>JAMPIV010021105.1:0-140200 GCA_024509875.1 Oreohelix idahoensis
AGGTTCTAATGACGATGTTTGTACTTTTCTACATATTTTAAGTCATGTTTATAAGTAGTTAATGTTAATATGAGTGTGCTATTTTATTTTACTTTGCAACGTGAATTCCTTGACATTGATATGTAAAATGCCATAATGGGAATAAAATGAATTCAGTATGAAAGGTGAGAGAAGGAAGGGCAGGATGTCAGACGGGCCTGCGTGCCCAATTCTCAACCCTTTGAAAATAAAGTTCGTTCGTTCGTTCTGTTCGTTCTGTCTTCTGCCTAACTACATCTTTAATGGTTGATCTCTCTGTGTGTCTGTCCTTTCTGCTTCCCTGTCTATCTGTTTGCCTCCTTGTTTCCATCATCTGACTGTGTCTGTACCTAACTAAATGTCCTACAGGCTTACTACCATCCTACTCAGTAGAAGACCAGGGCCGTATTAAGGTCAGGAAGATATAGAGGGATTAGTGGGGGGCCTACAAATAATAAGAAGTATCAGGAATAGAAATAACCTGAGTAAAGAGGGAAGAGAAGGTTCCTCTCTAGGTGAAATAATATAGGAGACGTGAATGAAGGGAAGTGGAATACAAGATATATATACAAGAGGAACATAGGAGATGAAGAGTAGCTGAGAATATTTTAGAGATGCACAGATCTTGTGACAAGAAGGAATTCTGGAGAAATTATGGTCTATTAAGCAGATGGACAGAGCGATAGTGCGACATACAGAGGTATGCATAAGAAGGAAGACAGAGACAAATGGATAGGAAATAGATATTTACTTATCTAGCCTGGGATTGGCAATGGCCCTACTCTCTGCTTATCTCCTAAGAGACGTTTGGGAACCATCAGTGTCACATATTACTACAACAGTGTGATAAAATGTATGGCATAGATAATGCATGGAGGCACATCTGGGGGTCATTCTTATATGACCACTAACTAAGCACAATGCTGTAGTATACAGATGTGGGAAGTTGAACCCTCTGTCAGTGGAGGCTAATTGCACCGTCATTGACTCTTGAAATCAACCACACCCACTTCCCAGGGATTCCCCCTGTGGTGGATGAACATGTCGAGAACTCAGAAATTGCACACTTAGCTTGGAGGAGTCACTTGAGCCCCAGCTATTAACTGGCTATTAATTACCTGGTTGGCTGCATGCAAGTGGATCTCACTGTGGACCCTCATGGAAGATTAGGGAGAGCTAAAGAAATGGCTCTGTGTTGGACGTGACACAATTCCTTGGGAGAGCCAGAAACCAGAAGCACAGTATTTTAGCTCTACATATTTGGAGAGCCCCCTTGGATGGTGAGGAATTGCACAGTATGCAACACGTTTTACTACTAGCTTTGGGACAGTTGTGATGATCCTTTAAACCAGTGATTTTCTCAACCCTGATAGTAGCAACGCCCCCCGTTAACAACTAATATTTTAAAATGCCCCCCACCCCTTTAACACCCCCCTTCTCTTTATCGTGTACACACACACGCAATCACCACTACACATACACTCACATTATATATTCCACCATACTTTTAAAAAAGCAATGCAGTTAATGAGTTATCTTTTCTTATAAAGAAAAAGAGAAAGCACATTTATAAAAGCGGCGTAGTTATAATTTAATATTGTGGTTTAAGTACAGAATTATATACACCACAAGCTTTCATTATCCTTGAATTACAAATTGCAGAGCAAATGATATAAAATTAGTTCTTACAACTCTATAACTATCATAATCATATTTTAATAACACCTAAATGACTGCATATATATCTTCAAATATGAATATTTAAGCCTTTCCTTATGTAACCACTTTAAACATGAAAAAAAATTGGATAAAATTATTAGTTGATAACTGATATAATTATATAAAAAATTCACTTACTAATGAAGCTTTAATGAGATCCTTTGCGCTTGGTGTGACTCGGCCAGTTTTGAAATATTTTGGTTCTAAGTTTGTTTTAAAAGAAGTCTTCACAAATCTCTTCTGTTTCAAGATCTTGCAGTCGGTTTCGTTGCTTGTTTGTAGTAGGAAAAAAAAAAACACACTACTGCACTGAAACCCCTTCTCCACCAAAATACGACATTGGGAATGCTGTAATTAGCCTAATTTAGTTTCACGCCAAAAGAACGGGAATACGCAAGCCTCTGCTGGGATCCAACATTTTTTTTGTAGATGTGGGTGACTGAATCTTGCTTTTGCCTCGAAGTCATTTGTAGCTCAATTAATTCTTCTTGTAAATGTTGACTAACTTCTTCCACGTCTGATTCAAAATAAACAGATTGATCGCCCAATCCGGTATTATTAGTTCTTGCAAGTCTTTAAATCTTATGCTCATATCATTTTTAAATAGCGTCCAAATGAGTGCAATAAACCTCCTAAATCTGAATCTTTAAGGCCTGTCCCCAACTAACTGCAGTAAACATGAGAGGAAAGTTCTCGGCCTGGACTAAGATTATTTTTATATAATGTCAATTTGTTGATGAACCCCATGATAATTCCTTTCACTTTAATCATACTGATCTCATTTCCTTGTAGCTTAAGAAGAAACATCATTTAACTTTTCAAATATATCTGAAAGATAAGGGACACATCTTTTTTCGCAAATACGGTACTTCTCTTTCGATTGCTAAAATTCCTTCTTTGATTGAATCCAAAAAACTCTACAACAGTATCAAATAATGCCTATAATCTTTTTTTAAATAGTTACCTTTGGACTGCACCATCATTCTTCCGTGTGTAGGGAAGACGTTTCAAAACTCTTCACCATTTTTCACAAACAAAGTTTACGAATTATAATCTATCGTTCAACGAATGCGCCATAATTTTGTTAATAACTCTGGATAACACAGTTCATTGTTTTGTGGAGTCTGTCACTAAGATGCTTGGCAACTAAATGTTGTCGATGAATAACACAATGAATTGTTCAACACACCTGGTGCCACATTTTTTAAGTAGACCAGAAACTCACGATGATGACCAACCCACAGCTGGTGCTCCGACTGTCGCACTTGCGATGACATTGGAAAAAGGAAATTTTTTTTTTCAACAAAAATGTTTCAAGGGTTTCAAAGATTGATAACCCCTTTGTATCGGCTGTCAGTTAGTTTTGCAAATAACAAATATCTTCTATGATATTTTCTTTCTTTATGTATCTCAACAAATGCGAGCAGCAAAGCTTCATTATTCACGAAAGCTTTCATCCAACTGTAGTGAAAATTCAGTAGACGGCAAATCAGTACACAGCTGATTTTCAACATTTGCTTGCCATCTCATCTATTCTTCTTGAAACAGTATTAGATTTCTTTCCATCATTGTGCTAATTACCTCCCCCTTACAGCTGGTAAAATTAAAAATTTCTCCGATGTTCTGAGGTTTACCACATTTCGCATTCATGTGTGTGCAATTTTATAAGATGCAATGAGATCTTTTATCATTGTGATTATAACATTTTTTAAAACATATTAGTGACAGTGTTGCGGCTTTCAAACTTTTGTTTTAAATCCTGGAAGTAAGAAATATCTTTGCCAACTTTATCTGAGTGTTTCTTGGTAAAATGCTCGTTAAGCCGTGACGGTTTTCATTGCTTTTGTTAGGAAAACACTTGCTTGCACGGCAAACACATTGGTAATTGTTCATTTACAGCCAAAAGTACAAAAACCGAATTTCAAATATTCAACTGAAATTTGTCGACCACTTTCTCTTTACTGCATGACATATTGAAAATTTTAGTATAATATCACTGCACATACAGCTACACCTCGTCAAGCCTCAAAACTGACTGAGTTTTAATTCTCTTCACTCGAAACATCCAAAGAATGCATTAAAACTAAGCCACAACTGCCCACAACGTCCCTGTTGCGAGAAGGTATTTACGTGACAGAGTAGGGAAGGGGCTTGGGTTTGGGATGTCAGGTATTGGGTAGTAACCTCTGGTGAAGGTGCTGTCATGCCCTTTTCAGGGCAGCTCGGCCACCTTTGGTCCAAACCTGGCATTCCAGCTCTCACCTGTGGCTCCTCGTAGCTGTCAGCAATGCGACAGCGGCCACTACCCCCGGGAAACGGCTTTGACAGGCTGGCTTAAACTAAGTGAGGGTAGCCGACTTGGTTATAAGCCTTCGGTGAGTTTAGGGTCTGCCTACCCATGCATGCGAAGACTGGGATTCGGTAGACTGCGCGGAAGAAGAAACCACCTGTTGGTTCAACGGGCATGACGGCGATTACCAGCAATGCGCTGTGGAGCGTAAGGAGCAGGCGAGGCACGTAGAGAAAGCCCTGGGTCATCCACTGCACCTGACTTCATCTCCAGTCGTCTTGACTTGTCTTGCCACTGGATTAAGATGGACCCAGGCGAGGAGAGTGAGGTCGACGAATTGCGCAAACTCTTCCTCAATTTAAACCAAATCACTGCGCAAGTCACTCTTTCATCCACTCATCCATCTCGTCCTCCACTCACAACAAGTCCTCTGGCGATGGGCGAGCAGCGAAGCGGCAGGCGTGGGTGCGCTGGCAGTCGTAGTCGCCAAGGACCTACACACACAGGCGGCTCAGGCCATATGGTCGTTCTTCCACTGATCGGAGCAGCAGTGGGATTCGGCAGCCCCCTGAGTGAATGAGCAGCCCTCTTTAGGAAAGCACTGGCTCAACCTCCATGGCATGAGGAAGGGGCTAGAAAAGGTGCCCTAAACATTGCCTGCTCCACCATTACCTAACCAGCTTACCGCGGTTGGTAGGTACCCTACTTCGGCAGGCGACACATAAGAAAAAGAAAGAACAGATTTTTCCCCCAAATTCTAGGCGCATGGAATGTGCGCACTCTACTTGACAAAGACTAACGCAAACAGACCCGAGAGGCGAACTGCCCTGATTGGGAGAAAACTGGCCAGATACAACATTGACATAGCAGCACTGAGTGAAACTCGACTTGCAGGTGAGGGCCAACTTTGCGAAAAGGGTGCAGGTTATACATTCTTTTGGAGCGGAAGAGGAACTGAAGAAAGACGAGAAGCAGGGGTTGGATTTGCAATCAAAACAGCAATTGTCAGCAAGTTAGTGGGGCCCCCAAAGGGAATAAATGACCGACTCATGACGGTCAAGATCCCCCTGCTTTATGGAAGGAAACATGCCACCATCATTAGCGCGCATTCACCAACTATGACAAAACCAGTATGACGTCAAGGATAAGTTTTACGAAGAACTACATGCAGTCATTGCATCAGTTCCTAACGCAGATAAGCTTTTCATTCTTGGTGACTTTAATGCAAGAGTAGGCTCAGATAACATCTCCTGGAATGGCACTATTGGAAAGGAAGTCGGCGTGGGTCGCTGTAACAGCAATGGACTTCTTCTCCCCTCCAGACTTGCGCAGCACATAACCTCCTTGTCACCAACACCATTTTTCGACTTCCTATCCGCAACAGGACCTCCTGGACGCACTCTCGCTCGAAGCATTGGCACCTAATTGACTATGTAATTGTTAGGAAGAAAGACAGGCAAGATGTCCGGGTGACCAAGTCCATGTGTGGTGCCGAATGCTGGACTGATCATCGCCTCATTGTGTCTAAAACTTAAAATTCGTATCCAACCAGCCAGGCGCCCTCAGGGAATAAAAACTTCCAGTGCTTGCTTTATGCATGTGAAACATGGACTGTTTACAGGCGCCACGTAAAGAAGCTAAACCACTTCCATACAGTCTGTCTCAGGAAGGTTAATGAACATCAAATGGCAAGACAAGATCCCAGATACCGCCGTTCTTGAGACAAAGCTGGTATCCCTAGCATTGATACTATACTGATGCAGTCACAGCTTTGCTGGCAGGGTCATGTAGTCCGCATGCCAGACCATCGACTGCCAAAGATACTCTTTTATGGTGAGATGCAGAAGGGTAAACGCTCCCATGGTGGCCAAAAGAAGCGCTTCAAAGACACATTAAAGACGTCATTAAAAACCTTTGACATAAGCCCTGACACATGGGAAGCTACTGCGCAAGACCGAACTGCCTGGCGCACATCTCTTCGTAAAGGTGCAGCGGCATGCAAATCATCCAGAAGAGGAACAGCGGAGACAAGCTAGAAAAGACCGTGTAATAAAACCTTCACATGATGCAAACATTCCCTGCCCACACTGTCCGAGATCTTTCCAGGCCCGCATCGGGCTGATCAGTCACCTTCGTACTCATAGACTATCCTAACATATTCCTAATAATTGGATGAACAGAGTGGTCTTCATCACCCGTGATGGACGAACAACAACAACAGGGAAGGGGCTGTGATGTGTTCACGGGCTAATCAATGTTTGATGGGAATGTGTTTTCAGAAGAAAATATGTGTGGAGAGAGAAGGTTAGCTTGGGTGTCACCTGACAATGGTAACATCCCAGGTACTAAAAATTTGCGTTTAGAATCCTTGAAACACTCCATGGGATGCAGGACAAATAAAAACTATCGTGTTACAAGCTATGCAAAGGGGAATATCTTTTGTAATTGTTTCATATTGATTCATGTAAAAATGTACATAACGCCCCCCTGAATGGAAGTAGCGACCCCCAATCGTTGTGACCCATCAGAACGCCCCTAGAAATCTTGAAAATGCCCCCCAGGGGGCGGTACCGTCCCCATTAAGAAACACTGCTTTAAATGAAAGCCAAGCTTGAGAAACTGGAGCTCAACATGTTTCAGAATGGCAGAAAGGCCACAGGACACAGGAAAAGCCTAGATATGCAGCGTAGATAATACCAAGGAGTCCTCAACTTTATATTGGCTGCAAAAGAGTGAAAAGTTCAGCAGCTTTAGTTAAACAAAAACAAACAGTGGCATAGATGATTGTAACTTACTTAGTCGTTCCCCTTCTACCGTGAGGTGTAGAGATGATTGTAACACTATGATAAATTGAATTATACAGATGACTATAGTATAACACTATAATAAAATTTATCACATACATAACTACGTGTGTTACTGGGACCTGAAAGGGGAGCAAAGAATAGTAACACTGTACCCTACCAGGCATGTCGTAAAAAGCGACTAAGGAGGGTTGGGCATGGGGCTGGTTACCCCATCCCATAAAAAACTTTTTACCACAAAAACTTCAACAAACGTGGACAAGTCAAATAAAGAATATAAATCAACTCAGCCGCCCAAGACAGAAGAATGTCCTCTGGAAAGGAGGCTCATGAAGCAACCAAGAGAAATCCGAAAGGAGTCTGGGTTGCCAACTAACCTTTTTGTCATCTAGGAAAATCTCCAGGATTGGCACCTGGAATGTTCGCACTCTGTGTGAACAAGGGAAAACTGCACAGGTAGCAGCAGAAATGGTAAATTACAGGATTGATATCCTGGGTCTCTGCTAGACATGGTGGAAAGGCATAGAGAAGAGGAGATTGATCACAGGAGAAATGGTGTTGTCCTCAGGACATGAGGAGGAAAGAGCCCACCACAGTGAAGGGGTGGCTCTAATGCTGTCCAAGGAAGCACAGAAGGCACATATAGAATGGGAAGCAATGGGACCCCGAATTATAACAGCAAGGTTTAAATCAGCCAAAAAGAAAGTAAATATAAACATCATCCAGTGTTCTGCACCAAGAAACGATAAAGAAGAATCTGTGAAAGAAGACTTTTACATCAGACTACAAAATGTCTTGGACAATAAGAAAAAAAAGGACATCACAATTTTAATGGGAGACCTAAATGGGAAAATAGGAACAGACAACACTGGCTTGAAAGAAATCATGGGAAAGCATGGATTAGGTATGATGAACGAGAATGGGGAACTATTAGCAAACTTCTGTGCTTCAAATCAACTAGCTATAGGAGGAAGCATATTTCCACATAAAAGAATACATAAAGCAACATGGATATCACCAGACCACAGAACTGAGAATCAGATTGATCACATATGCATAAGCAAGAAGCTTAGGTCATCATTGCATGATGTGAAAGTATGTAGAGGAGCAGATGTTGTATCAGACCACCATCTTCTTTTGGCTAAAACAAAATTAAAACTCAAGAAATTCACAACAGCATAAAGCTATAGACAACAGTATAATGTGGGATATCTAAAAAATCTGGAAATAAGAGAAAAATTATCAATCACAGTATCCAACAAATACCAAGTACTCCAACAGCTGGAAGATGAAACAGATATGGAAGACCACTGGAACAAGTAAAAAACATTGGAACGAGACATGTGAAGAAGTACTGAGTAAAAGAGAACATCAGCACAAAGCATGGATAACAACAGAAACCATTAGTAAGATAGAAGACAGGAAAAACAAGAAAGCAGATTTAAACAGAAGCTAAACCAAAAGCTCCAAAGCCAAGGCTCATGAAGTGTACATAGAAGCAAACAAAGAAGTAAGAAGAAACATCAAAAGAGACAAGTTGAAATATATTGATGATTTGGCAAGGGAAGCAGAGGAAGCTGCACAACAACACAAAAAAGCTAACAGGGAAATATAAGCAAGCAAATGGCCTCATAAAAGATTGGAAAACTGCTTAGTAATATACAAGAACAAATGAAGCGATGGACAGAACATTGTGAGGAATTTCTCTATAGACCATCTCCAACTAATCCCCCAGACATCCAGCCAGCAGGAGGAGCTACAAATCAGCTGTGAATGACCAAGGAGAGGAGAAATAAAGAAAGCCATAAAGCTTCTGAAAGATAGAAAAGCAGCTGGTCCAGATTGCATTCTAGCAGAGGCCATCAAAACAGATATTGATACCTCTACAGAGATATTATACAAACTACTTGGCAAAGTCTGGGGGGGAGAGGAAATACCAGCAGAATGGAAGGAAGGTTATCTGGTCAAGTTGCCTAAGAAGGGAAATTTACAAGAGTGCACAAATTATCGAGGAATAATGTTACTATCAGTGCCAGTAAAAGTGTTAAACAGAATCATCCTTGAGAGATTAAAAGAGTCCATAGACAAGCAACTGAGAGATGAACAAACAGGTTTTCGACAAAATAGATCCTGTACAGACCAGATAGCCATATTGAGAATAATAGTTGAACAAAATCTGGAATGGAATTCACTGCTATACATCGGATTCGTGGACTATGAAAAAGTATTTGACAGTGTAGACAGAGAATCGCTTTGGAAATTGATGAGGCATTATGGAGTTCCCATGAAGATCATTAACTTAATAAAGAAGACCTATGAAGACATGACATGCAGAGTTCTTCATGAAGGACAACTTACAGAACCGTTTAGGATTAGAACGGGAGTGAGACAGGGATGCCTCGTGTCTCCATTTCTTTTCTTACTAGCAGTAGATTGGGTTATGAAAACATCGACATCACACAACAGAAATGGAATTCTGTGGAATCTGGCTAAACAGCTTGATGATCTGGATTTTGCAGATGACTTGGCTCTTCTGTCCCATAATCAGATGCAAGAGAAAATGAAAATTTTCGATGAGAGGTCACAACAAGTGGGCCTGAAAATACACAGGGAAAAGACAAAGATTATGAGAATAAATGCAAGAAATGATAACAAGGTTGAACTTGAAGAAACACCATTAAAAGATGTAGAATCGTACACATATCTTGGCAGTAATATAGACAAAGTTGGAGGGACAGACAGTGATATCAAAATAAGAATACAAAAAGCAAGAGGAGCTTTAATTGCATTGGGAAATATATGGAGAACAAGAGAAATCAAGTCCAACACGAAAATAAAATCTTCAACTCAAATGTGAAGTCAGTCCTATTGTATGGCTCTGAGACATGGAGAACAACAAAAACAACAACCAAAAAGCTACAGACTTTTATAAACGGGTGCTTGCGTAGAATAGAAGGACTGAAATGGTATGACAAAGTCACAAATATGGAATTGATGACAAGAAGCAGACAAGTGCCAGTGGAACAAGAGTTGAGAAGAAGACGCTGGCGATGGATAGGACACACATTGAGGAAACCTGTTGATTGCATTACAAGGCAGTCCTTGTTCTGGAATCCACAGGGAAAGAGAGGCAGAGGTACACCAAAAACACCTGGAGAAGAGAACTGGAAACAGAGGTGAAAATGATGAGGAAAACATGGCAAGAACTTGAGCGGATGGCACAGGACAGGAAGACTTGGCATGCGTTTGTTGAAGACCTATACTCCTTGGGGAGCTAAAGGGTATTGATTGATAACTAAAACACAGTGGTAAAATCTAGCACAAAGATGACTATACCACTGTGGCAAAATTTATAAAATATGTAACTATAATGCTTCAAAGTGTGTCAGATGACAATAAATATCCTTAATGAAATCAGAGTTCTACTATGTATAATGCAGGTTTAGACAGGGGAGAGGTGGCACAACTGTAATATTCACATTAAGACAGCAATACAAGAAACTTAAAAGGGAGCAGTGGTCTTATTCTCAGCTTTGTTCTAAATATCAGGTCCCAGATTCTGCATAGGCAATGTGATAGTTACCTGATTGGGTTGAACTCTGACCTTCAGATGTAAGCATCATTAAATTAGTATAACAATACCTTAACTAAACTGGTAAAATAGTCAAATCTTGGTAACAGAAGGCTTAATTTGTGTATTATTCTTAATTACATTTTTTAAAAATTTCCTTTCATTCACGAAATTGTCATGTATTTTTTCTTACACTAGTGCACCAGTAGAATCTGACGTGCAAAAGCCTATAAACATCACAAAGGATGTGACAGACACGGTTGTTAATCTTAACAACTGTAAAAACATGTAAGTTTTCTTATTTGTCCTGCCTTTAGCATATCAAGTCACCTTTTTATTGGTTCATCTATCTATGTCTCTGTCTTTCTGCCTTAACCTGTCCAATTTCCTCTTTGTCTCTGTACCAGGCTACATCTGCACCTAACTCATTGACTTACTACTTACCTACTTACATAGCTACTTATCTGTCTGCTTTTTACCTACGCGCATATTTACCTAGCTTTCAATCAATCAATCAGTATCCTTTAATTCCCCAAGGAGTATACACCTTCAACAAAGACATGCTAAGTTCTACTGTCTGGTGCTATCAGCTCACGGTCTTTACATGTCTTCCTCATCATTTTCATTTCTTTCTCCAGTTTTCTTCTTCACCTGTTCTTACCTCTACTTCTCCTAACTTCAGGATTCCAGAAGAAAGATGTCTGGTATAGCTGTCAACATGTTTCCTCAGTGTGAGCCCTGTCGATTGCCATCGTCTTCTTTGCATCTCTTGTTTCAATGGTACTTTTCTGGTTCCTGTCATCGGTTCCATGTTAGTGAACCTTGTTGTACCATTTCAACCCTTCTATTCTACACAAGCACCCATTTATGAAAGTCTAACTTTCTTTCTTCCCTTTCACTTTTAAACTCCCCAAAGAGAGTAAGCCATCAACAAACTTATGTCAAGTCTTCCTGTCCCGTGCCATTGACAAACTTATGTCAAGTCTTCCTGTCCTGTGCCATCAACAAACTTATGTCAAGTCTTCCTGTCCTGTGTCATCAACAAACTTATGTCAAGTCTTCCTGTCCCATGTCATCAACAAACTTATGTCAAGTCTTCCTGTGTCATCAACAAACTTATGTCAAGTCTTCCTGTCCTGTGTCATCAACAAACTTATGTCAAGTCTTCCTGTCCTGTGTCATCAACAAACTTATGTCAAGTCTTCCTGTCCTGTGTCATCAACAAACTTATGTCAAGTCTTCCTGTCCTGTGTCATCAACAAACTTATGTCAAGTCTTCCTGTCCTGTGTCATCAACAAACTTATGTCAAGTCTTCCTGTCCTGTGTCATCAACAAACTTATGTCAAGTCTTCCTGTCCTGTGCCATCAACAAACTTATGTCAAGTCTTCCTGTCCTGTGTCATCAACAAACTTACGTCAAGTCTTCCTGTCCTGTGTCATCAACAAACTTATGTCAAGTCTTCCTGTCCTGTGTCATCAACAAACTTATGTCAAGTCTTCCTGTCCTGTGTCATCAACAAACTTATGTCAAGTCTTCCTGTCCTGTGCCATCAAGAAACTTATGTCAAGTCTTCCTGTCCTGTGCCATCAACAAACTTATGTCAAGTCTTCCTGTCCCATGCCATCAACAAACTTATGTCAAGTCTTCCTGTCCTGTGCCATCAAGAAACTTATGTCAAGTCTTCCTGTCCTGTGCCATCAACAAACTTATGTCAAGTCTTCCTGTCCTGTGTCATCAACAAACTTATATCTAGTCTTCCTGTCCTGTGTCATCAGCGCAAGTGCTTTCCATGTCTTCTTCATCTCCAATTCATATTTGTCTGGAGTTCTCTTCTCCATGTGTTCTTTTGTCTTCCTCTACATCTTCCCAAGAGAGAATCCTGGGGATTCCAGAACAAGACTGCCTGGTAATGCTATCAACAGGTTTTCTCAGTGTGTGTCCTATTCATCTCCTGCGACTTCTCATCTTTTGTTCCACTGGCGCTAGTCTGGTTGTTGTCATCAGTTCCACATTAGTGATCTTGTCAAACCTCTTAAATCCTTCTATTCTATGCAAGCACCCATTTATGAAAATCTGTGGCTTTTTGGTTGTTTTTTTTTTATTTTATTGTTCTTCATGTTTCAAAGCCATACAATAGGACTGACTTGACTTTTGAATTGAAAATTCTGCTTTTTGTGTTTGACATTTCTTTTAATCTCCATATATTTCCCAATGTAATGAAAGCTACTCTAGCGTTTTGTATTCTTCTTTTATCTTTGTCTATATTACTGCCAAGGTATATGTATGATTCTACATCTTGTAGTTGTGTTTCTTCCAGTACAGACTTGTTATCGCTTCCTGCATTTATTATTATCTTTGTTTTCTCCCTGTGTATTTTCAGATCCACTTGCTGTTATCTCTCATCAAATATTTTCATTTTGTCCAGCATCTGATTAATGTTATGGAACAGAAGTACCAAGTCATCATCAAAATCTAGATCGTCAAGCTGTTTAGTCAGTCCACTGGGTTCCATTTCTATTGGCTGAGGTTGATGTTATAATCCAATCTATAGCCAGTCCAAACAGTTCTGTAAAGCTGTCCTTCATGAAGGACTCTACATGTCATGTCTTCATAAGTTTTCTGTATTTAGGTAATGATCTTCAGGGGAACTCCATAGTGCATTATATATATATATATAATGTGATTCTGTGTCTACACTGTCAAATACCATTTCACAATCCACAAATCCAATGTAAAGAGGTGAGTTCCATTCTAGAATTTGTTCCACTATTGTTCTTAACACAGCTGTCTGATCTGTACATGATCTGTTTTTCCTAAGACCTGCTTGTTCCTCTCCCAGTTGTCTATAAATGGACTCTTTTAACCTCTCTAGGATGATCCAGTTTAATATTTTTCATGGCACCGATAGTAACATTATTCCTCTGTAACTGGTGTACTTTTGTAAATCTTCCTTCTTAGGCAACTTGACCAGATATCTTTCCTTCTGCTCTGCTGGTATTTCTTCTCTCTCCCAGTCTTTACTACATAATGTGTATAAAATATCTGCAGCAGTGTCAATATCTTGCTTTGATAGCCTCTCTGGAATGCCACTTTTCCATCTTTTAGAAGTTTTATGGATTTCTTTATTTCTTCCTTAGTTGGTTTTTCACAATTTATTTGTAGCTCATTTTCTTCTGGCTGGATGTCTGGGGAATTTTGTGGAGCAGGTCTATTGAGAAGTTCCTCAAAATGTTCTATCCACCTCTTCATTTGCTCTTGGATAATGCTAAGCCTTTTTCTATTCTTGTATGTGATTAGGTCATTTGCTTTCTTGTATTTTCATGTTAGTATATTTGTGCTGTTACATAGATCTCTCATATTTAATTTGGCGGCAGCTTCCTCTGCCTGTCTTGTAAACTCCTCAATATATTTCCTTTTGTCTCTTTTGGTACTTCTTTGTACCTCTTTGTTTCTATGTACGCTTCCTGAGCTTTGGCTTTGGAACTTCTGGTTTTTGCTTGTTTAAATCTGCTTTGAGGTTTTTTTTTTCTGCCTGTAATCTTATTGATGGTTATTGCTGTTATCCATGCTTTGTGCTGGCGTTCTCATTTCCCCAGCACTTTTTCACATGTGTCATTCCATATGTGTATTCTTTTATGTTGAAGCATGATCCTCTTATTGCTGGGTGATTTGAAGCACAGAAATGTGTGAATAGTTTCCCATTTTCATTCATTGTTTCTAATCTGTGTTTTCTCATGATTTCTTCAAAGCAACTATTGTCTGTACCTATCATAGCATTTAGATGACTCATCAGAATAGTGATGTCTTTTCTTCCTTTTTTATCCATGATATTTTGTAGTCTGGTGTAAAATTCTTCTTTCACAGATTCTTAGTCTGTAGACTGAAATTCTTGGGTGGACCTGGCTAAAATAAATGTTAGGACTGATAATAAGAAACAAAGTTATGAAGCAAATTAGAAACTAGTTACAAATATTTCTGGTCTAACAATAAGCCTAAACTGTCAGCCCTAATGAGGCAAAGGATCATAATGAAATTAATAAAGCCCAAACGCAGACACTGAAAAAGAAATATCAGAAAGTACAGTAAGCTAAAAGGTCAAAAAAAAGGAACAACAATAGTGGAAACTGTAACATATCAAGGCTGGAATCCAGCCAGTTGTGATTTAAAACAGCCCTTACAGAAATTCCATGTACTATCGGCACACAGGCTCATTTATTATCAAACTAATTAATCATATTCTTCTCTCTCAGTTTCTCTTGCAAATTTTCTTCTTTCTTTCATATTCCTCTTCCTTCATCATTGTTTTAATATCTGTGATGTAAAACTTAGCAAAAGAGAAAGAAGACAAAGATGGCTGAATATCACTCCAGTCTTTACATATGGATGTGAGCCATGGGCAATAACTACAACCCACAAGAGCCAGCTTGAAACCTCAGAAATGAGGTGTCTGAGGAAGGATGTTGAAGCAACAAGAAGAAACATGGTCTGCAACCAGACAATCAAGGCCTCAAAACCCAGCCCCTGCAGACTCATGTGGAACAGTGCCACCTTGGCACATTGGAATGTTTTAGGGGCACAGGACAGTGATCACTTACCCTGCTTTGTCCTCATTGCAGATGGAAGACCACAAGACACAAGAAACTGAAACAGGCCTTCAAATATCCTACAGACCTTCAAGATAATAACAATCCCCTACTGCATCAGAATGCCAGAAAATGGTCAGCTAGAACACCTTTTTATCCAACCACCTTGGGGGAATGAGATGGTGGAGAGAGAGCATGGGTTGAAAAGCAAGGGGCAACAAATGATTGACAGAAAGCGCAAAAGACATATAGGAGGAATGATATACTGGGTAAAGAGAATGAGGAAGTAAAAAAGCAAGCCACCAACAGATTTAAAAGCTTGGCTAAGTAGGCCAAGGATACAGTATGGGAGGCCTTCGTGACATAGGTGGTCACAAAAAAAAAACCCATAAATTCTGGTTCTTACACAGAAGAATGAATATGAAAAATACAAGCCAACACATTCCCAACATTAAAAGCTCGACAGGAATAAGCTTAAAGACGTATTGAAGAGAAGGGATGAGCATTATTTGATCGACATTTGGCCCAAACACATAAAGGTGACAAAGTTGACCATCTAAAAATTAAGGACCATGTATTGGAGAATAACATAAGATGTGAGTTATATTTTGACCTCATTTCTGAAGATGTGCACACGTTAGAAACCAGTAGAAACACCACTCCAGACCCTGATGGTGTACATTATCAACACATTAAACAGCTGAACGACACAGGAATTATGAATGTGGTAAGGGATTTCAACATCAGCATACAGAATGCTGAGGTGCTGGAAGACTGGCTGCATAGTTACCTACAGCCACTTCCTAAATCTGGTAAAGATCTTACATTGCTCAGCAGTCATAGAATAATCACACTGCAGAATGCCTATGGTAAATTACTTAAAAAGATAGTTGCGAGACACGTAATGAGCCACTTCAAAAATGCACACATCCTTCCTGATACCCTGGGTAGCTATAGGCTCATGAAAGCAACATGAGGACATGCTGGAACATTTGTATATATGTATGAGGGATTCCAGGGTAAACAAGAAATGGTTGCTGTAGCAATTGACCTACTAGGGGATGCTTATAACAGTGGGAACTTTGAAATGTTAATGAACTGTGTAATGGCTTGCGGTGTTAACCGTTGGCTAACAAAATGGATAACAGCTGCCATAATTGAGAGATTGGGAACTATCAGAACCAATGTGCATTTGCCCAGGACTACCTCAGGGTTCTCCACTATCACCGATGCTGTTTAACATCTGCACAATGAAAGTAGCCACCATTTAGCCAACTGGGCTGGGACGAACACTGACTTTTGCAGATGACATACTCACTTACAGGACTGGTTCTGGCTGACAGGAAATGTTCAGTAGCATATAAGTGACACTGCATTAGGTGGTTAAATAGTGTGAGGACACCGGCTCCAAATCAATCCTAGTAAAGACTGTGTGCTGTGGTGCTCTTTGAACAGCTCCCATATTGAAAGCAGATCTTCCAGACATTACTTTCATTGGGCAGAAAATTGAAAGGCAAGACTAGCTGAAATACCTCAGAATAACATTCGATCATGGGTTATCATACAAGTATCATGTTGATCTAATCATGCAGAAGTGCAACAGAGGTCTGGCAGACCTAACGACAATGGCCGCAATGCACGTGGAACAGAGACTACTGCTTCTCCTGTATCATCAGCAAGTCATGTTAGTCATCGAGTATGATCTGAGAATACTCACACTGACACAATGTGAATGATTGAAATGCATTCAAAATGAAGGGATGCGTGTAGTCTTGGGATGTACACGAGATACCTCCATTATGGTTATGTGGTACATGCTTGGATTACTGTCGATTAGATCCAGAAATGCAATGGCCCAGTCAAAAGCCTATATACAAGTAACCATAGACAAAAGTCACCCCCTGCATGGAAACATAGCTGACATTAGGGGAGTGAGAATAAAGCGAAGGATGTCTATTATAGCACATGCAGAGGCAACGATTAAGCAGGTAACTACAGTTGAAAATATATTCAAAGGGGAAGAGTGGAGTAGATCAGATGGGAACAGGATGAACTACCAGCAAGTCATCATCAACCTTGGTAGAGTGCAGAACTTGGGTCATTGGAAAGGGCAGAGCTAAGAATTGATCAACTGATAAATGAGCATGTTAGGGATGATGTTGCTCATTGATGTACACTGATGGGTCTGCAATCTGTGGTAATAAATTAGGGTGGGGCTTCTCTGCTAGAGTAAAGGGCAGAATCATTGCTGAACATAGCGGGGCTTGCATGATAACAACCTCCAGCATGAGAATGGAGGTAGAGGCAGCTACTGCAGCCTTAAGGTTGCTGAGACTTCATTAACAAGGGCAATTATTGTACCAGACTCACAATCCATGCTTCGAAAAGCCGAAAGTGGATGGCTCAGGCATGAGTGGAGAACCCCCATAGAAGTCTTGAATCTTTAGGAACTGGTGGGGATCTACTGCCCTGGCCATGCAGGAGTACGCAGCAATGAAAGAGCTGACAGATTAACATCAAGAGCGCCCAAAGAAGGTGCATTAGATATGGATAAGGGAATGACAAACTTTATTTTCAAAGGGTTGAGAATTGGGCACGCAGGCTCGTCTGACATTCTGCCCTCCCTTTCTCCCACCTCTCTCACCAGGGAGAGATACTGAGGGCAGATAATGATTGCCTGTTAGAGAATGACACTGCAATTAATGAGTAATCAGGGCTATGATAGCTGGAATATGGCATCAAACGTAAGACCAGCAGGGACGGACATTTGAGAGGATGCATCCGGCGTGTATACAGCCAGTGCGCAACAGGAATAATTAGCATTCACACGTTCCAACATTTGCTGAGGGAGACTGAGCACCTACAGGTTTTCCCGTAGTGCATTGACGTCGATTCTGATCAACAGTAACAATAACCGTCCAAATTACGATGGTCTGGCATGTATGCAGAATGGAAGAAGTTCGTCTATTACAACAAATAAGGAAACCAAGAGCTAGGCATCCAGACCTCCAGGATGATCCAGAGTTTGATGGGAGGACAACATTAGACAATCTCTGAAGTACTGAAGATTAGATTGGAACCAGCCAGGAGGAAGACAGCCAGAGTAGAAGAGGAACGACTAAGTAAGTAAGTAAGTGATGTAAAAGCAATTGTCCTTCTTTTCTTGCTTATACTGAATTGTTCATCTAGGATTGTTTTACAATGCAAATAACAGTCTGAGTGTTTGGTTGCAGTACTTGTATAAGGGTTAAGACTCATTCTGTTCTTATTCTTTATGTATTATCATAGTGTTAGCGGCTAAGGATCAAAGAAGAAGATAGTGTCAATGGTAATTTTATACATCGATCTCAATATTCTGATATTACAAGGCTGTTATGCAGTCACAATTATTTTTAATAAGAAAATTCTTCAATTTTTTAAAATGTTTAAAATTTGAGTCCCAAAAATAAGCAGAAACACTTATTTACACAAAGTTTATTGAAATTGTATTTTTAAAAACCATCTTTACTTTTTGTATATAAAATTGTACATCAGAAACTTTCTTTTGTTGGTCAAAATGCACAATATAGTTTGACATGTACCAGATAGTTTGACTTGGACCAGATAGTTTGACTGTTTAGCTGAATTTCAAGTTAAAAATAAAACACTTTACATTAAAAATGTACTGGTGCATGAGGCTAAATATTTGTTTGCACTAATGCTATGATTATGAACTATTTTATGATTCAATTTCTTAACAGTTTTAATAACAGCTGTCAATTTTCTTTTATCTGCAAGGATTATGAACTTTTATAATGGCCCAAGCAGTAACATTAAGGAGGCTCAGAATGTAGCCATTGGCAGAGGCAGCAGTGTCAACTGTTTTGATAGTGAGTATGTTGATAGTTATTCTCTCAGCCCGGATCAATGACCATAGTTAGGAAGTTGTTACATTGAACCAAGTCATGACTCTGCCATGTTCATCTAGTCAGTTTAGTATTACAACAAACTATATCATGACTGAGTTACATTCCATCAAGTCTTGATATAATTCAGTGCAGAATATTCACGAATTTTGCACCACAGTAAGTACATACATCTGTCATTCTCAAATAAACTGCCAACTTGATATTTTAAATCACACTCATTAGAATATTACACTTCTATTTTACTGTGCTCCTTTTTATCTACTATTTACGACATGAGGACTAACAAATAGGTATGATTTTTGGTTTCTGAACTGATGCAAATGCTGTTTGGTGCGATGTCACGTAGAATTTCTTTAAAACATCTCTGTCCATCAATCCTTCTCATAGATTGTCCTTTATTAATGATTGTCCTTAATTATTGATTGCTTCTTTACATGTTGTCCAAATAAGTGAATTCTTAATTTCCCCTGTATATTCCTTCACTGATGATATTCCAACAGCGGTCTTGATTTCTTTAATTTTTGTTTTTAAACTAGGATTTTATGTGTTTTATTAACTACTTTTCTCAAGCTTCTCATTTCACACATGATGACTTTTTTCTTTGGTCAGATTTCAGTTGCAATTTTCGACTTGTTTTAGCTTGGCAACTTTGATGACTCTATTTTATAAATATACAGCATCAGTATAGTAATAATAATAGCCACTTCAGTCATAACTGACTGAGGGAATGCGCCCCTGAGGTGACAGCTCTCAACTGCTTATTTTCCTGGTGTTCCTTTTGATGTTTTCTCCTCTATTCTGCTTGCAGTGAGAGCTTCTTTTCTACCAATCTGAAGTGGCGCTTCTCTGGAACCTCTGTTTGTGCTACTTCCTTTTTTTTCCTTCTCCACAATATTCTGTCTCCCCGTGTCTGAATTTCTTCTGTATTTGTTCGGTGAGAATTACCCTCAATAGACTCTCATTTGTAGTCTGGCAAACATTTTATATGTCTTTTTGTTCCCTCCCTGGAATGTTCTTAGCATTTTTCTTCTCTTCACACCCTCTTAGAACCTCTACATATATTCATGCTATTCTCCCTATGACCTCTCAATTACCTTGAATCTTTAAAGTTCCTCTTTTTTCTTCTCTTCATATATTTCAGAGAAAAAAAAATATGATTTTTTCCCCAAAGTCTTCACAAGACTCCGGCCATTGCAGCGAAATCTCTCTCCTCACTTCCATTTTTCTCTCTTTGCCATTTTCTCCATGGCTTCTCACTTCTACATTCATTCCTTCTAGAACTATCATTCCTGTATGTCTGTGCCATCCTTCCTGTGGCTTCTCAATACTCCTGTCATTTCTCCATGGCTCTTATCTCTATCCATTTCCCTATGGTTCTTTATTGTGTTCGGTGGAGAATGACTCCACTGAAAGTCTCCTCACGACTTAGCTAACGCCGCCATTTTTATTCCTCTCCTTCCATCGTTTATCCGCCTCTG
Organism: Oreohelix idahoensis; assembly: GCA_024509875.1. NCBI lineage: Eukaryota > Metazoa > Mollusca > Gastropoda > Stylommatophora > Oreohelicidae > Oreohelix > Oreohelix idahoensis. Next base: position 20,374 of record JAMPIV010021105.1, read on the forward strand.
ACAATTCCCTCCATCTAGTCTGACTCGTTATCTCCGCATCTCTTCTCCACGTTTCTGCCCTGTTCTCAAGTACTTCATCCAGGTTGTATACTGGGTACTCACGTTCTCTACTCCTACTTCTATATTTTCTCCCTTCCTCCTTGACTCTTTTACTATTCTCTCGTCCTCTGTAACTCCTTTTGTATCTGTGACTACCATCACTAACCTCAGACACCACACTGTCTGAGTCAGACGACACCGATTCTGAAGACCATCTCCATCTACTGCAATGCTCTGCTTCATTAACTGTCTGTCGACTTTTCCTTCTGGTCAATCTATCCTCTTCTTTGTAATCTTTCTTCCCTGTGTCCTCCACATCCGCCTCTTCATTCAACATTTCAATCACAAGTTTGTGAACTTCTTTTTCCCTTTTTGATAAGTCTGTATCAAACTTTATTTCCAGCAATTTCCGCACCTTCTTTGTTGACAAGGTGTTGAGGTCAGCTCCTCGTAGGGTGCCTTTTATTGCTTTCTTCAACGTTTTTACGCTTGGTTCAGCCATTTTGATCATTTTCTTCGTCTTTATCTGATTTATGCATTTAATATCACTGTTCTCATTTCTCGGCCAATAACTTCTATTGCCTTCATCGTCCACTGTATAATCAAGCTCGTCCAACCTGTAGCCTTGGGCATATTCATCGGAATCTATAACTCTTTCTTCCCCACTTGGCGAATCGGATTCTGATTGTATGTCAAGCTGGTACTTTTCGTGTACTGTATATACTCCTGCCTGTTTCGTCTTCCTCTTCTCCAAGTCTTCGAATTGTTTTTCCAAATCTGTGCAAAGTGCCGTTACTTCTTCTATTTCCGTTGTACCACTATTTCCTGCTTGATCTTTGTTCCTACTCCTATTTCTCTCCTTGCCTTGACTCTGAGATCGGTATTCTTTTTTATCTTTACTTCTGCTTCTATTGTCCTGTTTGAACTGTTGACATTTCCTATCAATATATCTATGCAGTGTGGCCATCGCTCCGTCTTCCTTTCCTCTCATGATGCGTTTATCATTTTATGCTGGCCCCAAGTGTGACGCTACAGTATCTATCTCCATTTGTGTTCCGGCACTAATCATCTTTGTTTTATTTGCTTCTGGTTCTTGTGTTATTGTCCTAGCTTGATTATTATTCATAGGGGTCAATTGCTGTAGCGGAAGGTTTTATATGTGTGAGATGATAGTGCTAGAGTAGAAATAGTATTCTCTCCAGAATGTGTGAGGTCCCAGTGACAGAGAAGTACACTGGTATCACTCGATAGTCACGGCTGTGAAAGTATCTGGACTGAAAATATTCAGAGAACAGTCAGACCTTACTGCGCCACCTCCGCTATGTGACCACCTGTGATATAATAAAAATTCAACCAAACTCAGTATCAACTATATTGAATGAATAAAGCTGGTGAATACAATTTATATCCTCTTTATTTACATCTATCTAATTGTGGTGATTGTGTGTGACTGGTGATACAAAAGTTATATTTATACAAAACCAAATTGGCGAACTCAATTACAGTTTTTGCAAGTTAAACTAAAATGTCATTTCTTTATACTCTTCCAATTAGTTGGGTAATAGACTTCTTCACTGTCTTATTCACTTTATAACTTTCACTAGTTTATCACGCAAATTGTCATCACAAAACTCTGCTTGACAATTATCACTTCTTGGGTGCACGATTGTCACAAATATCACTCATCTGTTAGGTTAATCAGTGTTCATATGAGATGTACAGCTTCAGTAGGTCTTGCTTCTACCAATCCAGACACTGCCGGGGCGAATTCGCATTGATCATCGAGCAATTCTTGATCATTGACCTCTGACTTTTGGTTGACAAGTATGAACCTGCAGATAATTGTAGGATATGTGGCTATTTGTGGATAAAAATTACCACATTCCTATTGTAGGTGAGATGAATTTGTTTTCAGATGTATGCGTGAAAATGCATGATTATGGATCAGTGACAAGACAGGTGTCTACTGTGGAACATTTTATAAAATCAAATAATACAAAATAATATGTACACACATATATGGTATGAGGTTATAGTATCCCTCTGCCTGACACGTTAGCTCTGTAAAGTACAGTAACTTGAAGACAGATTGAATAAGCCCTGATAATGATTGTTGGTAGTCCTGAAAAGAATTGTTATTAGTCCTGTGCTAGCCCTGATATGGACTCAGTCACGGTGGTTATATTTCGGGTTCCAATCTTCAACAATCATACCAATTAATCAATTAATATACGTGATACTTTCATGACATATAGATTAAACTAATCTTGAAATCACGATTAAACAAATCCTGAAATAAAGTTGTAATTACTGTATTATTTTACATAGTAACTTTACATACCCTCGCAGGATCTAATTAAGATCAGTAAAGACTGGCTTTAGTGGAGTAACAGAACTGCCTGGCTGCAAATAACAAGATATTGGCCGTGACACGTTTCTCTCTCTCCAGCCGTTGTCCTTCTGTCTTGCCTCGCTGTACAAGTGAATTTGAAATCATTTCCGTCCGCCCTTATATATGCAGCTACCGGACGTACAGGAAACAAGGCTCGCAACTCCAGCAAACTTCCCAAAAAAGTTGTAACTTCGGGGGGGTTTGTGCTAGAGGTGTTTCAAACCTTGGTCTCGTGCATTTCACCTTTCCCAGTTCAAGCCTTTGGAGTTATATATTTCCGTTCTCCGTGAGTTGACCTTTATATCCATATGTTGTTTTCCCATATCTGTCGTGTTAACGATTTTATATTGAATTATAAATAGGAAAAACACAGCATTTCTCAATGCACGGACACTATTCTTGCGAAATTCTTCACAACTACTTACTCCCTTCTGATTTCCTTGTACCTATACATAAATGAAGATATTCCCGTCAAAAGGAGACCATTCTCATCCTTGTCTGTCATTCCGTTCTCCTTCCCGATGTCTAATTCTAACCATGATTTCGGACGATTTATTCTTCCTTATACACTCGCCGAAGTCATTCTATCTGACCGTGGGAAACCCCTTCTCTGATTGGCTGCCCTAGATACACACAGGAAAATACCCCTGCATTCCTTTGTTCAGGTCAGCACACTGGTGTCCCACTTTTTGGTCTTCAAACATTTAACTAGGCAATGCGTAACATGCGACAGAGCCTCCCTCTCTTTTAAGCTGTAGATTTCTACAGCTAACAACTGTAAGCTTTGCCGTAGTTAATGTTCTTCTTACTCTCGTTCTATCTCAGTTGGGTGTCGAGTAAGAAAATCTGCTCCTACATTTTGTTTTCATGGATATAGATTTATCCTTCGCTATCTCTCTTTTCCCAGTTCGACTTTTCATCCAGGCCCTTACCGCTGGTGAAATGGGGTCAGTAGGTTTCCCTTGAAGTTTACCGCCCTCTTTTCGTTGATAGTTGGTTGCGGTTTTCCCTCGCAAATTCGTAGGTGTTTGATTTTGGATACGTGACTTGTTCTTTTCTTCGAGTGCATTGGTTTTCAGACTGCAATTCAACCTGTGTGGGATGTCTCTTTTCCCCTCCAGTGCAAATCTCGGGAGTACCCATGATGGCTGGTTTGCTTGTAGACTTTTTGAAGACTCTTCCGCCGACTTTCTGAATCTACATGAGTGCACTCTGGACAGGAATTTACATACCAATTGATGTCTTCCGTAATACCTGGCCAGTAGTACTGGGTGGCTATTCTTTGTTTTGTGGCACCATTACCCAGGTGTTCACTCAAAGTTATGTGCCCCCAGCCTATAACCTTATTTCTATAGGTGGATGGTACAACAATTTGACCATGACTTTTCGTCCCTCTGCCAGCTTTCCTGTGCAAGAGTCCATGTTCCATATAGAAATTTCCTTTCCTTGGAGTGTTATGTGGTTTTGACAGTTTGCCAAAACAAGGCTTCAATGTGCTGTCAGCTACTTGAGCCCGTTTCATTTCAGTAGAATGAAATTTTAATTTGGTGTCCCTCTCTATGTTCCTGGAGTCAGACCTGGTCTGGATTTCTGCCATAACCATAGGTTTCACCGGGTTTCCCAAGAAAACATATCTACGCCCCAACATCAGGGGGTAAAAGGGATCATCTAACACTGCTGCATTTATCTCCCCTTCCACATAGCGACAACTGACATGAATCTTTGCTATGGGTAAAGTGAGGGGTAATGCTCCTTTTAGTGGCCCTTGAATATCTACTGTTTCTGTGGTGATTTGTTCAGGGCGCACCAGAGATGCACACACGACTGCGTCATAGGACAAACCTGTGTCATACATTCCTGTGACTTGTTTGCCATTCACAGTCACTATCTCCTGTGTAGGTGGGTGATGGAAGCTATTCTGACTCACTGTCAGTTCCTTCCTATCCGAAGTCCTCACCTGTAGACATGCAGCATGATGAAGAGGTTTTTTTCCTTCCACAATTATCAGTGTTGTGGTTGTTCATTTTGCAGAACTTACACCAGTTTTCTTCCCTTCGTGAGGCTTTATCGTTATATCCTGGAGGGTTCTTGTCTTTGTAGTTATATCTTTGGTTGTTCTTGGTTGTATTGTCCTTTTGTTCAAACTCGTTTTGGTTTTGTGGTGACTTGAAACTATCTCCCTGCTTCCTCTTATTTCCTTGAGTCAGGGGTGAGCCAGTTTTTTGTGACTTTCTGCATAGATGATTATTTCATCTAATCTCTCTCTTTATGTTCTACCAGGAATGTCTTCGTCTCAGGAGACATGGACTCCAGGAGTTGTTCTATCAACATCATCTCCTTGATCCCTTCAAAATCCTGATTGAAGTTTCCTAAACTGACACCACCTCAGCAAGTAACTTTCCAACCTTGCTGAGAACTGCTGATATGTTTCTCCTGTCTGGAGCATAGCAGTTCTAAATCGCCTTCTATAAGCTTCTGCGTTTTGTTCGTAACGCACCAACAATGCTTGTTTCAAGGCTTCATAGTTTTCCTGATCTTCTGTTTGCATCTTCAAGTAGACATTATAAGATACACCTCTCAATCCCTGTGACAACTTCAAATTCCACTTTTCTTTTTCTAGGCCATAAGTAGTGGCCAATCGTTCATATCTGTCAAGGTAATCCTCTATTCCCTCTTCTTTCTCCACAAATGGGTCCAAGTGGAAGTTCATAGCTCCATTGGAGGTGCTTTGGCTGGCGCTGGTATCCGAATGAGATGACCTACTACCATTAGTAGTAGCCACTGCCTGTATTTCAAGCTCTTTTAATCTCAGTTCATGGTCTCTATCAGCTTGTAGCTTCCTTTCCTCAGCTGTTAATCTTCTTTCTTCAGCCTCCAATTTCTTGGCTTGAGCCTCAACTTCCAACAGCAGCCTCTTTTCTTCAGCTTCCATTCTTTTGGCTTCTCTCTCAGCTTCTGCTTGCAGCTTCCTTTCCTCTCTATCCATATGTTTGTCCACTTCAGTTGTGACATACTGGACGAGAGCATCACCTGTCAAGTCCAGCTCTTTTCCCATTTGCATGATCGCAGTTCTGAACTTCACTAAGTCAGCCATTATATTAAGTTAAGTAGGGTATGAAAACTTACCTAAACTTACTTAAAATAATTATCAAATGGACAACACAATTAATCGTGCAACCTTGTGATAGTCAATATTTACTGAGTACTCTAAGGTACTGTTACTGAGAAAAAAAATCTATTCTAGAATTTTCAAAAAAAAAAATTTTTTTCTCTCTATTGGTGGCCCAAGATAGACTAAAGATAGATGTATTAGATAGAGGATGGCTCAGGATATACGAGAATATCCCGGACGAGCCCCCACTGTAGCGGAAGGTTTTATATGTGTGAGATGATAGTGCTAGAGTAGAAATAGTATTCTCTCCAGAATGTGTGAGGTCCCAGTGACAGAGAAGTACACTGGTATCACTCGATAGTCACGGCTGTGAAAGTATCTGGACTGAAAATATTCAGAGAACAGTCAGACCTTACTGCGCCACCTCCGCTATGTGACCACCTGTGATATAATAAAAATTCAACCAAACTCAGTATCAACTATATTGAATGAATAAAGCTGGTGAATACAATTTATATCCTCTTTATTTACATCTATCTAATTGTGGTGATTGTGTGTGACTGGTGATACAAAAGTTATATTTATACAAAACCAAATTGGCGAACTCAATTACAGTTTTTGCAAGTTAAACTAAAATGTCATTTCTTTATACTCTTCCAATTAGTTGGGTAATAGACTTCTTCACTGTCTTATTCACTTTATAACTTTCACTAGTTTATCACGCAAATTGTCATCACAAAACTCTGCTTGACAATTATCACTTCTTGGGTGCACGATTGTCACAAATATCACTCATCTGTTAGGTTAATCAGTGTTCATATGAGATGTACAGCTTCAGTAGGTCTTGCTTCTACCAATCCAGACACTGCCGGGGCGAATTCGCATTGATCATCGAGCAATTCTTGATCATTGACCTCTGACTTTAGGTTGACAAGTATGAACCTGCAGATAATTGTAGGATATGTGGCTATTTGTGGATAAAAATTACCACATTCCTAATGTAGGTGAGATGAATTTGTTTTCAGATGTATGCGTGAAAATGCATGATTATGGATCAGTGACAAGACAGGTGTCTACTGTGGAACATTTTATAAAATCAAATAATACAAAATAATATGTACACACATATATGGTATGAGGTTATAGTATCCCTCTGCCTGACACGTTAGCTCTGTAAAGTACAGTAACTTGAAGACAGATTGAATAAGCCCTGATAATGATTGTTGGTAGTCCTGAAAAGAATTGTTATTAGTCCTGTGCTAGCCCTGATATGGACTCAGTCACGGTGGTATATTTCGGGTTCCAATCTTCAACAATCATACCAATTAATCAATTAATATACATGATACTTTCATAACATATAGATTAAACAAATCTTGAAATAAAGATTAAACAAATCCTGAAATAAAGTTGTAATTACTGTATTATTTTACATAGTAACTTTACATACCCTCGCAGGATCTAATTAAGATCAGTAAAGACTGGCTTTAGTGGAGTAACAGAACTGCCTGGCTGCAAATAACAAGATATTGGCCGTGACACGTTTCTCTCTCTCCAGCCGTTGTCCTTCTGTCTTGCCTCGCTGTACAAGTGAATTTGAAATGTTGTTGTTGTTGTTGTTTTCTTCTACTATGTTGCTGTGATACCCTGTTCAACCTGAAGTTTGGGTGAATTTGAAATCATTTCCGTCCGCCCTTATATATGCAGCTACCGGACGTACAGGAAACAAGGCTCGCAACTCCAGCAAACTTCCCAAAAAAGTTGTAACTTCGGGGGGTTTGTGCTAGAGGTGTTTCAAACCTTGGTCTCGTGCATTTCACCTTTCCCAGTTCAAGCCTTTGGAGTTATATATTTCCGTTCTCCGTGAGTTGACCTTTATATCCATATGTTGTTTTCCCATATCTGTCGTGTTAACGATTTTATATTGAATTATAAATAGGAAAAACACAGCATTTCTCAATGCACGGACACTATTCTTGCGAAATTCTTCACAACTACTTACTCCCTTCTGATTTCCTTGTACCTATACATAAATGAAGATATTCCCGTCAAAATGAGACCATTCTCATCCTTGTCTGTCATTCCGTTCTCCTTCCCGATGTCTAATTCTAACCATGATTTCGGACGATTTATTCTTCCTTATACACTCGCCGAAGTCATTCTATCTGACCGTGGGAAACCCCTTCTCTGATTGGCTGCCCTAGATACACACAGGAAAATACCCCTGCATTCCTTTGTTCAGGTCAGCACACTGGTGTCCCACTTTTTGGTCTTCAAACATTTAACTAGGCAATGCGTAACATGCGACAATTGCGTCCTATTTGTTTTTACATCACTGACCTGTTGATGTCTGTTAAAGGTTTTTCTCCATTGTTTTACTGTCTTTATATGTGCTGTTAGTCCATCTTCTGTTGTTATCATGCATCTTTGTTGGTCACTCGTAACATTATTTATTTCCCATATCTTTCTTTGTTTTATTCCATTGATAAAATTTCTCACTGCAATGTGACAGTGTCTTTTATTGAGACTGTTCTAGTCTCTGTCTACAGTGGCCACGTGACACGTTTTGTTGCTGTTGTCTCTACTCCACTGTCTAGTGTGTGGAGTCCAATGGTGTCTCTGCTTATACTGATATTTGTGAGGATCACCTGCAAATAAGCCAATATTACCTTTTATGTTCGCATACCTAGCGCTGTTGTCAACCTTGGTTAGTGTGTCACTAATCGCCTTTACCAGGTCTAATGTCTGACTGTCCTGCTTGTCGTAATGTGTCTGTTCGCTCTGTGCCATGCTACTTAACCAGGTACAATCAAAAGAGCAAAAAAAAAAAAAAAATTATATATATATATATACTCAAACTGTCTTGTACCTGCAACCAAAAGAAATTTGTTATTAGTTGTTGGGGGAAGGGGATGGGCGCTGTAAAAGAACGATTCTGTTACACAGATTATATGCACCTAATACACAACTGTGTGGTCACATTGCTTAACGATTACTTTCCTATTATCCTATTATTAACGCTTTTACACAAGATCACTTATATCCGTAACTATTAGTACTAACCAAAATGGTACCTACAGTATCTATAACAACTAGCTGTGTTGATTCTTTGTTGGAGAAACTCTTGTTTCCGATTGTCCGCTTGATACGACTGTTCTTTGGCTGATACGTCTTATTTATACGTGACTGTCAATATATCTGCTGACTTAAATACTGTCAGCTTTGGTCGGGCTTACAATGGTAGCCGACTAATGTTTCAACACGAATGATAGAACAGTATGGGCCGAAAAGATGGACCAGTGGTAATATATACCAACGTTCAGATATAACTGATAGATACTGGACTCATGGTTTGACAGTCAGTTTCCACAACGATTTATTATTCAAAGACATGGACGGCAGTTCAAAGGCACGGATGGCAACATCACGAGTAGATATACTCGTTCATCAAAATGGCATATGAAAATTCAGCATGAAGTGAATATATTTATAGTAGCAATGTCAAACTTGACTGACCTCACTGGCCGCCGAAATCCCATGGATGGTGGGATTATTGCAGTGCATATTACTTATATTAATAGATCCCATTTTATAATAATATATATATTTAAAAGCCGGATATCATCACTTGAGATTCCATAGTATAATGATTCAAATCTTGACCAGCAGAGGATCTCTAGTCACACTAGCGGCAGGTTATGTGTGCCGAAGCCCTGCTAGGATCTTGCTGAGTATTCATAACGAGTATCAAATCAGGATACTGGTAAAAGATAAGCCAGAATTGGCAAAGGCTAATACTTCACCCTGGAAGATAGCATATCACTTAATAATCAAATCTTCCCACAATATGGGGTTATTAGAACAGAACAACGTCTGTCTTCATTCACCGGCATTTTTGGATCTCTCTGATGCGTAAGCTCTCTTTGGCAACAATCAAATCAATCGCACCAAGTTGTGCTCTTTAGTGCAAAAATTGGTACGTAATTAATCAAACCTATATTACTTACACAGATGTGTACAAATAGCGAATATAACAAAGTTAGACTTTGGCATCTAAAACTGTTAAGTCTTGCACCCTTAACTCCTTTGCGAAAAAAGGTCTTAACAGATTACATCGACCCCCGGATTAAAAAAAAAGCGTGGCTTTTTTTTTTTTTTTTTTTTAAATATCAAGGAGAGGTCAATCAAATTGTATGAAACAACACATAAATGTTATTATTAAGGCATGATTAAGAGAATAATAATTGTGATGAGAGAGATTAAATACTTAATTCCAATTAAATAAATGAGAGATAAAGTACAAAATTGTACTCAAAAAACCAAGTAAGATGAGTCGAATGAAGTAACAGTAGTGAAGAATGAAAAGAATAGGTGAATAATGGTGAACGTAATCAATCAAGATGTTAAAAGAGGAATGTCAGTAAAAGAACTGAAATAAATTGAATAATGTAGGCATGTAACAGCATAAATGTAGGAGTGAGGAACAATTAAATAAATTAAATGATTAAAAGAAAATACTCAAAAGGAACAACATTGTCCAAAGAGAGAGTAGAAATAATCAGATACACCGATGAAGCACATATGCTAATATAAATACATGAATTATATGTGATAAAATTATCCAGCGCTCTTAATGCGCGATCATCTAATAATAGAATTGAGTTGCACTAGAGTATAGAAAATACTAAACTTAATTAAGTTAAATTCATTGTCATAAGCGTACCAAATTGTTCAAGGCATTAAAAATGTTAGTAATCTAAAAATGAGGTAATTAAAAGTGTCACGAAGTCGCAATGTGAGATTATAAGACTGTCAATAATTTGCATCAATAATGTTATGTGTGAGTGTAAATGTTATTACGTTATAAATGTTAAGTTCACGGTATCTCACTTTATTTCTAAGTTCAAATTATCTCATTTTATTTCATCATCGAAATATATAATATCACAGTAATGTTAATGTTAAAGCAAAGAAGTCACAAATAGTCAATGTAAATGACGTAACGGTGACGTTTGGTAAAATAGTAATGTCATTGTAATACAAGAAGATCATATGTTAACAAGCAGCAATTTATAATCGATTACTGGATAGCTTAGAAGTGTCACACTCTGTAAGGCGTAGCGGCCCAGTGGATTCTCAAGGGCAGCGGACAAAATATCTGCAAGGACATTTTCTGACCCAGGTATCGATCGAATAGTGACGTGGAATGGCTGCAAAGCGATTGCATACCTTGTAGATTTGGATAACTTCAAATCCTTGTTTTGGAGCGCTGTTAGTGCACGCTGGTCAGTTTCAACAAAAAAAATGTGCGCCCAGGAGGAAGCGTTGAAGCTTGAGAATAGACCAAACCATCGCCAGTAGCTCCTTGTCGAGAACAGAGTGAGTTCCGTTGGTGTAAGTTTTCTTGATACATATACGAGGGATGGTCAAAAAGTAGTGCCTCGTAATTTTTAATTTCATTCAATAGGCAAGAAAACAGATAAAATTCACATTGAAATGTAGCCCCAAGTCTGAACTTCAAAAATTTATTTCTCAATGTAGTCTCCGTTATTTGTTACAGTTTTTGTCCATCTTCTCACAAGGGCATGTGTCCCCGCATGGTAAAAATGTGTGTCCTTTTTCCTAAACCACTGGCGTATGGCACGTTTAAGGGTCTTGGTGTCCTCAAAGTGATGTCCACGAAGATCTTCCTTCAGTGGTCCAAACAGATGGAAGTCAGAAGGTACAAGATCAGGACTGTAAGGGGGATGTGGTAATAATGTCCATCCAAATTCTGCAATCGCATCGATGGTGCGTTTAGCAGTGTATAGCGTGGCATTATCGTGCAACAGTAGTGCAGTTCTCTGATCTTTTAATGGGTAAAATCGCCGAAGACGACCTCTAAGCTTCTTCAAAGTTTCAATGTAACAGTCTGCATTCACCGTGTTTCCCTGTTCCAAGAAGTCGAGAAGAATCACACCCTTCTCATCCCAAAACACAGAGGCCATAACTTTCCCTACAGATGGTGAACTTTTGAACTTCTTTCTTGTCGGTGATGTTGTGTGATGCCATTCCATTGACTGCCTCTTGGATTCTGGTTAAAAAAAATGAACCCAAGTCTCATCACCTGTCACAATATTCGATAAAAACTCTTCTCCTTCAGTTTCGTAACGGTGCAGGAGGTTGATGGCTATGGTCTCGCCTTCAGCATTGAGGAATTCTGTGACATAACGTTGTTTTAACTGAACGTCTTTGCCATTTTTAAACTGTTACAGTGGTGCCACCTGTTACTGAAACAGGTTGGTAATGCTATACAGTGCAGAAGAGTGTTTGAGGAATTCTGCTAAATTTACAAATTACACAACGATGCAGTATTTACATACATAAAATGTAGGAGGCATTACTTTTTTACCTTCCTTACTGGATGTAATGTTCCTAAGAAAACTGCATCAATGCACTACATTGCTTCGGAGTACAAAAGGTATATCTGCGTTTGGTAAACGTAAAACAGGCGCTTATGAGAAAAGTGATTTAATAATATCTAACGTGGTTTGATGTTCTTGCGACCACCGAATCATGTTAGCTGAACCTTTCTTTAACAAACTAGAGAGAGGTGCAGTGATAGTAGACAATAAAAAGGAAACGCAGGTGACAATGGTCTAGCTATCAAAAGCTGAACTGAAGTCATAGCCTTTGTAAAAGTAAAGCAGTGTGACAAAAGTCGTTGACTAAGAAAATACTGAGCTAATTGTCCCAGTAAAAATAAAGAAATATAGATACAATCAAGTGAATAAATTCTGAACCGACAGGATACTGAAAAATAAAGAAATGATAATAAGTAAGACATAGATGAAGTCAACTATCAAGTATGATCTGTAATAGAAGAAAAGATAAGTTCAAAACATCCGGAAAGAATGAAGAAGAACGCACCAGCAAAAACCGCTATAAAGTGCGTGGTGCAGAGTTTTGTACAAGTCGCACGTCTAGAGGATGGTGCCCAAAAAGTAAACCATGTATGAAACGAACAGCTTTATGAGCGTCATGGTAGTTATCAAAGCGCACAAAAGCAAGCTGGTTAAAAGAATTTGGAAATTCGAACATGCGAACAAATTTAACATTACCGATTTTATTTAAAAATTTTCGCAGTGCATACCAAGTGGTATGAAACGGAATGTTGCGCACCAGAACAGTGCGATTCAGTGACATATGATATCGGCCAGATCGCAACTGAGCACGAGTATCATTGAAATTATTATGTGTCGCGCGTGCTAAGCGCGAAGAAGAATGAAGACACTTATTATTTTTTTCCCTGCATGGAACAACAGTAGGAAAATTCAGCTTATCAATATTAAACTCATGCTGAGCAGTATCATCACCCACTGCCGAATAGGTAGATTCAGTTGTGGCGACAAAATCAGCTTGTGTGTCAGACACAACAGAGGAGTCTTCCTCTTTAATAGAACCTAAAGAAGAATTATAATTTAAGTGATGACGAACTGAAGTGCGTCGTAATTGGTTCAAAGGAGCACCAAAATTAGTATAATGAATAGTAGTATCATTAGTACTACAAGTTCCCACCACATTAGCTGAACGAATTACGTTAGCAGAATGTACATGGTGATGAGGTTTAGGCATAGTCTTAACTGCATAAGAAGTATGAATGTGTTGCTTTTCCCAAATAGCAATTTCATGTGGGGTACACTCTTTAAACCCATGGATACGACCGATAATCAAATCAGCGATTGGTGACGGTAGCATACAAGCATTGATTTTACCTGTAAAAAATGGTGTATCTACATGTATGACGGCAGTTGGGAATGTCTCAACTGTACCACCAAAGGTAATACATTTAACACTTTTTCCTGTTGCAAATGACGGGTGTACCTAGGATTGTCTAATCCCGATTGTGGAACAACCTGTATCATATAAAATAGACACGGGGATATTATTTACTAATCCCTTGTGTAAAGTCAGAGATCCTCTTCCGTCGTGTGTAGACGCCGACATGGCCGACACGGTAGACATCTCAGAAAGACTTGGTAAGGCATGGTCGAAACTCAACGTAGTAATCGCTTTGGGATTAAATAATGTTGTGCATTCTGAACAACGAGAAGCCTGGTCAAAATCTATAGAACATGAGGATGCATTATGTACATTAACAACTGTATCCTGATCTAAATTATTTTGCGGATCATGCTGAGCAGAATTAGCATGGCGATGCGACCTATCATTTAAAAATCTATCTCTACCTCTGGAACGATTTTGACTATTATCCCTGAAATTGTTATAATTATTATGTCTATTGGGATCACCGTTTTGCTTTGAAACCCTATTACCGTGGTAACTATTATCCCTTTGACCATAATTTCGGTTTGGTGAATTATGTTGGTTATGATGTGAATTAGATCGTGATTGGCCATAATTGTTGTAGTTATTTCCTTGATAATTTCCAGAATTATTTTTATTGAAACCATATGACATATTAGATTGTCTCCAATTTTGTTGTGATGGAGAAGCACCACGGAAAGGTTTCCCTTTGAAAGAATTAAAATCCTTATAATCTCCCTTTCTAAAGTTTCTATCATGACTGAGAGATCGATTGCGAAAGTGATTACCGTGTTGCATGGCAGAAGCAACAGGCAATCCTTCTCTAATCTGAGTATGGCTAACTACCATATTGGGATGTGCTGTACAGAATTGTGTAGAAATTTGCTCCATGTCCTTCAAATTCGCAGGTTTTCGTTCATGTAAAAACGAAAGAAAAGTAGCATTGACTGATGTCATTACTTTATCGCGAAGTATAAGGTCTACGATTGATTCGTAAGTATGATCAATCTTTGATAGCTCAATCCACCTATTAAATGTTAAGCGTATTTTGGCTATGAAATCAGCGAAATCCTTTCCAGTTTTAGGAAGTAGGGATTTGAAACGAAAACGATATTCTTCCTCGTCAAGTTGATATTTTTTAAGTAGAGCAATCCTGACATTATCGTAGTTCTTTCGAAGAGTTTCCTCCATTGTTGTTATAATAGTTAAAGGCTCTCCAGCTAAAAATTCCATTAGCTTAACACTCCATTGTGCTTTATCCAACTTATGTGACTCACATACACTTTCATAGCGTGACAGGAAGCTATGTCATCACAATTTTGATTGAATATAGGCAATTTAAATTTATCATTACCATTAATTTTACCTGAAGAACCAGAAGTATTGGAATTACTGTTATTACCATTATGACCCTTTAGTTTTAATTCCTCCAAATGAAAGAGCATCATTTCCTATTCATGTGCTAAAGTCTTAGCTTTTGCCTCCTCCATCTCTCTATCAAATTGCATTTTTCTTTCCTCTGCAAGAAATCTCTTTTCTTCCAATTCTAAATCTTCAAGATGCCTTTTTTCAGCTTTTTTCTCTTCTTTAGCTTCCTTTTCCGCTAATTCATGTTTTGCTTTTGCCAACTCTGTCATAGCAAGTTGTTTTAAAGCTTCACCTTTGTATCCAAAAGCTTTGCCTTGCTCGACAAAATAATCCATTGTCGACATTTTTATCAATATTGTGACTTACTCAGTCGAAATATATATCGTAAGGAATTTAAAAATTGTTTCCTTAATTACTGAGTGACAAGTTCTATGTCCAGAGAACTTGTAATACAATGTATATAATCACCGAAATTGCTACTATATTATAATTATTATTAAGTAATCTTTAAATTATGTAGTTATATAAAATTTAAAGTAGCATAGCAGACAAGATATACATGATGAAGATAACGAGAACAACAGCGACAAAGACAAGATATCAAGGAACAAATGATAACGTTCGCAGAAATCAACTAAATAATAAAGAATGAATAAAGATGACAAGTATTGCAAAGCTTGCAATGATAGCTGCGAATAAGAACTAGACAAGTGACAACACAAGGTATAAACATGAAGTGTGTATACAACCGAGCGAAAGCAAGGTAAGATCAACAATTACAAACATAGTCAATTATAAAATCAAGGTACAGATAGAAAAAATATAACAATATCAATAGTGATAATGCAACGTCACGACTAAATAATTAGTTGTTACAGACAACCAAACGTAGTGGACTAAAAAAAAATCCTTCAGCTAATATAAGCTGGAACTTTCCACTGTGGGAAGTCTGCAAAAATGATCCCTACAGAACACTCACGGAGGCCCAGTGTAGAATCTGGGATGTACCCTTCGCAAGTCGCCATCCCAACCAGCCCACATGTAACATAGAACATGAATCATAAATGTGGACATATTAAAGATAGGCTCAACATATACACATGCAATGGTGGAACAGAACACCGAGTCCACTTATCTTTTTTAAAAGAAAAAATCCCGGCCTCTGCGACTCTAGTCAATGATGAGTCTCGGGTGTTGCATGGATGAGCTTTACTATACTTGTAGAAGTCCATAGTTGACCCTGGCAATGCACGTGCATCTGGATCACTTGAAGGTCAGACAGGGTGACCGTTACGTAGACTTCTCAAAGAAATTATGTGCCATGGTTGTCGTCTTGAATACGTTCATACTATGCAGTTCATTGTAGGACATATTGAGTATTTGATACTTGACTTGAGTTCTGAAGTTATCCCCGTAAACTGGCCCACCAGCTGATATGACTGTTCTTTGGCTGATACGTCGTATTTATACGTGTCTGTCAGTATATCTGCTGACTTAAATACTGTCAGCTTTGGTCGGGCTTACAGTGGTAGCCAACAAATGTTTCAATGCGAATGATAGAACAGTGTGGGCCGAAAAGATGGACCAATGGTAATGTATACCAACATTCAGATATAACTGATAGATACTGAACTCAAGGTTTGATGGTCAGTTTCCACAACAATTTATTATTCGAAGACATGGACGGCAGTTCAAAGACATAGACGGCAACATCACAAGTAGATATACTCGTTCATCAAAATGGCATATGAAAATTCAGCATGAAGTGAATATATTTATAGTAGCAATGTCAAACTTGACTGACCTCACTGGCCGCCGAAATCCCATGGACGGCGGGAGTATTGCAGTGCATATTACTTATATTAATAGATCCCATTTTATAATAATATCAATATTTAAAAGCCGGATATCATTGCTTGAGATTCCATAGTATAATGATTCAAATCTTGACCAGCAGAGGATTTCTAGTCACACTAGCGGCAGGTCATGAATAGGTGTACGAAGCCCTGCTAGGATCTTACTGAGTATTCATAACGAGTATCAAATCGGAATACTGGTAAAAGTTAAGCCAGAATTGGCAAAGGCTAATACTTCACCCTGGAAGATAGCATATCACTTAATAATCAAATCTTCCCACAATATGGAGTTATTAGAACAGAACAACGTCTGTCTTCATTCACCGGCATTTTTGGATCTCTCTGATGCGTAAGCTCTCTTTGGCAACAATCAAATCGATCGCACCAAGTTGTGCTCTTTAATGCAAAAATTGGTACGTAATTAATCAAACCTATATTACTTACACAGATGTGTACAAATAGCGTATATAACAAAGTTAGACTTTGGCATCTAAAACTGTTAAGTCTTGCACCCTTAACTCCTGTGCGAAAAAAGGACTTAACACCGCTTGCAATCACGTAGTTGTGCTACACATTCCTAATTGCTGTGCCCCAGCTAACTTTGCACTACACAGCACGTTACATGAGTTCACACTTATTCTTACTCGACTGATGACGACATACAGCTGTGATGACCTATCCGAACAGGTGGTTGGAGAGAAAAAAATGTTTCATACCTTGCCTTGCATTTACGAGCTTGTGATTCGGTCTGGTGATTCTTGGTGTCAACACTCTGAGTTGTCCACAATGTTGCCACCCAAAGTTGTTTTGTTTCTTGCTGCGCTGTTTGTTGTTGATGTTGTTTTGTTTCTTGCTTCACTGTTTGTTGTTCTGTACTATCGATGCCTCTCTGTGTAGCTGTCAGTGCTCTCTGAGGTCAGTCTCAGCGCTAATTCATATTCTAAATGTTTTGTACTTTGCCTTGGTAGATAGTGGTGTCAGTACTGCCTGAGGTTGGTCTTGGCACCAGTTTGTATTCTTATGTGGCCGCCTCCGCTAACAGGTGGTTACCTCACTTGTATGCCCAGGTTCTTTGCCTCAGTAGATAGTGATGACTGATGATGGTGGATATGAAAAACAACAATACAGAGTGGTCATACACAATGAAGTGGTACTTCTGTATACAACTTGAGGAACACCGCTTGAACAGGAACACTGTTTATTTACACTGTACAACAGTAATGTAGTTGGACCTCCAACAATTTGGTCCTGTCGACATACTTTCATACAGCTCATTTGCCAAAGACATTAGACTGTTTTATATTGCTAGTATTTTCTCTAGCATAAACTCAGTCTTGCTTTTTTGGGGACTGTGGTGGATTTTGATGTTATGAATTGTTGTAAGTGTTATTATTGTAATAAATGAGATTAGCTATGAAGGTCCCTGAATTTACCCAATAGTATTGTGAACTTTTCAGGGTACCTTTCCGCTACCACCCCTTTTATCTCATTCAAAATGTATTTATATTATTATATTAAATGACTTCGTGTAATGTCTAGGGTTATGAAGGTAGAGTGTAAGGTACAACAACCAACAAACATACAAACAAATAGTTTATTATTCACAACAACACACAGTACTACCACAATAACATACAGACGACACTTTAAAAGGCTATCTTATTAAGATTGTGGTTGAAATTTGTGTAAATATAAATTTTACAATTTATTATCCTGATTCTAATTTATTATGAATCAGGACTGACAATTTAAAAGTGAAATCAAATAATTATTTACATCAGTCAATTAGCACAGTAGATCTTCTGTCCGTACATAAAATTATTAATCGAATATACTTCTGTAGTGTTCTCCTACTTTAAGGTAATACTGGTGGTACCACTAGGTTGTTGTTTGAAATCATTCCCTTTTAGTCATGTTTGTTTCTATTTGTCACTTGTGGAACTATTAAATATTTGTCCCAGTTTATTCACTGTCACTTTATTCCTTTTTAAACAGTTGAGCTCTCAGGTGCCGAACAAGAACTTATCTTGGCCGTAGAATATAGGTAGAACTTTTCCTCTGCTCGCTCGACAATCTGTTCCCTGTTTGATAGGCAATGGCCAATAGCATGGGCTCGCAGGATATAGACAGAGTCCTGAATCAATCAGCTTTCAAGCGTTTGGTACCACATTAACGTCAGTACCCAGGACCTCACAAATTTTCAATGAAATAACACAGTGATGATGACTGACACAGTTTCGATCTGTTTTATTGTCCAGGCTGCCTAGAAATTGTATTTGAAAGCACAGCCTGATCTCATCTATCGCTGGTAGAAATTTTTCAAGTAATGGCGTCGCCCCTAACGCTTATTCTGACAATATCGACTCAGTTAGCCAATCACTCTTAATATTACAGTGTAAACAGTCTTTCAAAAAATATCATTCAAACTTTTCTACGTTACTAGGCTATTTATGTTTATTCAAAGGTCAGCCAATAATATTTCGTCTCACTTCAAATGCCACCCAATCGGATTCGCTGTACTATGTTAGCCTATCTGTCACCTACTTTTTTCCCAAAAAATATGCGATCCAATCTAAGCAGATATGACTTGACCTGACAGTATCTCTGATCTCTATGTATTGTTTTATCATTATTTGATTAGTTAAGGGACTATTTATAAAACTAACACCATATTCTTGGTCAGCAAGTCTTCAGGTACACGAATATACTATTTTTAAGGGGCTATGTGGCTTGGTTCAAAATTCATTTCAACTACCTACGAGAGCTTATGTCATTCACAATGAGAGCTAACCATGTTTACCTGACCGTAGTGTCCACAATTCTAACTTTTTCATTGTATTTGGGGAAACCCCTA
The DNA here is from genome assembly GCA_024509875.1 of Oreohelix idahoensis. Classification (NCBI taxonomy): domain Eukaryota; kingdom Metazoa; phylum Mollusca; class Gastropoda; order Stylommatophora; family Oreohelicidae; genus Oreohelix; species Oreohelix idahoensis. The sequence continues at coordinate 39,801 of JAMPIV010021105.1, forward strand.
AGGCGAGGCTTGCCACTGTGCTATAGTTGGCTTTTAGTTTAAAATCAATGCGAAACGAATTAGCATTTTCATCTATCCTTGCCCCCTCCTCGTTCCACACTGCATTTTTAGGTAAATATTTCTTAGAACTTGGTAAGTTATGTCAAGGACAAATTTGAAAAATTGGGTACCGTTTCGTTCGGCTATTCGTTAGCAAATAATAAGCTGAAGGCGTAGGCGACAACCACCCGTTCTAGCAGAAATTTCTTTGTACTTCTTATCTTTGCCTTTATGCCCTATATTGTTATATACTAATTTAGCTATTGTATTTAGAAATTCACTACAGGGACCAAGGGCTTTATTTATACCATTGTACATTTGTCTAGTGTTGCCTGTTTGTTCTGTGGTCAGGATGCTGTAGCTGAGCTGGAGCCAGTAATCACTTGCACGATGTCAAAAAGTTTGTTGGACTTTGCTTCTTGTGGCCTTCAGGATCTGTAGGGTTCTAGCACTTGGTGAACTATTATATTCAATCGCAGCACTGTGTTTAGCTTCAGTGACAGGTGTCATCACATCTGATGAAGCATCGAACCAATCTTTTGACTTTGCTGCCTTCTTACCAAAGGTAGCAAGTGCAGTACTTTGATTGGTGTTTTGCAGGTGCTCCCAGTTCTCTATAACAGTATCACCATTCTGTGGGAGATTGGAAGTGATCACTACCTGCTTACAATCAAAAGAACAACTGAAAGAGTTGCTCAGCCTAGGAACTGCCCAACATCATGCAAGAAACCAAGTAAACGAACGGAAGAAATGAGCATTAAGACCTACAAGCTGAGAGAGCCAGAAATTAAGACCAGATATCAGGGGCTTATTGCTACAGCGATGAGAAACACAGAACAACAACCTGATGACTTGGAAACCCTCTGGCTTAAATTTAAGGACACCATAAAGGCAGCTGCTGCAGAAGCATGTGGTGAATTCCGACTTGGGAACAAGAGAAAGAGGAACCTTGGTGAACAGAGGAAGTCAAAGAGAAAATAAGAGAAAAAAAATGGCATGGAAGCAATACTTAGGAGCTAAAAACACAGCAGGACAAATAGAGAATATGTGATACTCAGAACAGAAGCAAAGAACAAGGTGCTAGCAGCAAAACAGAAGTCCTAGGAAGAAGTAGAAAAGCTAGAAAAAGATGCGCAAAAAAACCAGAAATTGTTCTATAAGACCCTAAAGAACAGGAGGCAGGAAAAACAATGCCCTCTCAAATTTATAAAGGACAAGCAAGGCAAATTGCTTACTGCCCAGAAGGAAGTAATGGAAAGAATATTTCTCAGAACTCCTTGATGGTGAGCAAGGTCAAGCATCAGAAATGATAACCACTAGCACAGAAGAGGAAACCAATGGTGATGAAGATGACATAAAGGTGGAAGAACTGAATGCAGCACTGGAGAACATCAAGATGGGCAAAGCAGCAGGCATGATGGTATAACACCAGAAATGGTTAAGTACATGGGAGCATTAGGCGACCTATTACTCTTAAGGGTCTTACAGGCAGCGTGGTGCAACAAGATCATACCAAAGGATTGGGAGATTGCCATCATAACACCAATTTTCAAAAAGGGTGACAATCGACAATGTGGAAACCATTGAGGCATATCCCTTCTTAGTGTCCCTGGTAAAATCTACTCTAGAAATAGAATCCTAGAGCAGAGACTCCGACGCCTAGCTGAGCCACAATTGGATGAGGTCCAGTGCGGATTCTGAGCTAACCAATGTACTCAAGACCTAATCTTCACACTCAGACTGCTGAGTGAAAAGGCCCTTGAGTATAAGAGTGAGATCCATCTTTGTTTCATAGATCTGGAAAAGGTGTTTGACAGGGTCCCCTGGAGCAAACTTTGGGACTGTTTGGCAAGGAAGAACATTCCAGCACCTCTGATTCATGCTATACAGAGCTTCTACAAGTCTTGCAGAAATTATTGAGGACAGAAAACCATAAGTAGGAAAAGAGTTCAGGACCACCACTGGTGTAAGACAAGGTGATATCCTGTCACCTTATCTTTTCATACTCCTCATGGACGATGTTATCAAGGCATGTAAGGAGAGAACAAAAAAATATTCAGTGGGGTACTGGAAGATGAGACAGGTCTATATTTCAGAGCTGGCATTTGCTGATGATGTTGTCCTGATTTCTAAATCAGAGGCACATCTCCAATCCAACCTGCAAGTCTGGAAGGAAGAGCTGGAGAAGAGAGGGATGGTCATAAGCAGCTCTAAAACAAAATCCATGGTGATATCATGAGAAGAAAGAAGACATCAGATTAAGCTGGGAGAACAGGTCCTGGAGCAGGTCGACCACTTTAAATATCTCGGAGCTATTATAGACCGAAAGGGAGGCATCAAAGAAGAGTTGGCCACTCGAAAAGCAGCAGTTAGGAGACTTTTTCAGGCCATAAATCGAGGATTCCTCAGCAAGAGAGAGGTTGATAAGAAAACGAAGATGGCTGTATACCGGTCCACCTATGTCCCAGACTTGACATATGGATGCGAGTCATGGGCAATGACTACAAGGCACAAAAGCCAGATCCAAACCTCAGAAATGAGGTATCTGAGGAAGGTGGTTGAAGTAACAAGATGAGACATGGTCCGCAACCAGATGATACGTCAAGGCCTAAAATGCCACCCCCTGCAGACCCAAGTAGAACAGTCCCAACTAAGATGGTTTGGCCATGTCTGCAGAATGGGAGAAGATCGGCTACCACAACAAGCATGGGAAACAAAGAGCCAGGGATCCAGACCCCCAGGACAACCCAGAGTCCGCTGGGAGGACATTAGACAATCTTTGAAGGACCGAGGACTAGAATGGAACCAGGCCAGGAGGAAGACAGCCGATAGGATACTGTGGCGTTCTCTCTTCCACAATAAACCTCACGGTAGAAGGGGAAAGACTAAGTAAGTACCATTCTGTGGGCTGCTGAGCACTTTCTTGAAGGTCGTGGTAAATTGAGCAATCATGACAGGGTCTGACATCTTGCTAGTATCGATGCGTGGTTTCCCTTCATGTCTGACACGATGGAGTTTTCTTGGTTGTGCTCTGATTTTGCGGCTAACCAAGGAGTGATCTGTATCACAGACTGCACTTTGGTACAAGCGCATGGATAGCACAGACCTGAGAAGTGACCTTCTGACAAGAATCAGATCCAGTTAGTGCCAGTACTTGGATTGTGGGTGTCTCCATGACACTTTATGCTGGGGTTTTGACTGAAAGTAGGTGCTGGTCATGCAGAGGTTATGATGGTCACACAACTTCAAGAGCCATTGTCCATTTTCATCTTGCCAATACCAAACCTGCCCAGAAGCATTATCGGCACCTACTGTAGCGTTGAAGTCACCAAGGAGAACAAGTTGTTCTTACCTAGGTGTGCTTTTGATGACTGCTGCTAGATTCTCGCAGAGCTCATCTTTAGCTTCTGAGGCAGATACAGAGTAGGAGCATACACACTGACAAGGGTGATGGGATCTACACTAGTTTGCAAGTGGAGCGTTAACAGGCATTCTGATCCATTCTCACATGGTTCAGTGATTTGAGTTAGCAATTTTTTTATTGCAAAACCTGCTCCGTGTTCTCTAGTTTTATTAAGGTCTTTCCCTTGCCAATAAAATGTGTAGTCCTACTCGCTCACCATTCCAGAGTCTGCCAGGTGCGTTTCCTGAAGTGCAGCTATATCCACCTGAAGTCGTTTAAGTTCGTCATTGATTATAGCTGTCTTCCTGACATCGTTTATGTCCAGTAGATTTTCAGATAGTCCATTCAGAATAGTCCAGACATTCCAGCATCCCAATCTGATAGTTTGTTTCTTTTTATTACTTCTTGTTTTGTGATTATTAAAAAAAAAGGTAAAGGAACCCGTTACACGCCCATTGAGGCATATTGGGAATATGGTGTTAGGCCCATATTATCTTGACCATCGGCACACGAGGGGTGATGTGGTCGGCATCACGCCGGCCGCCTTAACCTTCCCAGAGTAGCTCTGGTACCCATTTGGGGCTGGGTCGACCCAGTAACCGTTTGTGGCCTAAACATTTTTCCACCTCATCTGGGGATCGAACCATAGACCACTGCGCTAGGAAGCCAGTGCACTAACCACTATGCTACCGCGGCTCCTATTTGTGATTATTGCTTGGTGCAAAATTATCTGTCTACTATTCAGGTTTGACCCTAACCCCCATGCCCCCAATGGGGAAAGCAGACAGTGGCGGGACAACACTTAATTGACTGGGGGCTGCCCAGCTTGAAGTGGGCGGTAGCTGTCCAGTGAGATCCTTGAACCTCTCCCACTGTTGGAAGTAGCCCCTGGCACCTTGCTGTATACCAATTGAGCAAGATGCAGGGTTGTGTAGGTCTTATTAATTTCTTTATTTATGTAATCTTGTATTGTTTCTTTGCTTAATTTTATCCAAGTTAATGACAGCTATTTACTTTAACCACATGCTGTTTTACCGGCAGCACATCAGGGAAAAACAGTACTTGTGTTTCAGTGCTTCTTTCTTCTGTCATTAGGATTTGCACTGCAGTTTGTTTGTCTCTGCTCTGAAGTTGCTTGAAAATGTCCCTGTTGCTTCTAACTTGTGTCTGCATACTGTTGGGTAGTGTCAGAAAGATTTCTCTGCCTTTTTTTTTTTTCTTTTTTTGTTTTTTGACAAAGTATCCTGTTCAACCCTTGATGGGTTATAAATTGGATATATAGTGTAGTAAATTCGAGACAATAAAATCAGATTTTCGATATTTAAATATAGTATCTTCTTCCCCCCTCCACTCAGTCTAAATAGAGTAAATCAAAACCAAAATTGTATGATTTTATGTTTGTGTGACCTCCCCTTTCCAAGAAAAAAAAAAAAAAAACCAAAGTAAAGTATCTCATAACGGCCCTGTTGTTAACAAGGGAAAAAGGAGTGAGAAAGCCCAGGGGTGTCAGAGATTACACCAAATCCACCAATTATCTGCCATCATCCACACGAGCACCCCCATCAGACTGCCCCTTATCCTGTCACCATCATTGATCCTTATATATTAATTTTAGTTCTTGTTGTATACTGTTTTATTATATTGTGCAATTCTCTAGGTCTCTTTTTATTTTATATATAAATATATCAAAACCTTTTAGCTCACCAAGGAGCATATGCCTTCACCAAACACATGGTGACATGAGACATTCCTGCTGCACTCAAGTTTTTTTTTCTCATATGGTGTGTAATTTGTCCTTCATGAAGAATTCTGCATATCATGTCATAACATCATATGTTTTCTTTATTAAGTTAAGAACTTCAAGAGGGACTCCATAATGCCTCATTGTTGGGGTCAGGGGTTATTGAGACTATTGGTTAGTCTATCCTCTCCCCACCGAGTTCTTCTTTAAATTATCAAGTAGCTGGTTCTTGGCTTCCAGCTTGTCTAGGGTATATTTTGTAACAGGCCTCTAAGTCCAACTTTTTAAACAGCCTTAGAACGTGTAATCAGTCTTCAACAGTCAGAAACTTGATAAGGCCAGTTTGACGTTGAAGAACACATATTCACTTTTAATATAGGATGAAGCTCCTTATATATTTGCATCTGAAATATATTAATCAATGGCATTCACTAGCCAGTCTATGAAACCAGTCTATCGTCACATAGACTAAGGACAAGATGTCTTATGCATACTGCTGAAATCTTTAATAAAATAGTTCCACACTCACTTGTTTTTTTTTTTTTTTTTTTTTTGGGTACGCCCGCTAATACTCGAGGCAAAATCTCAGGTTATTACTATGTCTAACCTGACATTGATTTTACGTGAGTATCCCTTTTTACTTGTACAGAGACAGGTGTCCCTCGCCATTCAGGCAAATACTCTCCGATTTCGGAGGTACCCATTGCAGCTGGGTCGGCTCAGGAGCCGCCAATCCCTGGTCGACAACACTCCTTCAAATGTTCTCGCCAGGTCTCGAGTTAATCCAGTCCAATTCCCGGTCGACGAAAAATCCTCAAATGCCGTCGCCCGGGTTTGATCCTGAATCACCCGGTCGCCAGAGCGGTGTTGTAACCACTACGCTAGCGCGGCTCCCTCACTTCTTTCTATTCAGCATTCGCTTGTCCATTTAAATATAATCAAGCATAGACTCCATACTGTAGGACGGCCTAGCTGATATAAATTCACAAAGACTCTATCACAAGAGTACACTTTCTGGAGCTCGTCAAAAACACGCCTTTCACACGCAGTGAATACACATCAAAAGATGACAAATACTAGCTCAAATCTGCCACGCAAAGCCGGCAAAGAATCATCTGCCAAATATTAGCAGACTATGTGACGTACTTCCAGAGTAGTCCGGGCAACGCATATCAACAAGGAAGTATGTATACAAACCATGTCGAGTGCAATAAAACCTGTTATGATTTTACTCATAACACTCATCAATTTCCAAAGTGATTGTCTACACTTTTAAATGCCTTTTCATAGTCCACAAATGCGATGTAGAGAGGTGAATATCATTTCAAACTTTATTCGCTATTATTCTCGGTATGGTTCTTTGGTCTGTACAGGATCTGTTTCACCTAAAACTTGTTTGTTCATCTCTCAGTTGCCTATCTGTGGTCTCTTTTTTTAATCTCTCAAAGATGATCCTGCTTAATATTTTTTCCTGGAATTAATATACGACTGGACAAAAGTTAAGGGCCGCTATTCAGTTTAGACAAGGTTTATATAATTGATTGGCAAACTGTAAAGACAAGTGAAAATGTCATTAAAATTGAGCTCAGAGAAATGTGTATACATTTCTGTGTGCACTAGGTTAATTTTTTTTTTATGTAAAAAAACTGGATCACTTTAACTCACATGTGAAAATTGCCATTGTTGCTGCAAAAACTTATGGTTTTTGCAACACGCCCCACTAGTTCAAAAGGTGAAAAAGTAAGTTGAATTTTAATGCACGTGGAAAATGATCATCGGTAAAGAGTGTTCACCGTTGGTATGCAATAAATCAGTATGACAAGTGGTCGAAATGATCACTGCATTAGCCATGCCACCAAGAAGTCTCAGCACTGTAAGCCATGGTCGAGCCATGGCATGGATTCAGGATGGTCAATCTGTTCATCATGTTGCAAGATGTTTAGCAGTGTCCCACTCTACCATTCAGAGACTTCTTGAGAGATTTCAAGCTACCGGATATATGGAAAATCGACCCTGCTCAGGAAGAATTATACACTTGTATAAACCTTGTCTAAACTGAATGGCGGCCCTTAACTTTTGTCCAGTAGTATAGTACCTAACATTACACCTATGTAGTTTGTTCACTCTTGTAAAAATCTTTTCTTAGGCAGTTTGACCAGATATCCATCGCTCCATTCTGCTGGAATGTCTTCTCTGTCCTAGACTTTACCAAGTAATTTGTGTAGTATATCTGTAGATGTGTCAGTATCAGCTTTGGTGGCCTCTGCTGGAATGCCATCTAGGCCGGCAGCTTCTCCGTCCTTTAGGAGCGCTTTTGTCTTTATTTTTTCCTTTATTGGTCTCTCACAATTAAAATGTAGCTCCTTATTCTTTGTGCTTCAGTCTGGTTATTGTTTTTTTACTCAGTAACTGGAAATTTTTTTTTTTTTTTCATCTCGAGGATGCACAATGTTATCCAGACAAGGAACTTCTGATCAGAATGGACAGGTGTTGAAACTGTTTTTCTGTTTAAGGGATCTCTTCATCTTTGTAATAGTTAATTCTTCAAAGTTGCTTTGTTATAGTTTTCCCCTTCCTAGACCATTTATTATCTGGCACATTGGTTGTCTGTTATGAATTTTGCAGCTTGTTGCTGGGATCTGCTCTCATCTGTCCTCCATAGATGATAAGCATGTAATCTCATCCATTTCATCAGTGGATGTTGTCTTCATGCTTCTTGTTATGATTCTCATGGCTTTGTGTTGGAGTCAGTTAATTTTATCAAAGTTTTATATGGTTACTACTTCCAGTATTGCAGTGTCATGGTCTATTACTTGTCGCATGCATCTGATAAAAAGTTTCTTTGGTACATTCTTGTCTGCTCCCTTGGTTGCGCCAATTTTTCATGCCTGCAACTATTCAGTTATGCTTTAATATCAAAGGTTTGACAAACATTTTTCAAAATAGTAAAAACATATCTGTTTTACTCTCCTCAATTGTGCCTGACCAATAAAAATTCTACTGCCAGCTTGCCAAGAAGGTTCCTTTAGCAAGCACTAATGGGAGGTTTCAGATTCAGCATTCAAGGCTAGAATATCCTGCACCAGAGTTTTGCTCAGCAATCCCCTACTTCTTGCTGTTTTACTTGACATTATAATGAATAAAGCCATAATAAAACTTTGATGTTCTAATCTGCAAACTAACATTGTTTTGTTAAAATTAGTACAATTTTATCTTGTACTTATGATAAAATTTAAAGTACAGAATGTTAGTAGAACATTTTACTTGTTTATAACAAAATTTAATGTATTGTTCTTAATTGTTCCATTATTCATCATAAGCCAACTAAAGAGCATTTAAGGGAAGATAGTTAATGCTTTTAACAATCTTTAACATGTATGTTGATACTGAATTTTTTAGGTATTTGTTAATATGGTTTTTATCTTCAATACTTTTTTTTTTATACAGGTGCTGCACAGTAGGCCAACCTCCATTTGTTTTAGTGTTAGTGGTAGTAATTTAGACAGTACTTAAAAGGAAGATGGAATTCTAAACTTTGAGTGCTGTATGAGTCCATTACAAAGTTCACTTTTGTTGCAGTGAACATGTTTTTATTTACATGCCACCAAACATGTATACATAATCATCCATTTAAAAAAAATGACAAACTACTGCAGTACCAAGCTATAATATTTTCCAAGAGTTGTCCATGTATTTTATATTTGCTAGAATGTACCAGAGTTTGTTGCTGTCTGCTGTGTTGAAGGTTCTCTCTTGATCTTTGAAGACTGTTTTAATTTATTCACTGGTCAAGTCACATAAATGTTTAGAGTGGACAAGGCATCCATGCATCCTTCTTCTTTTCTGAGGTCAAACTGTATGACACATAATTGATGTTTTTGTCTCAAAGGGTCTTATTCTCTGTACTGGTATCGGATGGATATAGTCTATGGCACAAACAGAAATTTATACTAAAAAGCAAGAATGAAGAAATAATGGTTATATATCAAGATTATAAAAATATTCAAGAATGTGATATATTTAATATATAAGAGCATTAAAGCATGCTCTCAGCGTGTAAGGTGGCATTAGGGCAAGGGCAATACACTTGGCGCCATAACAAAGTGCTAAATGAGCTTGTTGCGACAATAGATCTGGCAAGGATGAAGGCAAATAGCAAACCCAGGCCGAGCACTGCAAATGCATACTTTCTGAGGGCAGGAAAGTCAGCACACCCCAAACCGAGTAAACCTGGTAGCAGTTTACCATCTCTTCTTGACTGTGCAAACGACTGGGAGATGGCGGTAGACCTACCTGGACGAGGGGCATATCCAGAGAGTATCAGAAAATCGCAGAGATGGCCAGATATAGTGCTTCATTCTTCAGCAACGCTTTAGGTCATACTGATTGAACTGACCGTGCCATTTGAATCCAGATTAGATGAGCAACATTCATTCAGAGCGGCCAAGTATAGCGATCTGGCCGTGGATCTGAGACACGATGGGTTCACTGCAAGGGTCATGGCTGTTGAAGTGGGCGCAAGAGGGCTTGTGGCTGCATCAGTGTATGATTTATTGAAACTGTTAGGGCTGAGGGGACAGTCGAGAACAAGGACACTGAAGAGGCTTAGTGAAACTGCCGAAAAGGCATCAGGCTGGCTGTGAAACAACTGCAATGGGCAATGGAAATCGTGACAATAAACGCTGCAGTACAGAAAACACCAAAATTTTTCTAAGTTCACAATACGCTGAGTATTTTGGTGTACTAGTGAAAGGGCTGCGACTCAGGGGCAACAGGCGGTGTATATTATAAGGGGTGTCGGGAACAGAATTTCGGTGGTTTGCGCACAGGGGCTAGACTCGTCGGCTTCGCGCTGGTGTCTCAGTGTGTGTCCTTAGTAGTGAAGTGCTACGGAACGAACGGAATAATTTGTCTTCTCTTTGTTACTTTCACAGTTGCCTCCATGGCTGGCGGAGTTGTGGATTTAAAAGTTGCTACCATAAGTGAAATGGGTTCATTTTCGATACAGGGCAACAGGAGGCTGAGGCGCTTGGGAGTCATGACCCAAGTGGGCACGCCCCCCCCCCCCCGCCCCCCCCCCCCCCCCAGAGTGTAAAGGAATAATCAGGCCGAAACACTTGTCGGACGGGGGTGACTTCTTCTGATGATTAGATTGCTTCCTGTTGTATCGCTCTGTAAAGAGTTTCCTATCATCTCTTAAAGAAAGTGAAACAGTATAACTATCTATGATCTATCATAATATCGAATGTAAGATGCACAAATAAAATTACAGCAAATCAGTTGCAAAGAAAAAATCTTCGTTTTACATCAAGAAAAGCATTCTTACCAAAACAAAACTGTCATTGATACTGAGAAAGATCATTTTACTGTGCTACATTGATCTATATTACTTTCTGCATGTGAGACCTGGACAATAAACAAACAGATGGAAAGAGAATATGAAAGCAGCTGAGAAGTGGTTCCTTAGAATGATGCAGCGGATATCTTGGATGGCCAGAAAATCAAATTAAGAAATCCTCAAAGAAACAGAAGAAAGTAATTAACTGATCAATATGATAGGTATACACAATTACGGTTCTTTGGACAAGTTCTAAGATGTTAAAAAATTAAAAAATTCTGTAATGAATGAAATATCTTTATAATCTGATCATGTGACATGAGAGACGATTGAAGACATGGCTGACTCAGGACACCTGAGACTGTAGGAAGTGGAGAAACGTAATCACCAGTGCCAGGTGGCACTGCATTTAATAATGATGATTAAAGCTCTTTAAATTGAATCTTTCTAGACAAATAAGGACTGGTTCTGCCAACAGGAAATGGTCAGTAGCATACAAGGGACACTACATGAGATGGTTAAATGGTGCAAGGACACTGGCTCTAAGGTCAATTCCAAAAAAAGCCTGTGTGCTGTGGTGCTCCTTGAACTATTCCATATTGAAAGCTGATCTTGGGCAAGACAAGCTGAAATACATCGGAATAACATTTGATGGCAGATTATCATACAAGAACCATGTTGACCTAATCATACAGAAGTGCAACAGAGGTCTGGTAGCCCTAAAAACAATGGCAGCAGTGCACCTGGAACAGAGACCACTGTTTCTCCTGTATAATTATAATCAGCAAGTCATGTTAGTCATCAAGTATGGTCTGGGAATACTCGCGCTATCTATATCACAATGTGATAAATTGGAACACATTCAAAATGAAGGGATGCGTGTAGTCTTGGGCTGTATGTGATATACCCCCATCGTGACGATGCAGTACATGCTTGGATTACTGTCAATTAGATCCAGATATGCGATGGCCCAGTCAAAAGCCTATATTTGAGTAACCACAGACAAGAGGCACACCCTGTATTGAAACATGGCTGACATTTAGGAAGCGAGAATAAAGTGGATTAAGTTGGGAGAACAGGTCCTGGAGCAGGTCGACCACTTTAAATATCTCGGAGCTATTATAGACCGAAAGGGAGGCATCAAAGAAGAGTTGGCCACTCGAAAAGCAGCGGCTGGGAGACTTTTTCAGGCCATAAATCGTGGATTCCTCAGCAAGAAAGAGGTTGGTAAGAAAACGAAGATGGCTGTATACCGCTCCACCTATGTCCCAGTCTTGACATATGGATGCAAGTCGTGGGCAATGACTACAACCCACAAAAGCCAGATCCAAACCTCAGAAATGAGGTATCTGAGGAAAGTGGTTGAAGTAACAAGAAGAGACATGGTCCGCAACCAGACGATACGTCAAGGCCTAAAATCCCACCGCTGCAGACCCAAATAGAACAGTCCCAACTGAGATGGTTTGGCCATGTCTGCAGAATGGGAGAAGATCGGCTACGACGACAAGCATGGGAAACAAAGAGCCAGGGATCCAGACCTCCAGGACGACCCAGAGTCCGCTGGGAGGACAACATTAGACAATCTTTAAAGGACCGAGGACTAGAATGGAACCAGGCCAGGAAGAAGACAGCTGATAGAATGGTCTGGCGCTCTCTCTTCCAAACCTCTACACCTCATGGTAGAAGGGGAATGACTAAGTAAGTAAGTAAGAATAAAGTGGGGGATGTCATATCAGGCAGAGGCAACAATTAAGCAGGTGACCACAGTTGAAAATATATTAAAAGGGGAAGAGTGTAGTAAGTCAGATGAGAACTGGACTAACTACAGCAAGTCATCATCAACCTTGGTAGAGAGTGCAGAACTTGGGTCAGTGGGAGGGCAGAGCTGGAAATTGATCAGCTGATAAAGGATATTGCTGGGGATGGTGATTTTGAAGTAGAGGCAGCTACATCAGCCTTAAGGTGGCTGTCTGAGTTATAATTAACATGGGCAGTTATTGTATCAATCCATACTTCAGAAGGTCAAAAGTGGATAGCTCAGGCATGAATGGAAAACCTCCATAGAAGCCTTGAATCTTCAGGAACTCATGGATCTACTGCCCTAGTTATGCAGGAGTATGCGGCAATGAAAGAGCTGATAGACTAACTTCAAGATTACCTTTTAGGTGCATTGGATATGGACAAGCGAGAGATACTGAGGACAATTAATGATCGTTTATTAGTATTAGAGAATGACACTGCAATCAATGAATCATCAAGGCTAAGTTTGCTGGAGTTTGGCATTAGGCGTAAGACTGACAGGGATGAACGTATGAAAGGATGTATCCGGCATATATACAACCAATACGCAACAGGAAAAGTTAGCATTCATATCCTTCAACATTTGCTGAGGGAGACTGAGCATCTATGGGTTTTCCCAGAGTGCAGTGATGTCGATTCTGAACAACAATAACTATAAAAATTTGTAGGCAAACGTAACCTGGTACTCATAGTGTCATCAGTATCTAAGATTCATAAATCTCAGTTAAAAGATATAACTTAGAGTGCGTAGTACACTGTATCATTGAAACCTTCATAGTCCTATAAAAAAAATGTGGAATGCAGAGAGATTAGAAATATGGATATATAAATTAAAGAAAGCAGAGTGATGTATACTTAGTAAACAAATATAAACTAGAAAATAAAGTGATAAATCTTTCCACATTTTAAAATCATAATCACCTGTTCATTCTACGTGAAACATAAGGCTGCAACTGTTGCTGGTGACTGATTTCTATTGTGAGCTGTCTGTCTCAACTGTGCCCATGAGATCTCTGTTCTCTTAGCTTCCTCTTCTACTGTCTGTATCCTTATTCTCTTTGGCCTTTCCACTTATCTTCCCCTGTGGATTCCAGTCAAGGGCATATCCGGTTGTACAGCTTGGTTGTTTCCTGAGGATGTGTCCTGTCCATCTTTACTTTCTCTCTTTAATCTCCAGCTTATTGGTTTTTTTTTAAAGAAGTGGGAGGAGAGTGAAATAGCTTTAGGTGAAATTCATTTGCCTCCGTTTATCCATCATCCTGCTCAAAGAATCTACTTTGTGCAACAGTAGATGTTACAGGATGGCAGTTTGATAGATCATCATTGGTATAGGTTGAATGGTATGTCAGTATTACAAGTATTTGTCAGGTTCTGCCGTGTCAGTAAGATATGGGTATTGTAAGGCAAGTTGATGATGTTCAAGCAATAATTCAATGTTCCAGGCAGTGTTTCTTTTATTATTATAAATTGTATTTAAATATTATTTCTTCAAATTCTGCAGTGGAAGTAAGATATGGGTGTTGTAATCCATGTTGATGACATCCAAGTAATAATTCAGTCTTCCAGACAGCATCTCTTTCTTAAAAGTAGTTTTTTGTTCAAAATAACTCAAAAAAGGAAACTTGTCAAATTGACAAACTATAAAAAAAAAAACCAGACAATCAACATTCTGTCTCATGTGTAATTGAATATAAGTTCCTCCCATATTTTGTCATTTCATTCGACATATTTATAGAAATACTGTAGTGTTAATTTTTGTTGAATGTCAAACATCTAGGTGATCTCATCTGTTCCAGAATTGAACAGAATCGTGTCTATAATTGTTGTGTTGTTGATTTATCATAGTCCTTGGTGTACATTTTCTTCTTTCTTGGCATAAAATGTTGCATAAAGTTTTCTTTTGCATCCACGCAAATTATCTTGTATATCTCACACTGTCTTTAGTGATAACATTAGCTAATCACTAATTAGCTCACATACTAATTATGTTCACATAAAGTTCGCATATATGTCAGCTAACATGCATTTTTCCCTGTGTAGTGGTTTTGATGGTATTGTATGATGGTGATATTACTAAGTGTAATGTATGAGGTCAGCTGTGAAGGCTCCTGAGATAAAATGTAGTTGTGAATTTTCAGAAGGCCTTTCTTGCTACCACTACGACCTCACACCTATCTTTTTTTCCTAATGAATGTGGCTACGTTATAATCTAGGGTACTGAATGTAATGTGTTGTATTGGCATATACAAACACACACACACAGATATTAAATAATATATTATCAATAAAATTTAGAACACAATGAACTAAATCCAGCTGGTGAAATTTTAGAAAGTAAATCTTTTTTTAAATTTATTTGTTCTGAACCAAGGTTTTATTTGGCCAGAACATATGAAAAGATTTTGGAGTTTATGAGTGAATGGCATGAATAAATGACATGATAAATAAAATGTGTGTACGTATACAAATTTTAAGATTAGTTAGTATTTCTACAGTTTATAATTTTATTTTCCCTGGGAGAACGATGAATAGATGTGCTGTTGGGGTGGCTTCATCCCTCCCTGTCTAAGTTTACCAAACATTGTCCATTAATGATGGAAGTAAATGGGATGTTTTAGTAGGAATTCACTTTGGGTGTTATGTCTATAAAGTTGGTGTAAATCCAGCAGACCAGCCTGCTTACGTAACTTTGAAGGTGTAGCGCTGGTGCTGGAATCTGGTGGCCCCACCTCTCCGTGCTTGGGGGCAATATATCGGGTGGCCCCACCTCTCCGGGCTTGGGGGCAATACAAGGCTGTTCTGCCGAGATGCGACACTGCACGGGTCCTCACTGTCAATTATCTACCCAGCATTGGACACCACCTTTTGGTGTCAACATAAAAACTCACAGCTCTGAAATAAAGTATTGGTTTAGGTTCAGAACCTTACCTAAGGAGCCACTTCTACACGTAACAATTTACAATAACACCATTTAGACAGGGTCAGATCTCTCTGACCATACAACACACCTTACCAAGTTGGTTTCCCATAGGATAAGTTCTCCCAGACTACATATTCAGAAATATGTTTATTAGCTTCTTGCCCTAGGATAGGATAGGTGATATGTTCCACTGATCTCAACACCTGATCTGTCCTTCCTAATCTTTGCTGGAATATATATATATATTGTTTGTCCCTAGACCCTGAACTAGGGCAGGGGGTCTAGAGCAAATCCTTACTTGTTTGTAAGGCTAGATTTCGATATGGCAGTATCAAATCACTCGAAACCTTAAACAATATTCAAAATATGCAAAGAAATAATTTCAATCTTACCAGATTATGAATAAAGAACACAGAAATGCTAGCAAAACTCAGCTGAGCTGCTGGCTATAGTATGGCGTCCCTGAACTTATTTCAATTTATTTCATTTGGAAATCACCACACTTGAAATTTACTGTGTCTATCACTGGACAACTATTGAGGAATGGCAAAAAAAGCTCGTCTGAGCGCGGATAATATGATTGTCTGTGGCCAATCAATGCCTAGGTTATTTTTTTTTAAAATTCAAATTTCCTACACTAAAGTCATTTCAGTCATGCTTCAGTCAAGTATGGATTTTTATCTGTTAGTCCGTCCGTCTCTACTTGCGTTTTCACAAAAACGTACTTGTTTTTTTGAACCAACCTATCCTTCCCCTCTACAAATTTTTGTCTGTAAAGTTATTTTTAGCCACAGCTTCCACCAATGTCCCTTCTCTTTCATTCTAACTTGATTTGAACACTTGCGTCTCAAGGTCGCGATTTTTGTGCAAATAGTGACATGTGTTAGGTTCAATGCAGTCTTTCGTTGTTTTGAACAACACTGTCTTTTGTCATTATCTTCAATATTATCTATCCGTCTGTATAAATAAAAGCATATTATTTCACTGCTCAGAATGGGCCATCCGGCCAGCTAATTTTTATATTCCTAACATTAATATTAAGAAAAAGTTACTTTTTAAATTTTGTAATATTTCAAGCATCTGCGTTTGCCGCTGAATTCAAATAAAAGGCTTGGTATCGCAAAAGCGTCCAATAAATGACTGTGGCGTATCATATCCAAGGTCCCTTCTGTCGAGTTCCTTACTTTATGTCAACTTGGGAAACGTGACTTTTCCTCCGTTCCCCCCCCCCAATTGCGTCTCCTTAGCCTTGCTAGTCTCACGCAAATTTTTCTTCCAGTCCCATATTTTTTTTCCTTTTGATCCGCCGTTCTCATCCCGTTCAAATGGTAACCGTTTTGATTTCCCGTCTAGCAAGTCAATTTTTATATTCTGACGCGGGATTTATCTGTACTGTAAAGTGTCCATCTTTGAGTCAGGGTATTTCTTTATAATGAGCATTATAGCTAGTAATATTACTGTTATTATTATTGCTATTATTATTATTTGAGTATCCCATAACCATGCTTGAAATTTATATGCTAAGGAGCATTTTTTTCTTGTTTGCTTATTTCCGGTGTTCTGATTACTGTAAGGTGGCTACAGAAAATATTTGTATTTTTTTCTTTTGGATTATGGTATTTCTATATTCTCATTATTATTTGTTGTATTACTCTGTTGTTATTATTATTGCTGTTATTATTATTTACACATCTCGTATGGATGCTGTCAGGATAAGGAATGTGGAAGTACCTTGAATCTTGTGTCTCAGAGATGTCATATTTTATATCTTTGCAAACTAGCCCAATTTTTTATTTTATTTTATTTTGGGGAAGAGCTGCAGAATTCCGTACTAACTGACAGTGTTAAAGACTGATTGGGGCTTTCTTTATACTGGCATACACATGTGTCATAATATGGATTTTGGTGCGTCCTCTTTCCAATCTCTCTTTCACTATGGCCACTGACATCAGAGTTTGTTATTTTGTAAAATCCCTGCGTTATTTCTAGTGTCATGTAGTCATTTTGATGTGTTGTGTTTTTATGCTTTTAATTTATCTGCTAACAAGCATTTTTCCCTGTTTGCTTATTTTCCTTATTCTGATTACTGTAAAGTGTTCTTCTTCTTCCTCATTTGCCCTGAAAAGGATGTTGGTTGCGTTGGGTCTGTTTATGCCGGATCTGCGATATCTGCACCTTTTGGCCGACACATCCGACTTCAGCATGGCATTTTTTGGGACCGGGTTTGCCTTCCCTCTTCGATCCCTACTCTCTCAGCCAGACTGCAGTGATGCAGCCTGTTTCCAGGACCACCATGTGGAGGTGGAGTAGGGTCTTGGTCAGCTCTGGTTCGCTGACCCTGACGCAAGCAGTCAAGCTATGGGTCGCTGACATTCTCTATTGCTGCATCTTTGGGTCCCGTAAAGTGTTCATCTTTGAGTCATGGTATTTCTTTATAATTTGCATTATAGCCAGTATTATTACTGTTATTATTATTGCTATTATTGTTATTTGAGTATCCCATAGCCTGTGTTATCATGCTTGAAATTTATATGCTAAGAAGCATTTTTTTTCTTGTTTGCTTATTTCCCTTATTCTGACTACTGTAAGGTGGCTACAGAAAATATTTGTATTTTTTTATTTTCGGTTATGGTGTTTCTTTATTCTCATTATTATTGGTAGTATTATTCTGTTGTTATTATTACTGCTGTTATTATTATTTACGTATCTCGGAGATATGGATGCTTTTTATGGGCTTATTATTCTTATCTTGAAGTAGAAGTTCTTCAGATATATGTTTGATTAATTCACATAGAATCATAGATTGATTCAAAACCCAGCACAGATAAGGGTATGTCCATTCAATCCCCGCCCAAAAAGCTGTATACTTCAAAACATGAATGACACTCCAAAGGCCAGGTTGGACGATTCACAGAACGATTTATTACACATCTTGCAGCTCCAAATATATCTTGATAATATGCACATAAAGTTATGGCATCAACTAGACAGTCTCTAGTGTCGCTGTGCTGTCTTATAGCTGGAATGATGTCGAAGACATTTCCACACAGTTTTTATTATAATAATAATTCAACTCACGTTCATCAGGTCACACATCATTCCTCTTACATAAATACTGGCATCCTCGCACGGAGGTGTATGGAGAATCCAGAGATGGAATACAAAGGAATATGACCAGCAAATCTTCAAACACTCAGGAGCATAAAACACATAAGTCCAACGCCTTAAATAGATACACAGTGAATCCCCAAAGCCAAGGGACGCTTTAGTTAGCAGACTGCAAAACTGGCGTCTGCAACTTTAGGCCACCAAAAGTAATGATGTCACTTCCTGAAACCAGGGCAATGGTCTCATAAACAAATCAACTACATGTCGAACTGTATTGATATCGACGTACATGTTATGAACTTTACTCATAACACTCGTATGGATGCTGTCAGGATAAGGAATGTGGAAGTACCTTGAATCTTGTGTCTCAGAGATGTCATATTTTATATCTTTGCAAACTAGCCCAATTTTTTATTTTATTTTATTTTGGGGAAGAGCTGCAGAATTCCGTACTAACTGACAGTGTTAAAGACTGATTGGGGCTTTCTTTATACTGGCATACACATGTGTCATAATATGGATTTTGGTGCGTCCTCTTTCCAATCTCTCTTTCACTATGGCCACTGACATCAGAGTTTGTTATTTTGTAAAATCCCTGCGTTATTTCAAGTGTCATGTAGTCATTTTGATGTGTTGTGTTTTTATGCTTTTAATTTATCTGCTAACATACATTTTTCCCTCTTTGCTTATTTTCCTTATTCTGATTACTGTAATGTGTTCATCTTTGAGTCATGGTAGCCAGTATTATTACTGTTATTATTATTGCTATTATTATTACTTGAGTATCCCACAACCAGTGTTATCATGCTTGAAATTTATATGCTAAGAAGCATTTTTTTCTTGTTTGCTTATTTCCCGTGTTCTGATTACTGTAAGGTGGCTACAGAAAATATTTGTATTTTTTTCTTTTGGATTATGGTATTTCTATATTCTCATTATTATTGGTAGTATTACTCTGTTGTTATTATTATTGCTGTTATTATTATTTTACACATCTCGTATGGATGCTGTCAGGATAAGGAATGTGGAAGTATCTTGAATCTTGTGTCTCAGAGATGTGGACAACCAGACATAAGGATTTAAGAGCATCCTGGATCTTATGTATGTCAAAGGTGACAGTTGGTTATGATGATTTCCTATCTTCATGTTATCTTGAAGTTGTTGGTCCTCAAGCCCAACACAGTGTTGACAGTTTTTTTTAATCTTAAGGGGGCTTATCTGTAATTATTTATAGCACTTTAATTATGGCTACCATTATTGCTGTAAAGATAGAAGCACCCTCTGTGATGCGGTAACTATTATTGATTTTACATCTTATATTTTTACACCTCCACTTAGCTAGCTACAGTCATCCTTTGATCTATCTGTGTATATATCAAAGCTTTGCCTCATGAGCTAATCTATATACTGTCTTGTTGTAGCTAATGTTTCATCTGTATGTTGTTTTATCTTGTCAGTGAGGCTATAATTTATAACTTACTTACTTACTTACTTACTTAGTCGTTCCCCTTCTACCGTGAGGTGTAGAGGTTTGGAAGAGAGAGCGCCAGACCATTCTATCAGCTGTCTTCTTCCTGGCCTGGTTCCATTCTAGTCGTCGGTCCTTCAAAGATTGTCTAATGTTGTCCTCCCAGCGGACTCTGGGTCGTCCTGGAGGTCTGGATCCCTGGCTCTTTGTTTCCCATGCTTGTCGTGGTAGCCGATCTTCTCCCATTCTGCAGACATGGCCAAACCATCTTAGTTGGGACTGTTCTATTTGGGTCTGCAGCGGATGGGATTTTAGGCCTTGACAGATTGTCTGGTTGCGGACCATGTCTCTTCTTGTTACTTCAACCACTTTCCTCAGATACCTCATTTCTGAGGTTTGGATCTGGCTTTTGTGGGTTGTAGTCATTGCCCACGACTCGCATCCATATGTCAAGACTGGGACATAGGTGGAGCGGTATACAGCCATCTTCGTTTTCTTACCAACCTTTTTCTTGCTGAGGAATCCACGATTTATGGCCTGAAAAAGTCTCCCAGCCGCTGCTTTTCGAGTGGCCAACTCTTCTTTGATGCCTCCCTTTCGGTCTATAATAGCTCCGAGATATTTAAAGTGGTCGACCTGCTCCAGGACCTGTTCTCCCAACTTAATCTGATGTTTTCTTTCTTCTCGTGATATCACCATGGATTTTGTTTTAGAGCTGCTTATGACCATCCCTCTCTTCTCCAGCTCTTCCTTCCAGACTTGCAGGTTGGATTGGAGATGTGCCTCTGATTTAGCAATCAGGGCAACATCATCAGCAAATGCCAGCTCCGAAATATAGACCTGTCTCATCTTCCAGTACCCCACTGAATACTTTCTTGTTCTCTCCTTACATGCCTTGATGACATCGTCCATAAGGAGTATGAAGAGGTAAGGTGATAGGATATCACCTTGTCTTACACCAGTGGTGGTCCTGAACTCTTCTGACTTATGGTTTGCTGTCCTCACATAATTTCTGCAAGACTTGTAGAAGCTCTGTATAGCATGAATCAGAGGTGCTGGAATATTCTTCCTTGCCAAAACAGTCCCAAAGTTTGCTCCAGGGGACCCTGTCAAACGCCTTTTCCAGATCTATGAAACAAAGATGGATCTCACTCTTATACTCAAGGGCCTTTTCACTCAGCTGTCTGAGTGTGAAGATTAGGTCTTGAGTACTTCGGTTTGCTCGGAATCCGCACTGGACCTCATCCAATTGTGGCTCAGCTAGGCGTCGGAGTCTCTGCTCTAGGATTCTAGAGTAGATTTTACCAGGGACACTGAGAAGGGATATGCCTCTATGGTTTCCACATTGTCGATTGTCACCCTTTTTGAAAATTGGTGTTATGATGGCAATCTCCCAATCCTTTGGTATGGTCTTGTTGCACCATGCTGCCTGTAGGACCTTTAAGAGTAATAGGTCGCCTGATGCTCCCATGTACTTAACCATTTCTGGTGTTATACCATCATGCCCTGCTGCTTTGCCCATCTTGATTTTCTCTAGTGCTGCCCTCAGTTCTTCCATCTTTATGTCATCTTCACCATCATTGGTTTCCTCTTCTGTGTCATGGTTATCATTTCTGATGCTTCATCATGCTCACCATCCAGGAGTTCTGAGAAATATTCTTTCCATCTTTCCATTACTTCCTTCGGGGCAGTAAGCAATTTGCCTTGCTTGTCCTTTATAAATTTGAGAGGGCATTGTTTTTCTTTCCTCATGTTCTTTAGGGTTTTATAGAATAATTTTCTGGTTTTCTTGTGCATCTTTTTCTAGCTTTTCTCCAAATTCTTCCCAGGACTTCTGTTTTGCTGCTAGCACTTTGTTCTTTGCTTCTGTTCTGAGTGTCACATATTCTCTATATTTTTTCCATTTGTCCTGTTGTGTTTTTAGCTCCTAAGTATTGTTTCCATGCCATTTTCTTCTCTCTTATTTTCTCTTTGACTTCTTCTGTCCACCAAGGTGTCCTCTTTCTCTGGTTCCCAAGTCGGACTTCACCGCATGCTTCTGCAGCAGCTGTCTTTATGATATCCTTGAATTTATTCCAGAGGGTTTCCAAGTCATCAGGTCGTTCTTCTGTGTTGCTCACTGCTGTAGCAATAAGCCCCTGATATCTGGTCTTAATTTCTGGCTCTCTCAGCTTGTAGGTCCTAATGCTCATTTCTCCTGCTCGTTTACTTGGTTTCTTGCGTGATGTTGGGCAGTTCCTAGGCTGAGCAACTCTTTCAGTTGTTCGTTTGATTGTTAGCAGGTAGTGATCACTTCCAATCTCTGGCCCCCTCCAGACTCTTGCATCTCGGACATATCTGAATGAGCTTCTCCGAACAATGGCATAGTCGATCACTGACTTCTCATTCTTGGTTGGTTCACATCTAGTGTATGCATGTATGCGCTTATGGGGGAACTTTGTGTTTGTCATGATCATATTCTGCTCACTGCAGAATCTAAGGAGTCGCTTTCCATTGTCATTGAGAGTATTCCAGTTCGTCGCCTTTAGTATCAGTCCGGTTTTCTCTCTTGTAGTTCGCGTAATCATGATTTAAAGCAAACAGGTGATTGGCCTGTTGTGCCTTTGCATGGTGGAGGGGCTGCCTCCTTACGGCCTCCATGCAGGCCGCCCTCCTCCTTTTTCATCCGGGCTTGGGGCCGGCATTGGCGGAGTTAATTTATAACTGATGATTTTAATTCCCAGGGTGGTATAGTAGCTCTATAGTTATTTGCCATGTGTAGTTCCCAGGGGTCTCTGATGAGATACAGAAAAAATAGGACTACTGTTGTTATAAAAGGTGACTAATATGTGAGCATGTGCATGCCTTATGTGTTTGCTATTACTACTTACTGTGTTTGCTATTATTACTTACTGTGTTTGCTATTACTACTTACTGTGTTTGTTATTACTTCTTACTGTGTTTGCTATTACTACTTACTGTGTTTGCTATTACTACTTACTGTGTTTGTTATTACTACATACTATGTTTGTTATTACTAACTGTGTATGCCATTGCTACTTACTGTGTTTACTACTTACTGTGTTTGTTATTACTACTTACTGTGTTTATTACATCTTCATACTGTCATAGCTCTTGCATTGTACTTTACCCTGCCAGATATCAGTTTGGACCCAAGGAGATGTCCTATACATTTTGAATTGTTTCAAACAAAGACCTTATGAGCATGGTGCATTTCATTTTGAGTTGCTTTACTCCAGTTGTTAATTCTGAGTTTTGTTTTATTTTTTTTAATTTATGTAGAAAAATAATCTGTACAGCTTCTGATGGGTTTTAATTAGGACATACAGTGTCTATAATTTCAGATAATATTTTTAATTGCCAATCTTTTGGCATTGTCCCTCCTGTCCAGTTATTGTCAGTAGAGTAAATACAGATCCTCAAACTGTGATATTTTCTTTTCATCCTAAACTGGTAGTCTTCATACTTGTTATGGTATAAAATGGAAGGGAATAAATTCTGAGTGATTTCCTTCTTGGTTTAAGAGGCAATAAGCCTATACCTACTTTCAGTGCCTTTATTTATGTTGGTATCTCCAGCCGTAGTGGTTTTTGTCAGGTTTTATTATATAGGTCAGTTTATGTTTCCACATCTATCCATTTGATACAGAGGATATGACAGAGACATCTGTTGGGGAGTATCTGGAGTTCGGGCGTGATATTCTTGGTGACATGCCATCTTTCTGAGGCATTGAAATGTCATATTTTATATCTATGCAAACTAGCCCAATTTTTTATTTTATTTTGGGGAAGAGCTGCAGAATTCCGTACTAACTGACAGTGTTAAAGACTAATTGGGGCTTTATTTATACTGGCATACACATGTGTCATAATATGGATTTTGGTGCATCCTCTTTCTAATCTCTCTTTCACTATGGCCACTGACATCAGAATTTGTTATTTTATAAAATCTCTTTGTTATTTCAAGTGTCATGTAGTCATTTTGATGTGTTGTGTTTTTATGCTTTTAATTTATCTGCTAACATGCATTTTTCCCTGTTTGCTTATTTTCCTTATTCTGATTACTGTAAAGTGTTCATCTTTGACCTTGATTCTTCTTGTCTCAGAGATGTCATATTTTATATCTGTGCAAGCTAGCCCAATTTTTTATTTTATTTTGGGGAAGAGCTGCAGAATTCCGTACTAACTGACAGTGTTGAAGACTAATTTTTGCTTTATTTATACTGGCATACACATGTGTCACAATTTAGATTTTGGTGCGTCCTCTTTCCAGTCTTTTTCACTATGGCAGTATCAGTTATATTTTTGTACTGATTTCATTGCAATTTTGTTTCCGAGTCGCATCCTTTTCTTTCTGTTTGCTTTGTATCAGAGAACTTAACCATTGCTTAATTCTTCACAAAAGTGGTCGGCAGATTCTAGAATTAACGTGTTTAGCCAAAGCAGCATTGTTTTCGCTTATCTGAATATCTTGTGAAGATTCCCATTGTGATAGAAGTGTCATTACCCTGCTATCTACATCTCTGCCAAGAGTAATCTTGTTTTGAAGGTAGACACCTTTGAAAGCCCATATTAGATACTCTAGAGTTTTGGCTACTATTGGACTACTACTGCAAAGCAGGGGAGACAATACCATCATAACATCATGATTTGTTCCCCCTTCTGTGTCCCAAATAGATTCAGCAATTCACTTTTGACCATTGATCTTTATCAGACATGTTATGACTTGTTTATTCTTATTTACTTTTGGTTAAGTCAGTAGCCCTATTTGAGCTGACTCTACTGTTATTCTCTCTGACTTTTGATAGATGTCTTTGTCCATGAGATATAAGGTATAAATCATCTACAAAATTAAAATCAATCCTCTAGTTTTTATCAAATGTCCCTTGTATTCTTGCTTTCTTTCTTTCTGATGCTTCCATGTTCTCTAGTGCTTCAAATCTTTTTTTTTAAACAATGTATTTCTTGTGCCTCATTTGTTAGATTTTGTGTGTTGTATTTGTAACATGTTTCTCCTGATGCATCTTTGAAAGGTTTCAGTTTATTTTGGTACAGTCCTGTGGGGAATGTAGTGATTTATGATGATAGGAAACTATACAGAGCATTACAATATGAGACAATCTGATCATCAGAAACTATCATCTTCAGTCCTAGTTTTATTCGTGCTACTAGCTTGAGGCCATTGTGAAAATAAGTGATGTCTTGTATATAAGTTACTGTTCTGAATTCCATAGCCTGATGCGGTTGCACCACAGCCAGCATGATGCCCTTTCTACAGTTTTGCCAACCTCTTCAGTGCTCTTGTTCTTTGACTGTCTGTCATACCCAATAGTTTCAAAAGATCATATACTGAGGCAATTACTACACCTCTTCAGCTATGACTTTTGCTGTGAATCCCTCGTCTGTGACCAGAACATTATATTTGGCCAGTCTGAATGAATGCTGCTCGTCTAGTCAGCACATGGTACATCTACAGGGCCCGCCACAACATCAGGTGTGGGACTGATCCATAGCTAGATCCAACCAGATTTCATAGAGATTTGTTCCACCCACTCGAAGTTTATAACTAATATTACTGACATTAACCCGATACAAAGCTCAAAACGGTACTTATGGAATTAAGGAATTTTTATTACTGAGCTTTGAAAGCATCAGCTTTTTTTGAACACTTATTATATAAAGGAATCAATGTATCGCAAGGAGTTACTTTCCATCTGCTTTTAAAAGCTCTAAAAGTAATTAACCCACTTCAAAACCAGGTTCATCCGATAGTAGTAACCTTGGTAAATTATGAGGCCCCATTTCTTCATATCTTCGCATGTCCAAACTACTTACTAGAAAAACACATCCACGAGAACAACACTAAACAACAGCCTAGTCAATAATGACCTGGCTAATATCGCCAGTTCAGTCGGGGTTAGAGACCATAGCATTCATGCCACACAGCCTTAACAAAGATGATAGACCAATTGGCACCTTAACATCAATAACGATTATATACATGGAGCAATATTTGTAAACTTCATAACAGCATTTGATAGGATAGATCTCCTTTTATTTTTAATCAGAAAATTAGAAACTATGAATTTAAATTATTAAGCTGGTAAAGTTAATTAAATCATTTCCATTTCAGACCAACAATATTGTGCTTAACAATAATTCCTTGTCGAACCCGAACCATTGTCAATACAGGTGGCTCTATTTCCCCGGTCCTCTTCTCTTATACCTTAATAACCATTAATGAATCTTCTATACTTCAAACACTCATCATAGTGACCTGTTTGCCGATGACTGTACTGTCTATAACAAGTGGTAAAAGTCGCACACACACTAAAAAAAAAAAAAGGAACAATCTTTACAAAATGATACACATAATCTTATTAAGTGGGAGCAATAAACGAGAATCGCATGCAAATAAATATTATTAAAACAAAATGTATGGTTGATATCAACCCCAGACAAAAACTACAAAACTTGCAGAAAACAAACACTTCAGCTCTACATTGGAACATCACGAATTGAAAAACGTAAATGATCACAGAAACTCTTTACTAGGTCTCTTACTCAGCTGCTCATCTTTGGAACAATCTTCCCAATGACCTGAAAAAACACTCACAGTCCCTACTCATATAATCGTAAACTGTTCAAATACTTTATGAGTGATGATTATATGCCACCCTAACTGATTGTGTTGTACTTTTATCTAATATACTGTATGGAGGTTCTGATGATCTAGTTTTTCATTACAATATACTTATTCTTAATTTTGTGATCAGGTACTGTTAATGTATATGGGAGCCGCGGTAGCATAGTGGTTAGTGCACTGGCTTCCTAGCGCAGTGGTCTATGGTTCGATCCCCAGATGAGGTGGGATTTTTTTAGGCCACAAACGGCTCCTGGGTCGACCCAGCCCCCAAATGGGTACCAGAGCAACTCTGGGAAGGTTAAGGCGGCCGGCGTGATGCCGACCACATCACCCCTAGTGTGCCGACGGTCAAGATAATATGGGCCTAACACCATATTCCCAATATGCCTCAATGGGCGTGTAACGGGTTCCTTTACCTTTTTACTGTTAATGTAATTGTATGCTATTATACTGCTTTGTAATGTTTCATTGCCCTTAAATTAATACTTTAAATACGCTGGAGAATGTTTGAGCAACAGTAACAAAAGATGAGCAAGAGGAAGGAAGAGGGGACTGTGCACGATTTTCAACCCTTGGCAAATTAATTGCTTTCGTATATGTCTGTCTAACTATCTACCTAGTCTGATTCTGGTCTTGAGTTTGGGATGGCAAATACAGCGAGGAAAGTAACTGTTTACCCTACTTCATGATGAAGAACCTAGTATCATTGCACTCATTGCAGCAGTATCTGCTATGAGACTCAAAGCTGCTCACCTCTCGTAAAGTCTTTCGTGTGCACTGGAAAAAACACAGAGTCCCTGAGTCATTCAGTAGCAGACCGTTTGAATATTTCACGAGTTCTTATAACACACTTCTGAATATATCTCAAATCACTAATTTACTGTATGAGGAATTTGATTTTTTAATCAGTCTTGTTTTTTGTTTTTTTTTCCATTTTCATTAATTTGATTTTTTTTAAAATTCTTTTTAATTTTTTTTCCTTTAATTTATTTTAAAAACATACTTTAATTATAATGATTATTGCAAATTGTGTGATGTTATCTTACTTTTATAATGATAAATGCCTTAAATAATGCTTAAAGTAAATGTGAGGATGAAAGGATACAGTATACATGATGAGAGAGAGAGGAAGGGCAGAATGTCAGATGGGCCTGCGTGCCCAATTCTTAACCCTTTGAAAATAAAAGTTTGTTCGTTTGTACATTCCCTCCCTCTCTGTATCTCTATCCCTCTCTCTTCTCTATGTGTTTGAATGACTATACGTAAATGTACTTATGTGATGATAATGAACTTATGTTACTGAATGTGATGATGATATTGATTAATTGTGATTGAAGTTAATATTTTAATTTTAAAACATTGAGAATTGTATTGCAGGGCAGGAATGTAAAAATACAATCATGCCTATTTTTTTACCCTGATGAAATAAAGATTTTGTTCATTCGTTCATTCTTCATTTCCTGACTATGGAGGAAGGTTCAATTTGGTTTTCTTGGTGCCCATCCAGTGAGTTCCTTGTGACCTTATGTACATTCCTGTGTGGAAATATGGTTTCTCCAATAATCATTTTGTTGACACTGCAAAAGCTGACATAGATTTTCACATTTTTATTTGTTATTTCCATTGCATGTGCCATTTGTATATCTTATGAAAACCATAATGTCTCACCTTGATGCTTTATCTCGTGCACCCTGCAGCTTACCATTGAAGTATAGTTTAATATCACCCATGTGTTACTGGGGTCCGAAAGGGGAGCAAAGAATAGTAACACTGTTCCATACCATGCATGTTGTAGAAAGCGACCAAGGAGGGTTGGGCATAGGGCTGGTTACCCCATCCTGTAAAAAAATTTAAACCACAAAAACTTCAACAAACGTACAAGTCAATTTAGGAAAATAAAACACAGCCATCCAAGACAGATGTAGGTCCTCTTGCAGGGAGGCGTATGATCCAACACAGACAAAGCTGAAAGGAGTCTGTGTTCCTGACTAACCTTCTTTCTTCTAGGAGAACCTCCAGATTTGGCATCTGGAATGTTCGGACATTGAACGAACAAGGGAAAGTGGCACAAGTAGCAGCAGAATTGAGGGAATATAAAATCGAGATTCTGGGACTGTGTGAAACAAAGTGGAAGGGGGTAGACAAGAAGAAACTCATCACAGGTGAATGGGTGCTGTCCTCAGGACATGAAGATGTAAGTTCACACCACAGTGAAGGGGTAGCTCTTTTTTTATCTAAAGAAGCACAGAAAGCACTCATTGAATGGGAAGCCGTTGGACCCAGAATAATAACAGCTACTTTTAAAACAGCTAAAAAGAAAATAAATGTAAAGGTCATCCAATGTTATGCACCAACTAATGACAAAGAAGAGTCTGTGAAAGAAGCATTTTATACTAGACTGCAGGAAATTCTGGAGAAAGTAAAAAGAAGAGACATCACAATTTTGATAGATGACATGAATGAAAAGATAGGTAGAGTCAACACTGGCTTTGAAGAAGTCATGGGAAAACATGGGCTAGGAATAATTAATGAAAATGGGGAACTATTCTCAAACTTCTGTGCTTCAAATCAACTGGCATTCAAATATGAATAAGCATGTTTCCACATAATAAAATACACAAGGCAACATGGATATCACTAGACCATAGAACAGAAAATCAGATTGATCATATATGCATAAACAAGAAGTTAAGATCATCTTTGCAGGATGTAAAGGTATATAGAGGAGCAGATGTGGCATCAGATCACCACCTTCTGATAGCCAAAGTAAAAATGAAACTCAAGAGATATGCTTCTTCTTCTTCGATCCTTAACCACCGACCGTCAAAGCAGTCAGTGGCCATCACGCCTAGTGGCGTCTTGTAGGGCAACAACAAATTGATTCCACTTTGCACGGTCGGTGGCCATCCTTCGTACAGTGCCCCAACTCTGGTTCATTCTTTGCATCTCAGCCTCCACAGTCCTCCGCCAAGTTGTTTTTGGTCGGCCTCTCTTTCGCTTTCCTTCAGGGGTCCAAAGCATAGCTGTTCTTGTGATGGCATCGGGGTCTCTTCTGAGGACATGACCAACCCAGCTCCAGCGTCTGCCAGCTATGATGGTATGCATGTCCTCTTGCTTGCTACGAGTAAGCAGATCTTGGTTGGTGATGGTATTCGGCCAAAAGATTCGGTGAATTTTTCTCAGGCATGTTGTGTGAAAAGAGGACAATTTTGACATTTCCTTCTCTGTGACTCTCCAGCATTCCGCACCATAGAGAAGCACAGAAAGCACGCAACTCTGGTATAATCTTAATTTTGTGCTTGTGCTGTATTGGGAGGACTTCCAGATGTTATTTAGGCTAAAGAAGGCTGTTCTTGCCTTATTCATTCTGATGTTGATGTCTTTGCCTGCCCCACCGTCTGGTGTTACTATGCTTCCTAGGTATGTGAAGGTATCTGTCTGCACCAGTTGCTGATTCCTTACTGATATGGGCTCAGGATTGCTCACATTGAGCGTCATGACCTCAGACTTCTTTAAATTGATGTTCAAGCCCACCTGCTGGCTAAATTTATTAAGTCTATCCGTTTTTTCCTGGATGTGTTGATGTGAATGTGCCAGCAGTGCAATGTCATCTGCATATTCCAGATCTTCCAATGTTGAAAATGTAGTCCATCTTATTCCTCTTGGACTGCCCTCTGTTGTCTGGCGCATCACCCAGTCTATGACTGTTAAAAATAGAGTGGTTGATAAGGGGCATCCCTGTCGTACTCCTGTCTTCACAAGAGATATGCAACAATGCAAAATTATAGACAACAATTTAATGTAGGACATCTAAGAAATAAGAGACAAATTTGCGGTCACAATATCCAACAAATTCCAAGTGCTCCAACAGCTGGAAGATGTACTGAATATAGAAGACTATTGGCAGCAAATCAAAACTGTATGGAATGAGACGTGACGAAATATTGGGGGAAAAAGGAATGACAACAAAAAGCATGGATAACAACAGAAACCATCAATAAGATAAAAGACAGAAAAAAAAAGAAAGCAGATTTAAATACAAGCAAAACCAGAAGTTCCAAAGTCAAGGCTCAAGAAGTGTACACAGAAGCAAACAAAGAAGTATCAAAAGAGACAAGAGGAAGTATATTGAGGAGTTGGCAAGAGAGGCAGAAGATGCTGCAGCCAAAGGAAATATGAGAGAACTGTGTAACAGCACAAAGAAGCTAACAGGGAAATACAAGCAAACAAGTTGCCTCATAAAAGACAAGAATAGAAAACTGCTCAGCAATATACAAGAGCAAATGAAGAGGTGGACAGAATATTTTGAGGACCAGCTCCACAAAACCCCCCAGACATCCAGCCAGCAGAAGAAGAGCTACAAATTAATGGTGAAAGACCAACGAAGGAAGAAATAAAGAAAGCCATAAAGCTTCTAAGAGATGGAAAAGCGGCTGGACTAGATGGCATTCCAGCAGAGGCCATCAAAGCAGATATTGACACGGCTACAGAGATTTTATATAAATTACTTGGTAAAGTCTTGGACTACGAAAAGGCATTTGACAGTGTAGACAGAGAATCACTTTGGAAATTGATGAGGCATTATGGAGTTCCCCTGAAGAAGATTTAATTTAATAAAGAAAACATATGAAGACATGACATGCAGAGTTCTTCATGAAGGACAGTTTACAGAACCATTTGGGATAAGAACAGGAGTGCGACAGGGATGCCTCTTGTCTCCATTTCTTTTCTTGCTGGCAATAGACTGGGTTATGAGAACATCAACAACACACAACAGAAATGGAATCCAGTGGACTCTGACTAAGCAGTTGGATGATATGGATTTTGCTGATGACTTGGACAAATTGAAAACACTCGATGAGAGGTCACAACAATTGGGTCTGAAAATACACAGGGAGAAGACAAAAATAATGAGAATACAGGTAATGATAACAGGGTTGAACGTGAAGAAACACCACTACAAGATGTAGAATCGTACACATAGCTTGGCAGACAAAGTTGGTGGGACAGACAGTGATATCAAAATAAGAATACAAAATAGCAAGAGGAGCTTTCAATGCATTGGGAAATATATGGAGATCAAGAGAAATCGGATCCAACATGAAAATAAGAATCTTCAACTCAAATGTTAAGTCAGTACTATTATATGGCTCTGAAACATGGAGAACAACAAAGACGACAACCAAAAAGCTACAGACTTTCATAAATTGATGCTTGCATAGAATAGAAGGATTAAAATGGTATGACAAGGTTACCAACGTGGAACTGATGACAAGAACCAGACAAGTGCCAGTGGAACAAGAGATGAGAAGAAGGCGATGGATAGGACACACACTGAGGAAACCTGTTGATAGCATTACAAGGCAGTCCTTGTTCTGGAACCCGCAGGGCAAGAGAGGCAGAGGTAGACCAAGAAGCACATGGAGAAGAGAGCTGGAAACAGATGAAAATAATGAGGAGAACGTGGAAAGAACTTGAGATGATGGCACGTGACAGGAGGACTTGGCATGTGTTTGTTGAAGGCCTATGCTCCTTTGGAAGTGGAGTGTTATGCATATGATATGATAGTTTAATATTATGTTTGTTGTTGCCCAACACTCAGTTACCAGTATATTGATTCTTCCTTTTGTTTGAAGTCTTGATTTCATAATTCTGTCCCAGCACTTCAAGGTATGGCACACAGGATGGATACTCTGAAACAGTTTCTGTAAAAAGTAAACATGTTCTGCATCAGCATAAAATGATTGAATGTAACTAAACAATTGTGTATAGGAAGCTGAAATGTTATGCTAAATTTTTATGTTTCATAGCTCTTTGATGTTCTGGTTTATTGTTAAAAAGCAAAAGAGAGTACTGCCAGATAACTGATGACACCTTGTGAACATGACATAAATTGTAAAGACTTTTTGCAGTGGAAGAATGTATATTAAGACTTGTACTTAAAACCTTTTTTAAGCTTTCAATTTCAGTGAAAAAACAACAACTTCATGTATATGAAATATCTTATTAAACGTGCATAATACTTAACTCATGTGTTCAGCAAGTTAGAATAGAGGCTTTTTATAATGGAAACAATGCGGCTGGGAATTCCATAAGCCCTCAGAATTTTCCATAGGCTGTCCCTGTGTATGCTGTCGAAAGCCTTTTTAAAATCAACAAAGTTAATGTACAGCTGTCTCTGCCATTCTGAGCACTGCTCTATAATGTTCCTGAGGGTAAATATATGATCTGCACATCTTCTGTTCTTTCTGAAGCCCGCTTGTTCTTTCCTCAGTTTATGGTCAACTGCTTTTTTTTTTTTTTGAAATTCTCTGGATGATTAATCCTACCTAGTTATATTTTATTTTGCTGGGAACTGCAGAGGAAGGGGTAATTCCTCTCCAGTTTTTGTTGCAGTCTGCAAGTCGTCGACAATCTTGGCAATTTGACAATTATTCCTTTACTCCACTCTGTTTGTGTTGTCTTCAGTTTCCCCCAGACTTGTGCAAATAGTTGGTTCTAATAATTTTGTTTTCTGCTGCTAGTTCACAAGGGTCTGTCTTGAATGAGCTCAGCATTTCAGATTTATGTCGTGATTTTTTGACCAGCGCATTTTTCCGTTTTTTTAGAGGGCCCTTTGACCCAGCTCATGTGTGATAATTTCTTCTTTTCGTGGAATGTCACTGTATTTACGTCTAAGTCTCTTTCAGCCTCAGGAACATTCAGCTGAGTCCTCTGGGTGGTTCCTTATATCAGTGTTTTCTCTGAAGTGCTCTGCCCATCTTGTTTCCTGCCCCTGTGCTGTGGTGATGAGATTTCCTTGCTTGTCTCTTACTAACGTTATGTTGTTTGCACCTCGTTTTCCACTGATAGCTTTAGTTATTTTATAAACTGTGCTTTGTTCATTTCTCAGTGCTGCCTCTTCTGCCTGTCTAGCAAGGTCATCCAGAAATGTCCTTTTGTCAGCACGGGTTTGACGTTTTACTTCCTTGTCCATGTGACAGTACGGCCTGTTACATCGGATTAACACTAAGGTGCTGCCACTTAATTATAGTTAGGGTAAGAATACTTAGCAAGATTAAATACTAAGTATTTGAGCGTGTCTAGTTAGCGTAATAACACTAGTCACAAATCCTATGAGTGATTTAATTAAGGTTAAGAAATGACGTCATCGAACTTGGGGTAGAATTGCCCAGTAGCTAGGACGGAAGTGATGGTTTGAGAGAAGGGGGTTAAGTGAGTTGGTTTTAGGCACGAGACGAGCGAGGCAGTGATTTTGGGGTTTGGACCATATTGTAAGTTCGATGGCTGTGTGTTATTTCTTGGGATGACTGGTTTGTATACCACAGAAACACATGTATTTATGAACTATTATGAAGCTGTCAGAGTGTGCAGACACTTAATAAAGGTGTTCATTCATATTTAATCCAGCTTGAACTTATTTCCTGAACGTCAGTAGGAAGTGTCATTTGTTTACATCAGGTAATAGAGAAAAGAATATTACCATATTTTCGACGATCATGCAGCCTAAAACATAAACACAGTTACGAGTCTCCAAAAGAATCACCTGGGTTATGTTCCAATTCCTATTCTGTAATCACCATCTCTGGCAGTCGCCAGTAAAACAACAGATGAACATTGATAAAAGATTCCACCCCACTCTCACCCTGTCACACTAGACTTGATTTGTCACCGTGACCAAGCCCGGTCACATCTAACTTGATTCGGTGCCGTTCCCGTCCACTCCCCCGGCCACATCCAGCTGACTGTACTGTTCACTATATATTGCCTTTAACCTGGGAGACTTAGCTTCTGTTTTCTTCCTTTTCATTTCCTTTCTCTTCGCTATGGTGTTTAGCGTTTCTGGTGTTATCCAGTCTTGGCTCTTTCTTTCCTGGAATCCCAAGCATGACTTGCTGCTTTCTTTGTATATTGTTGAGATGGTGTTGAATTTCTGGTCCACATCGTCGGTCTCTGTTCTTTCCTGGCTTTTGGTAATCAGATATCGTCTCTTTACGTCGACCATGAACGCTTTTCTGGTGAGGGGGTCCTTAAGTTTCGTGATGTTATATCTTTTCTGTTTAACTGCAACTGGTCCAGCAGCTCTGAGTTTCACCTTCAGTCTTGCTACTACTAGGTGATGATCACTTCCCACATCTGCGCCTCTTCTTACTTTCACGTCTTGTAATGCATGTCTCCATCTGCCATTGATCATTATGTGATCTATCTGGTTTTTGTCTCGTCCGTTTGGTGATTCCCATGTTAACTTGTGCACTTCTTTGTGTTGAAAAAGTGTTCCTCCAATGACCAGGTTGTTAATACTGCAGAAGCTTATTAATTTGTCCCCATTCTCATTTACTGTTCCACTGCCGCATTTCCCCATTACTCTTTCGTTATAATTGTTATGTGTTCCAACTTTCGCATTTAGGTCTCCCATTACTATAATAAGATCGTACCTGGGTACAGTTTCCATTTCCTTTTGTACCTGTTGATAGAACTCATCCTTGATCTCTTCATCGCTGTCGTTTGTTGGTGCATAGCATTGTATAATTGTGGTGTTGGTAAATCTCCCTCTCATCTTGCTCTTATTAGTCTGTTGTTAATGGGTTTCCATTCCAGTAGAGACCTTTCCATTCCTTTCTTAAGGATAATGGCTACACCTTCGTTGTGCTGACCGTCCTCTCTACCAGAATAAAGTACTGTTTCCCCTGTAGCTGTTTTTATTCTCCCCATCCCTGTCCATCTGCTCTCGCTTATTCCTAGGATATGTAGTTTGTAATTTCTCATCTCTGCTGTGATCTGTCTCAGCTTTCCTGCCTCATTCATAGTTCTGACATTCCAAAAACCGATTCTGGTTTCGTGTTTTGCGGTCTGGGCATCCGTTTTCATGCCAGTGGCTTCCTTTCGGCTTTCACCACTGTCAGTCATACGAGCCTGAGACTCCTCGTCAAAGTATTTTCATTTGTTGCTGTTTCCGTAACGTGTGCGATTTTTTACACAGACAGTGCAGTGTTGGATCGAGTAATGTAACTTTCGAAGTGAAAACAGGAGTACGACAGGGATGCCCCTTATCAACAACATTATTTTTGACAGTCATAGATTGGGTGATGCGCCAGACAACAGAGGGCAGTCCAAGAGGAATTAGATGGACAACGTTTTCTACACTGGAAGATTTGGAATATGCAGATGACATTGCACTACTCGCGCATTCACACCAACACATTCAAGACAAAACCGATAGACTGAATAAGTATGGCCAGCAGGTTGGCCTGAACATCAATTTGAAGAAGACAGAGGTCATGACACTAAATGTGGGCAATCCTGAGCCAATAGCAGTA
Organism: Oreohelix idahoensis; assembly: GCA_024509875.1. Taxonomy (NCBI): domain Eukaryota; kingdom Metazoa; phylum Mollusca; class Gastropoda; order Stylommatophora; family Oreohelicidae; genus Oreohelix; species Oreohelix idahoensis. The sequence goes on from JAMPIV010021105.1 coordinate 75,580, forward strand.
AGGAACCAGAAGTTAGAGCAGACAGACACATTTACTTACCTAGGAAGCATAGTAACACCTGACGGCGGAACAAGCAAGGACATTAACAACAGAATGAATAAAGCGAGAACAGCCTTTGCTATTCTCAACAACATATGGAAGTCTTCCCAATACAGCACAAACACCAAATTAAGACTGTATGAGAGCTGTGTACTTTCTGTGCTTCTCTATGGTGCGGAATGTTGGAGAGTAACAGAGAAGGAAATGTCGAAACTGTCCTCCTTCCACACAATCTGCCTAAGGAAAATTCTCCGAATCTTTTGGCCAAACACCATCAGCAACCAAGAACTACTTATTCGGAGTAACCAGGAGGACATGCACACCATCATAGCTGGCAGACGCTGGAGTTGGGTTGGCCATGTCCTCAGAAGGGACCCTGATACCATCACAAGAACAGCTATGTGACGTACGTCTAGTTTGACAAGTGAATTTTCCCTGATATGATGGATGATTAAAGGGACTTTTAGCTTTTCATAACATTAGAACCCCTGAACATTTGTTGTAACTTTTCGGTTCGCCAGAGCGAACCGACCGGGACTCATTTAGTATGCGGCACGAGATCAAAGAGACAGACTGAGGGATTTCAGGGGAGACTATCGGCGCTATCAAAGACAGTAGTGGTCCCTGAAACGATTTCGCATCGCGGTGTTAAGCACGGAACCGATCGCAGCCAGAGAGAACGGGGAAAGCTGACGCAAGCAGCGAGCGAAGATACGAGAGGCCAGGGGGCGGCTTCTCTCTTTGGAGTTGGCGGTCAGATCCCCCAAAGTCATGAGATCAAAAAAGCTGTCAAAGTTCTCATGTCCCACTCATCTTGCAGTCCAGTTGTAGATATACAGATCACTTAGAAATACCCTTCATCATTCGCTGGCCAGAACTTGATAGAAGCACTAGCGATATTTGAAATCTTGCTAGATTATCCCATGGATTTTATACATATTTGCAGTGAATTCTATTCTGTGCAAAGCGGTAATATATATATATTGTGTAAAGTGATCAGTGGTCGAGTTCATTCATTATATTTCATTGGATTTTGTGTTAATTTAAATCTATTAAATTAAACCATCTCAATAGTTCCAGGTGTAAATATAATGATCTATCTATTATATTATTTCAAAAGATAATAGATGCTTAAATTAACTTTTAAAGTCGCGAAGGAATTTATAATTAATAAATGCAGTTAAGTCCTATATTTATAGATGTGTGATTTAACCACTAGAACTCGCGCAATGATTATTAAATACATAATTAAATACTCGAGTGTATAATAGGCTTAACGGGAAATTTATCGCGCGCTTAGAAGATTATTGGTTTTAAAGTATGATTATGTTGTTTTGGGTTTTCTATCTTTTTCTCTAGATTGATCATCTTTTGCAATCCCAGCAATAACGAAATCTTTCACAGTTTCCATACTCGGTTCTTAAACTTCCAGACAGTTTGATGAGACATTTTTTAAAAGTAAATCTTGTGGTGGTCCGGTACGGCCTAGCTAACATAATTACATGAAAGAAAGCCTACCCAAGATCATTTGATTATTATCATCAATCTAACTTACACTCTGTAAGATAAACTGGAAGATGAACAGTGCCAGTAGCGATAGTTTATATACTGCTCTATTGTGAGAGATTACCGATTTACCTGACTGTGACCGAGCAGAGTTTTTCCTCCCTGGATTAAAAAAACTTTACCGGTCAGCTGCTGTCCTCACGCAGTGAAGGAATATTGCCATCACCTCATTTTCACCCCTGTGTTGAATTGTGTCAGTGCCATCCCATAGACTCGTTTCTTTATAATAAAACACAAGAACTCTGAGAACTTCAAGTCCGGCGATAAGCGGGAATATTTACTCTCAGTGAATCCTCGCATTATCTGGGGCGGGACATAGAAGGACTAGACAGTTGTCATACGTCAAGAGTTAATTATTGTGTTTATCATTCTAAGGGATTGTCTGATGCTGCAACTCGGTAAGTGTGTGGTGTATATGAGTGTGGATCCTCACAGTGTGCATGAATGACAGGAGATTTATTTTTTGCAACAAACCATTTGTTAAGTTGCCTACCGGGTAATACGTTTTCTGTATACCCGGCATTGTTACTTTAGTGGGATAATTTGTTAACTCTGCTTCATCCCTCCCCCCCCCCCTTTTTTTTCTTTGCTTAGGAAAGGGAAGACACCATTGGGATAACAGTAATTTTTGTCTACCACCATAACTAATATTGTAACACCTCTTTCAGAGTAATTAACTTCACTGTTAGGTTAACGTACCCGTGTTCCTGATATTATCTATCTCTGGACTTGGTTTATTTTTGTCTAATAAGCGGGAAGGGCTTAGTCGATACCAATCTTCTTCACCCCTCCCAAACTTGTTATTTGCATTTGTGTACTTATGATAATTTATATAATACCTGATATTTGTTAGTGATTGATGTTTAAAGTGAATAAAATCACATAAACTCATTTAGTTCTGTGTTGGATGTACCCAAAGCCTAACTTTTCTCCTATTCGTTTAATATAGTTTGTATCTACGTCGTCTGTGTGTTTGAAAACAACAAATCGGTGTGAGCGCAGACGCGTGTCTGGAAAACTGGCAAATAATTGTTTGACCAGGAGAGTGGAAGAGAAGATTGAGAGAAACGATTTGTCGTAAATAAGTCTGTCTTTACTCTCCTCCAGCACGCTGTGAAGCAACTATTTAATCGCTACATTTTTTATCACTGAGCTTTCCATCATCATTTTCCACTCTAAACCGGACCACTATTTCTAAGACTCTCTTTTCTCTCAAAATAAATTTACGACAAGCTATGCTATGGACCCCCGAGGGAAAGCGAAAGAGAGGCCGACCAAAAACAACTTGGCGGAGAACTGTGGAAGCTGAGATGCAAAGAATGAACCACAGTTGGGGCACTGTACGAAGGATGGCCGCCGACCGAGCAAAGTGTAATCAATTTGTTGCTGCCCTACAAGACGCCACTAGGCGTGATGGCCACTGACTGCTTTGACGGTTGGCGGTTATGGATCAAAGAAGAGAAGATGTTCAGCAAATATAAGTATTTACAACCGGTATGTAAGCAACACAATGGGCATAAATGATTATAATGTCTACTTCTATACTTTGCCACAATTATAAATCTACTGTTACAGTTAAAAACCATTTACTTAATGTATACATCCATTTTAAAATTTCCAGTAGCTATATTTATAACAATTTAAAATTCTTAGAATTTAGTTTCTGCAGCAGCAGTTTCACAACTTATTTTTCATAGAAGAACCCAGAGAACAGTTGTTAAATTTCACATCCTATAATTATAACACTTTTTTGAAGTAGCTTGTAGCGTGTAGCTCAGTTCTGTGTGTGTGTGTGTGTGTGTGGCATGCACAATGTGTCAGAGAGAGCTTATAATATGAAAAATATTTAAAAGTTGTTCCTGTCTTTATTTAATTATTATTACATGCCAAAATGTGACGTGGTATTTAAGCATCAAAATACTGTTCTCTTTCAAGCAAATTCGGTATAAAGTTTATTTCACTGTGACACTGCAGCGCATCTTTCTGTCACTGCTAGTAGGTAGCTCGGTAACGGTATTAAAAATATAAGTACAGAACAACTAATTATAACTTTAAATACAAGCTGACGAAAACAAAACAGTCAGTTATTAGTACATCAAAATTACTCAAGTACCGTATTTCTAGTTGCTGAACAGAATATCCTGCCGTATTTGGAGATACGGTGATATCACGAGAGGGGAGAAGGCTTATGCTTGGAGAACAGGTCCTCGAGCAGGTCACCTACTTTAAATACCTTGGAGCTGTCATAGACTGGAAGGGAGCCATCAAAGAAGAGTTGGCTACCCGAAGAGCAGCAGCTGGGAGTCTTTTTTTTTAAGGCCATAAATAGAGCATTTCTCAGTAAAGAAGTTGGCAAGAAGACGAAGATGGTTGTATACCACTCCACCTATGTTCCAATCTTAAATCTTAACTTATGGATGCGAGTCATGAGAAATGACTACAACCGACAAAAACCAGCTCCTAACCTCAGAAGTGAGGTATCTGAGGAAGGTGGTTGAAGTAACAAGAAAAGACATAGTCTGCATCCTGACGATACGGCAAGGCCTCAAAACCCAGACCCAAGTAGAACAGTTCCAACTACGATGGTTTGACCATGTCTGCAGAGTGGAAGAAGTTCGGCAAGCACGCCAAGTATATGAAATTAAGAGCCAGACCTCCAGGACGACCCAGAGTCCGCTGGGAGGACATCAGACCATCTCTGAAGGACCGAGGGCTAGATTTGAACCAAGCCAGGAGGAAGGCAGCCGATAGGAAAGTATGGCGCTGTCTCTGTCAAAGCACTACACCCTAGGGTAGAAGAGGAATGACTAAGTAAGTAAGTATTTGTGTGATATATTTTCAAGATTTTAGAGTATTAACATTTTTATTTACCCATATCTCATGGAATCCCTGTGTGGTAAACCCTGTTCTGTAGTATATTCAGTACTATTAGCACAGATATCTTCGCACGTGGGAATTGAAGGAAAATGAAGTAGCCGACAAGGAAGCAAAAACTGGAAAAAGCAGCAACACAGGGTTGAGCTCAATAGAGATTAAAAGTGTAATTAAAAATATTTTAACAAAGGAGTGGACAGAATACTAGAAAAAGGTCCTAAAAACTGGCTGAAAGATCCAGAATGTCAGGTCTAAGATTACCAAAAAACCCTGCTGAAAAAAAGATTAGACTGCAGCACAACAATCGGCAGAGAAATTGCAGCCTGAAAGAACCAACTGGAGAAAAACAACCAACGCAATATAGAATAAATAGCACTACATACCCAAATTATAACCGTTCTGTGGTTGAACCGGGTAAAACAAACTCTAGTTTTCATGTGCATGGGCCAAAATCAAACCAAACATAATAAGAATGTAAAGGCCCAGTAAGGTTCTAGTAATACGTGTTAACAGCCTCGTGTAGATCCACAATCATGTCTGGCGGAAACCCCCCCCCCCTTACCCCCCCCCCCCCCGAAAAAAAAAGACTACAGATGTACGGCTGCTGCCTCGGGCTTAGGCTTAGGGGCGACTAATATGAGGTTGTGCGTAAGGCTGATAACTCTGTGTGAAACAAATTGATACGGAAATCACCGCTGCTAGAACACATGATTGTTTTGGTGCAGGTTTTTTTGCATTGGGGGGAGGGGAGGGGGTGTCAGCTGATTGGGTGACCTTATACTCCATAAGCCGAGGAAAGAGAATCATGACGCTGAAATTAATACATTTTAATAATATCACATTACAAATCTATCCACCTTACCATTTTTCTGTCCTTGAGGAGCATGGGGTAATCACTGCTGGGAGGAGAGGGGGTGCCTGAGTCAGTGGCATAACTACTGCCCGAATAGACTGGGAACATCTCGGGGGCCCAGGATTCCAGTGGGCCAAGGAAAGTAGTGGTAAGAAGGTACCTTCGCAAACAGAAGGTTCTGGCAAAAATTTATTGAAGATTTATCTTCTTGGCAGCTACAGGGTGACGATGAAGCAAGTAAGATAAAGGAACCCGTTACACGCCCATTGAGGCATATTGGGAATATGGTGTTAGGCCCATATTATCTTCACCGTCGGCACACTAGGGGTGATGTGGACGGCATCACGCCGGCCGCCTTAACCTTCCCAGAGTTGATCTGGTACCCATTTGGGGGCTGGGTCGACCCAGGAGCCGTTTGTGGCCTAAAAAAAATTCCCACCTCATCTGGGGATCGAACCATAAACCACTGCGCTAGAAAGCCAGTGCACTAACCACTATGCTACTGCGGCTCCGATGAAGCAAATAGTTACATTTATATACAGATTTGCCGTATAAATTATATCTGTTGAGCTCTTTATGTGAAGAGGACCCACTTAGTTTGTGCCAGGGGAAACCTTAAATTTTCGTTACGCCACTGTTGTCAGTTCTGGTAGCGGTTGTTCCTGCGGTGAATTATTTTGAATGATGGGGGTTGCAGCCCCACGCGCATCATCGATTAGGTCACAACAACCGAAAATAAACGGGTGCTTGTGTAGAATGGAAAGACTGAAATGGTATGATAAAGTCACAAATGTGGAATTGATGACAAGAACCAGACAAGTGCCAGTTGAACAAAAGTTGAGAAGACGCTGGCGATGGATAGGACACACGTTGAGGAAACCTGTTGATAGCATTACAAGGCATTCCTTGTTCTGGAATCCACAGGGAAAGAGAGGCAAAGGTAGACCAAAAAGCACATGGAGAAGAGAGCTGGATACAGAGGTGAAAATGATGAGGAAAACATGGAAAGAACTTGAGAGGACGGCACGGGACAGGAAGACTTGGCATGTGTTTGTTGAAGGCCTATGCTCCTCGGGGAGCTAAAGGGTATTGATTGATTGAAGACAGGTGTCGCTGAGGCTGAGATAATTAATGTATTTCTTCTCGGAGACCTAGGAGCCTCTGTGGGCAGAACTATACATATTTTCACTATATTGTTTTAGCGTGTTGGTAGCGGAGATCAGCACCTAATTGTTAGTATATAAAACAGAAAACAATATAATATAACAATGGTAGCATAAAAAAATATTAAAATACAATTTTAACAGAGTAAAATTTGGAAAAAATTTAGCCCAGTTGAAGCTGTGTCAAAAGTATGAAATTAAATATGAACTGACACACCCACAGTTTTCCCCCGCCACCCCGTTTTAAACATCACAAATCGTATAAAGAATATACAATTTTATGACGAAAAAAAACCATACACAAGAAGTAGTTCCCCCCGTCCGACGAGTTTGTTTCGGCCCATATACTCCTTTCCAGTCTAAGGGGGGCGGGCCCACTTGGGTCATGATTCCCAAGCGTCTCAGCCTCCTGTTGTCTTGTATCGAAAATGAACCCATTTCCCTTATGGTAGCAACTTTAATCCACAACTCCGCCAGTCGTGGAGGCAATTGTGAAAGTAACAAAACAAAGACAAATTATTCCGTTCGTTCCGTCGCACACACTGAGACATCATCGTGAGGCCGACGCGTCTGGCCACTGAAATTCTGACACTGAACACCCATATAATATACACCGCCTGTTGCCGCTCAGTCACAGCCCGTTCACTAGTACACCAAAAAACTCAGCGTATTGTGGACTTAGAAAATTCCTGGTGTTTTCTGTACCGCAGCGTTTATTGCCATGATTTCCATTGCCCATTGCGGTTGTTCCACAGCCAGCATGATGCCTTTTCAGCAGTTTCACTAAGCCTCTTCAGTGCCCTTGTTCTCGACTGTCCCCTCAGCCCCAACAGTTTCAATAGATCATACACTGATGCAGCCACAAGCCCTCTTGCGCCCACTTCAACAGCCATGACCTTTGCAGTGAACCCATCGTGTCTCAGATCCGCGGCCAGATCACTATACTTGGCCGCTTTGAATGAATGTTGCTCGTCTAATCTGGATTCAAATGGCACGGTCAGTTCAATCAGTATGACCTGGAGCGTTGCTGAAGAATGAAGCACTATATCCGGCCGTCTCCGCGATTTTCTGATACTCTCTGGATATGCCCCTCGTCCAGGTAGGTCTACCGCCATCTCCCAGTCGTTTGCACAGTCAAGAAGAGATGGTAAACTGCTACCAGGATTACTCGGTTTGGGGTGTGCTGACTTTCCTGCCCTCAGAAAGTATGTATTTGCGGTGCTTGGCCTGGGTTTGCTATTCGCCTTCATCCTTGCCAGATCTATTGTCGCAGCAAGCTCATTTAGCACTTTGTTATGGCGCCAAGTGTATCGCCCTTGCCCTAATGCCACCTTACACGCTGAGAGCACGTGTTCGAGTGTCTGCCTCCCCTGGCACAGGGGGCACTGCTCATCATCCGACTTTCCCCATTTCACAAGGTTGGTGGCCGATGGCAGCAGGTCATACATTGATCTAACAACGAAGCTGAGCCTAAGAGGTGCCATATGCCATATATCATTCCATGTCAAGGACCTCTGCAGGGCTAATTCCCATGTAGTCCATTGGCCTTGTTGGACCTGCTGCACTGCTTTTTGCAACCTCTTATCATTCTCAGCTCCTCGTATCTCCTGAACTACCATGTCTCTGCGCTCCCTGCTTGATGCCTTGGACCACCAGCGGATATCTCCATGATCAAATCCCCGTCTATTCGTTTGTGTGTATCCGATTACCTCCCTCAGTTTGAGTGACTCTTGGGCAGCATCAACAGCTTCTTCCACTCTCCACTTCCTTCCTGTTTTCAGTGTAGGCTGAATGGACTTAACCACGTCATCAGCTGACTCGCGTAGCATCATTGCAAGCCTTGCCTTTCCAACTTTGTACTCTTCAACAACTGACTTGAAAGGAAGCAGAAGTTTTGCCTTTTTGCAATACAGTGCTACATCTGACAGACCTGGTGGTACCCCTAGCCACTTTCTCATGAACTTGTTGACCTTCTGCTCTATAGCTTCCACTGTACTTGTGCTTATTTCATATATAAGCAGTGGCCACAGCAACTTCGGTATCAACATAAACTGGAGGCACCACAGTTTGAACTTTCCCAGGAGTCTGCTTTGGTCTATGATCTGTAGCCCTCTGTCTGCCATTTCTATTGTCTGTTGCACTGCCTTCGAGTCTTTTAATGAGGCATCGTACACCCTGCCAAGACTTTTAACAGGTTCCTCAATGACAGTAGGGATTCTTTGGTTGGAAACCATGAATATGTCCTCTGCTATTTTCCCTTTCCTGACTGATAGGCTTCTCGACTTCTTGGGTTTGAAGCTCATTCTGCACCAGCTGACTAGTTCATCCAGGCGTTCTAACATCCTCCGGGCCTGATGTTTCATCTGATGTCAGAATTGTCGTGTCATCCATGAATGCTTTGAGCGGGTGGCATGTGGACACATTCCACCGAGCTTTGGACCTATAGCCATTCCTTTCAGCGCATTTGAGGATTACCTGCATAGCCATCACGAATAGTATCGGAGAGATGGTACACCCCATCGCAATTCCAACTTCAAGGCCAATCCACTTCGTTGTGTACTCTCTGGTTGAAAATCTGACAGCAAACCCTGCGAAATACAGCTTCAGCATTGCTGCAATCTCTTGTGGAACATGATACATTTCTAGGGCCTGCCACAACATCTGGTGTGGAACGGATCCATAAGCATTCGCTAGATCCAACCAGATTACATGGAGGTTTGTTCTGTCAGACTTTGCCTTTTGGATTGCTTCCCAGATGACTTGCACCGAGCTTTCTGGACAATGCTTTCTACCTCTTGCACCGTTGGGGGCTTGGTGTTAAATTCAGCTCCTGGCTTACTCGGCCATTTAAGGCCTGCCATGCTGCTGAGCGGCTCATCTCTGCGACCATCTGAATATGTCATTCTAAGGTGTTCTTCCAGGTCTTCTTTCTTGATGTTTAGCGTACCCGACCGTGGCTGCTCAAACAGTTCTTTGGCAAACTTGAAGGGCTCCCTGAAGAATCTTTCCCTATCCCTTCGAGTCTTCCTTCTCTTCCTGCACAACCTTTCTGCTCTACAAAGGGCATTATGTTGGCCTTTCAGGTGCTCCCAAACCTGTCGTAACCCTTCCTTCTCTGTGGCAACTGCGTTCTTGAAAAGTTTTCAGGCATGCTTCTTCTGTTTCCTGATTTCTTCTATTTTAATTTGTCTTCTACTTTTTCGTGGTGGGTTACTTTCCCTTGCCTCCCTCACTCCGAACACTTTGCGACAGTGCAGATATATTATGTCGCCGAAGATTTCCAGCTTCTTCTCCAAAGTTATCTGCTTCAGGTTGTTATCCAACTCTTTTGCCAAGGCTTCGTCCAGCTGTTCCCAAAGCCCTTTTGCACTGGCAGGTGGAAACTTGATTGCATCTCTCTTCCCGTCCAAGAAGTGTGTGAGATCATCATCAGGCAGATCAACTTGAATGTACTCAGCACTGTGGATTGACTCCTGGCTGCGTTCTTCTAACGTCTTATCCGTCGAGACAGAGCGCTGTTGATCTCCCCCAGATGACCCCCCACACCCCTTTTTCGTTCGGTGGATTTTCATTCCTCTCTGAGTAGAGAATTCCCTACCACAGGCACATGGAAATTCCAGCCGTTGTTCAGAGCTCGAAGTCCGTGTAACGGGTCTGGTCGATTCCAATGAGGCGCCTGTGGATTCATCATTCTCTTCCCCCCCCCCCCTTCGGTGAATCCTGGGGGCATTTATCTTTTTTGGGTCCTATAGCAATTGAATACAGCTTACGGGGTGCTAACCCGGTCAGCCGGTTTCAGTCTTTCCCAGTGTCATCTGTCTTTCCAGAAGTCAATCGGTCTTTTCCCGATCGTCACTGGTTTGACCATGTAACTATGATAGGAAACTCTTTACAGAGCGATACAACAGGAAGCAATCTGATCATCAGAAGTAGTCCCCCCGTCCGACGAGTGTTTCGGCCCATATACTCCTTTACACTCTAAGGGGGGCGGGCCCACTTGGGTCATGACTCCCAAGCGTCTCAGCCTCCTGTTGTCTTGTATCGAAAATGAACCCATTTCCCTTATGGTAGCAACTTTAATCCACAACTCCGCCAGTCGTGGAGGCAATTGTGAAAGTAACAAAACAAAGACAAATTATTCCGTTCGTTCCGTCGCACACACTGAGACACCATCGTGAGGCCGACGCTTCTGGCCACTGAAATTCTGACACTGAACACCCATGATAGCTCACGAGAAACGAGAGGAAAATAGTAAGAAAAAAAATGCGGCACTTTACAAACCAAATAAATAAATAAAATACAAGAACCCAGGGTTTCTTAACCTTTTATTTTCTACCACTGGACTCTTTTATTGTCTGGTGAAGGCGGCAGACTCCATCTCAGAAAAAATGTACATAACGCATGATGAAATAATTTTACCTTTTAAATGTTAGGCTATGAACACGGACGCCCAATAATTCATTCATGTGTGAACGGATTGATGACGTCATTATATAAAAGATACCTTCAGTTCTATCTAACATAAGAGACAACAGAGACTGATGACGTAATTCATAATTAACCTATAAAACAAAAGAAACTTAACATAGACACAAAAGACAGTTATAGGAAATGACGACAAGATGACGTTAACGTTACTAGTGCAGTAACGATGACATATACACAAATGGTGCACAAATAATTGTAACCAGTGGTTTTAGCCAATAGATTCATTGAACTAATGGACATCCGTTATGAAGACGAATGTTTACAAGTCTTTTAGCTATTGACCTTGCAACGAGATGGTCGTGATATTGAGACAGACCGATGTTGAAGTAGACTCAGATAGACTCAAGCTATTTTATCCCCTGACATTGGACAGTGTATTTCTTGCTTTGACGCAGAAATAGTATGAATTCGCTCGATGTGATATATTATGAATTCGCTCGATTTGATATATTATGAATTCGCTCGATTTGATATATGTCAATGACAAACAGCCATTTGTGTTTAAGATCGAACATTGTTAGAATAGTTTTTTGGAACACATTATTTTGGAGATTAGCTCCCTAATTGTCTTCCACTCTCCCATCGTTCAAAATACACCAGCTTCTTAGTTGGTTTTGACGATGACATTCTGCATTACCCAACAGCTACATACGAAACTGGAATAATACCAAATTCCCTTTGGTACCAGTTTCCAACGTAATATAATAGAGTAGGACATTGTAATCTGCAACCGACACTATAATTATATGATCAAATCGTCTGTGAAAATTGGAAGACTTGTAAAATAAAGTTATTGTTGGAACTTCTATCATGGATTAGTTCTGCATTCAGTTTGGATGATCTCTGATGAAAGAGTACTACATTATATGTCACACAAAGTCCAAGGAAACCGAATCAAATAAAAACCTGGGTCCCGTAAAATATCGAAGAGAATTTCTACCTCTGGTGAACCAAACCAGTACTCTCGTTTTATGACTCTTCAGAAACACTTATAAACAGGAAAAAGAGAAAAGATAAAAATATAAAATAAACTTTACCCAGTATGTAAAACGGGTACACACTTAGAGGGCAAACCTCGTGCTCCCGTCACATGAGAAAGGGTAAATTGGTGCCCCTGTCACATAGGAGGGGTAAATTGGAGCCGCGACAACCAGGATTCGGTGGACTGCTAGAAAATGACGCAACCGAACCCACACGTGGATAATTACATGGATGTTTTGCAAATGCAGCATAACCAACAACAGGCATTAATGATGCAGAACCTACAGCAAAATCAACCAGAAATGAATGCACATCAAATACCACTTCCAGTGGATCCAAATGAAACAAACCTAATGGCATTACGTAACATGACTGACATTCTTCAACGTGTTGACCAACGTGCGAAATTTAACAATATAAAGAACTTTATCACACCGTTCAATGGGGATTCGGAAAGATTTCGACAATGGATGGTTGACGTAGACAAATTCGCCTACTTGATAGATGCAACTTCAGACATTGACAAGAAAAAAATAATTTTTTTGTCATCAGAAGGACTGGTCACAGATTTTGTCCGACGGCGGGCAAAGGCATTTCCGATGGAGACCTTTGAAGAACTCAAGAAAATATTGGTATCAAGATACTCAGAGATTACCGACGCTGAGCACGCGTGGACGATGTTAAGAAGAATAAAGCAAGATCGACAGGAAAGTGTTCAAATGTACGGAGATAGGCTATTAAACCTCGCCGAAGATGCTTTTGTTGGAGGTAACATTCCATCAACTGATCTGGAAAAACATCTAGTCGGGATTTTTGTGGACGGACTGTATTCTGATTCACTGAAAATTCATCTACTCAGAAAAGATCCTCAGTCAATAACTACCTCAATACAATTAGCTGTTTATGAGGAGAATGTGAAGAAAAGATTCCAACAACGGATTGGAAGGTGTCCGCTACCAGAGTATGAATACCAACATACCCAACATGATCAACAAATGCACCAACCTATGGAAATTGATCATTCGAGACATCGATGGGACAGAAATCAAGAACATCACAGAAGATCATTCAATAACTCATACCAGAATCAGAGAAATCTAGCACTACAGAGTAACCACAAAAGAGACTACAGAATACACAATGTAGAACCCCAACAACCAACCACCGTCTGTTTTAACTGTGCAGGTCAAGAACATGTAGCAGGGAATTACAGAAATTCACAGCCCAGAAATCATTTTGGGGACAACAATTCAAGACCAGAAATACATCATAGAAATTATCAGTATCAAAATCACTATCAGACAAATAATAATAGAAGACATCATCAAAACAGAAATAGACACTGGCGCGACGGTTAGTCTGATTAGAGAGAAGTTGTACCATCAGATAAAACACATGACGAAGTTCTCAAGACATACAGTAAGAATGAAATCAGTAACGGGTCAAGATCTGAAAGCATTAGGAACTGCCTATATACATTTCAAGATGGGAGAAGAAATGCTAGAACACTCATTTATTATAACGAGAGGACTGTCTAGAAATTTTATAATCGGGAGAGACTTCCTTAGAAAGAATAATGCCAGAATATACTTTGATTTGAAACAGCTCAGAATAAATGGCAGTTATATACCTCTACAAGATGACGTACATATCGCAACGTTGATAAGAACTGCCGCTCCAGTAACTTTGAAGCCGAGTTCTATCACTGTAACAAAGGCTCGAATAAAAAACTCACCTTATGTAAATATAGGACAGACAATCTATGTATCTCAGATGGAGAATGAAGAAACGGATGATCCACATGTGGAAATACAAGATGGCATTGTAATAGTGAGTAAGAACAGAGACTTTCCTATAATGATTGTTAACTCTTCAGGAACCACTCTTACTATCCCAAGAGGAAAGATTGTAGGACAAGTTCAAATACCAAAGGATGAGATCTCCCACAAACTATCAAGTTACAAAGACAGTTATGTGAACCTCTCTACTCAAACGTCATCCCAAACCATTCCAAACACATTTCCTTCGGGGAATAAGAAGCGTCCCTATCCCATCTCCTCCCTCCAGTCCCAGAGAAGAGAGTATCACAGAAAATGTATTTCGAATGAGATTTCAGAAACAGACACCAGAGAGAAATGCACGAATTTCGATCCATACCTTGATGAAAGAGATAGAGACATATTAAACGAGACATATGGAAGGAAGAGTAACTATTGCTCCTCTAAAAGCAGATATTATACTGCGGAGTCAGTTTCTGCTTGGCCGAATAGAAGAAGTGGCAAATTTTATAACAAATCATATTATCCCTCAAAACCAGCTTGTCAGAACCAAATGACGAGAAATCAATACAGTCTTCTCAAAAACAACAATGATGAAAATCCAGACAGGGTGAAAGTTTTACTAGAACAATTACATACTACTGAAGAATTTCAGAATAGACTGGAGAATTTCATAAAGAAACATAAAGATGTATTTGCAATCTCTGATATGGAGTTGGAGAGAACAAATACCGTCACAATGGAAATACATACTACATCGAAGAACCAATAAGTCTGAGGCCATATCATTACTCTCCTCTAAAAAATAGAGAAATCGTAGAGAAAGCTATCCAGGAAATGTTAGCGGCTGGTATTATTGAAAGATCCCGCTCACCATGGTCATCCCCTATAGTAATAGGCACCAAGAAAGACGGAACTCACCAATTTTGCTGTGACTATAGGGCATTGAACAAAATTACTAAAACAATATCGTATCCTCTACCCCGCATAGACGACATTTTGGCGATGCTTGGGAAATCCTATTGGTTCACCTCATTAGACGCTCGATCAGGATTTTGGGCTATTCCTATGTCCGCGGATGCAAAACAGAAAAGCACTTTCTGTACTCACATGGGATCTTTTTCATGGTCTGTGATGCCTTTTGGGTTAAAAACAAGTCCAGCCACATACATGAGTTTGATGGATGAAGTTTTACAAGGGTTACACAAATTTGCATCAGCTTACATAGACGATATTTTAATACACACCAATGGAACCATTGAGGATCACCTTAAACATGTAGAGACTGTCTTCGACAGATTACGTTTACACAAAGTGAAGTTAAAATTGAGAGTAAATGCAGCTTTCTACAAAAAGAGATCACATATTTAGGTTTCATAGTAAATCAGAGAATGGAATCAGACCAGATGACGATAAAATTGCAGCAATACAGAAGATACCTCCACCAACGAATGTAAGGCAAGTGAGAGGATTCATAGGATGTTGTGCGTACTATCGAAAACACATAATCAATTTCTCAAAAGTAGCCGAACCTTTGCTGAATTTAACCAGGAAATATGCAAAATTCAGGTGGGAGGAAAAATGTCAGAAAGCATTTGACTACCTAAAGTCAGCACTAATCACAATACCTTTTCTGGCACATCCAGACATCACAAAACCCATGATCATGTATAGTGATGCTTTCCGACACTGCAATTGGAGCTTGTTTGGTACAAGAAATATCACCAAAAAAATGAACAACCAGTGATTGCCAATATTCTTCAAGAAAAACCGATAGCCTTTCTTTCACAATTGCCTTTAAGCAGAACTCAACGAAAATGGACGACAACGGAGAAGGAAGCTTATGCAATTCATTATGGCTTTGCAGAAGTTTGACTTTTATAATCAGAGGAACGTCGGTTATCATAAAAACGGATCACCAACCTCTAGTAAATTGGCTTACCAAACCCCAAGAACAACCAAAAAAGCTTCAGACATGGGCTATCAATTTGCAAAATTACGATACCAAGATCGAGTATTTACCTGGTAGACTAAACACTGTGCAGATTTATTATCGAGAATACCATATCCTGAACCTACAGACGTGGACGATCTGAAACAACAAGACTTAACTGAAATAGATGATAATGCGAAAGAAATCTCCGCCATTGACTTCATCCAACATAGTCAAGACACTGGGCCTCCTGATAGTCAAGAACAGAAAAAAACAACCTACGGAGAACTCGAGAACTGATGATGGCGATGAATCTAGAGATTTTGAACAGAGTCTAATCTTCAAGAAGGAACAACTGAAAGACGAAGCATTAACCAAGATTATAGTACAAGTACGTACCAATCCGAAAGAAAAGAGAGACTATGTGATATTACCTGAAGACAATATTTTATATCATGTCAGTCCTAGAGAAAATGGATTACTGCAGAAATGTATCCCCACATCATTGGTGCCAACTGTATTGAAACAATTTCACGATGAAAATGGTCACTTCGGACGCGATAAAACCCTCGACGTCATTACAAAGAGATACTATTGGCCAACTATGATAAAAGATATCATAGAATATGTAGGAACGTGTAAAATTTGTAAACTCAGAAATATGAGAATGATTAGAGCACCGATTCAGGAAATGTCATATCAACATTATCCCATGGAAGTCGTTAGTCTAGACATATCGGGACCGTATCCAGTTACATTGTCCGGACACAAATACATATTACACCTGGTGGATCAATATTCTGTGTGGCCAGAGAGCTTTCCTTTAGAAAATGCTACTTCAGCTCTCATTACAGACATCTTCTTACAACAATTCATTCCGCGACATGGCTGTCCTCAGAGAATAATAACAGACAATGGCAAACAGTTCATAATAGATCCTTTTGCCTCAACAGTAAGAAAAATGAATATAAAACACACGAAAACCTCATTTTATCATCCAGAATCAAATGGAAGAAACGAAAGGATGCACTCTACCCTACATGACATATTAGCAAAACTTACGGAAGGTAACAGCCAATATTGGGATATATATATAAATCAAGCCTTAGAAGCTATAAGAATGAACATCAATGACTCAACAGGATTTTCGCCTTTTTACTTGCTTTATGGCCGAGAACCAAATTTTCCTTTGGATAACATCTTGCTTCCCCAGAGAAAATATACAGGTGAATGTCCGATACAGATTATTTTGCAGCAAAAACATAGGGCACATGTCATTGCTCACAGAAACGTTCGAAAAGCTTTTGCTAAACGAGCCAGGATCCGTAACAGAACCTCTACACTGCAAGAATTCAAGCCTGGTGACCAAGTATACTATAAGAAGCATGTTAGGACGGATAAATTTGACAACCGATGGTTACCCGGATACAAAATATTTGGAACAAAACTTCTCCAACTAATTATATCACCCTGGGGTTTTGTGGAACGAAGAACGCAATTCCACTACAAAAGCTCACGTCAATCAGATGCGACTTGATGATCACCGACCGCTTGATATACCAGAGACGAAGTTCCAGAGACCAACTCGTTTATCTACGTTAGCCCAACCTCCATCTTCTTCTTCATCTTCTTCGGATGCAGTGGACACATCAGAACATTCTTCCTCAGAGTCAGAAATTGTACCACATCATTTGGATCATGCGATTCAAAGAGCTAAAGATTGTAGAAGTTCGTCATCAAGTGAAGATAACGTTCCCCTACAAGAACTTAGACAGCGTCTCATTTCAAGACAAGAACGTATTGCTGATGATGAAAGAATCGAACATAATGAAACAAGTATGAATCTTGATTTTCCTCAATCTACACTATCAACACCATCCGATATCGATTGCTCCAAACCCGTAGTTTTAGAAAACGATTCAGTGACTACAGCTTCGGATACCACCTTGATGGACATGAACGAAACGCGAAAAGTAGCAGATAAACGGAGATACGATTCTTCATTTTCCGATTCCATCCCTGTAGCCAAGCTTCCGAAATTTTCGCAAGATCAAATATATGTCAAACCTAAAAAACGTAGAAGAAAACCGAATTCTCCACGCCTCTCGTGTGATGTAGACATGATTATTGATGATTCTTCACATCTCACACCTACAGTTCAAGTTCCTCGCAATGTTTCACCCCACGTGGATAAAGGCGTGCTTTTATCCCAGCTCATGTCATTATTAGCTGACAAACTGTAACTTGCATTTTGGCAGAAACGTTTCCCCTTTACATAAACCTTTGCGGAGCTACGACAAATTTCATACATCGTGATTCAACTAGATTCTAGTTTGTAAGGGAGATATCTGACTCCACGACTACGTTATTACTCATCACTCAAAAACCTTACTGAAACTGATCCAGGTTTAAGAGACCTTGGGCTCTTCATCGTGTTGTGAAGCCGAACAGTTGATGCCTATGTTGTCTTTCTACAAGTCCTTCATCAGGATTTAAACCAAATGAAGAGGTCCTTGCCACATTTACGACCTGTTCTATGTGATACTTCAACCAATGATGAGTTTTCAGACATTCGCTCTTAGGTTTTCCCCATACATGCACGATATGAAGTGTTTTATGATTATTATTATTACTCTAAAATTAAGATGCTACATAGATAGACCGACTGATAGTACCGGAAAATGTCTCTTGAGATACATTTTTATGGCATGGGAACATATGTGAACGGATTGATGACGTCATTATATAAAAGATACCTTCAATTCTATCTAACATAAGAGACAACAGAGACTGATGACGTAATTCATAATTAACCTATAAAACAAAAGAAACTTAACATAGACACAAAAGACAGTTATAGGAAATGACGACAAGATGACGTTAACGTTACTAGTGCAGTAACGATGACATATACACAAATGGTGCACAAATAATTGTAACCAGTGGTTTTAGCCAATAGATTCATTGGACTAAGGGACATCCGTTATGAAGACGAATGTTTACAAGTCTTTTAGCTACTGACCTTGCAACGAGATGGTCGTGATATTGAGACAGACCGATGTTGAAGTAGACTCAGATAGACTCAAGCTATTTTATCCCCTGACATTGGACAGTGTATTTCTTGCTTTGACGCAGAAATGGTATGAATTCGCTCGATGTGATATATTATGAATTCGCTCGATTTGATATATTATGAATTCGCTCGATTTGATATATGTCAATGACAAACAGTCATTTGTGTTTAAGATCGAACATTGTTAGAATAGTTTTTTGGAACACATTATTTTGGAGATTAGCTCCCTAATTGTCTTCCACTCTCCCATCGTTCAAAATACACCAGCTTCTTAGTTGGTTTTGACGATGACATTCTGAATTACACAACAGCTACATACGAAACTGGAATAATACCAAATTCCCTTTGGTACCAGTTTCCAACGTAATATAATAGAGTAGGACATTGTAATCTGCAACCGACACTATAATTATATGATCAAATCGTCTGTGAAAATTGGAAGACTTGTAAAATAAAGTTATTGTTGGAACTTCTATCATGGATTAGTTCTGCATTCAGTTTGAATGATCTCTGATGAAAGAGTACTACATTATATGTCACACAAAGTCCAAGGAAACCGAATCAAATAAAAACCTGGGTCCCGTAAAATATCGAAGAGAATTTCTACCTCTGGTGAACCAAACCAGTACTCTCGTTTTATGACTCTTCAGAAACACTTATAAACAGGAAAAAGAGAAAAGATAAAAATATAAAATAAACTTTACCCAGTATGTAAAACGGGTACATACTTAGAGGGCAAACCTCGTGCTCCCGTCACATGAGAAAGGGTAAATTGGTGCCCCTGTCACACATGGACCATCAAGGGGTCCGTGGATCACAGGTTAAGAAACCTGCAATAACCAGATTTAGAAATTGTGCGGATACGTAGAGTGGACCTGACCATTTACAAGCAGAACTGAAGAGAAACGATTGATGAACAAACGGAACTATAACGAGACGATCTAGAACTAAGTGCGCGTAAAAAGGGATAAGCAGGCATGCCAGGAATTGAGCAATACGATCAGAAACATAAATACGTAGTAAGATACGATCATTTAAAGAAAGGCACACAAAAAACTATCTGGGGTAAAGAAAAGTTGAGAGAGGTAATCAAAAACAAGAAGAGTAAAGAGAGGCTATCAAGAACGGAGACGGGTGGAGAGCGAAAACAGAGTAAACACCAACCACTAGATAAGCAAATAGGAATGTTAAATAACACAGAGATGAGGTTATAGACAACCGAGAGCAAGGAGAAGTGGAAAGAGCTGATTAAGCCATAAGCTTCGAACTTTAAAGAGTTGGTGTATAAACCACTATTATTTAAGATCACGTAAACTTCGCATATTTGTCGCGTTTCAAATCTTTGACGCTCAAAATCTCTGTGTTTCACTTATAGCAGATAGTAGAGCTTAATAATTAAAGATTTAATAACAGATGAATGGAAAGCAGAGTGGGATAAAAATCTGAAAGGAAGACATGCATATAAGATGTTCAGGGCTCCAACAAGAAAATGTCAGATATCTACGGAATTGAAAATTCCCAGTAATAAGAAACTTCTCAGACTACAGCTGGGAAAAGGCTATTTCAGAATAGAAGAACCTTACTGTGCAGGATGTCTTCAAGACAATAATATAGAACATTTCTTGTTAAAGTGTAAGAGGTATGACCAAATAAGAATACCAATATTGGATTATTTGCAGGCATCCAACTTACCTATAAATATAGAGGAGGTGTTGAGAATAGACAGACCTAGGGAACTGCATAATATAGTCAAACAATATTTAACACGAACACATGTTAATATATAGTGGCTGGGAATGTGAAGGTCTGATGCTGTTCTTACAATGCATGTGACTTTAAACAGATGAAAGTCAATTAAATATCTGGTAAAGTCCGTTATATAACTAGAACCACCAGGCCTTTACACCCCTCCACTTTAATATTATTCTTGTTCATAGTTTCTTCTTGATTTTGTTTGTTTGTTTGTTTGATTTTTATTTTTTATTTTAGTATTTAACGTATAGGCCTAAGCACAATTGTGAGTATCCCTATTTTCAAATGTGATGCCACTTTCTCATGTCGGCAGTTGTTCATATTATTTGGAATTGAAAACAATATATATCCTAATTATAACCCATCAGTGGTTGATCGGGATTTCTGTTTATCTTCATTAATATAAAAATTATTACGGGAATATTACGGGAAGAAGTGGAAGAGGCTATATGTTCGATGAAAGCAGGGAAGTCACCGGGTGTGGATAATATCCCAGCAGAGCTCTTGAAATATGGAGGACCAGATATAGTAAAAATCATGACAACAATTTGCCAGAAGATATGGAGTACCAAAAAATGGCCAAAAGAGTGGACGCAATCATTAATAATACCACTTCCAAAGAAAGGAAATCTAAAAATGTGCAAGAACTACAGAACCATTAGCCTTATTAGTCATCCAAGTAAGGTGATGTTAAAGATACTTTTGAACAGAATAAAACAGAAATCAGAAGAAATCTTGTCCGAGGAATAGGCTGGCTTTAGACCAAAAAGAAGTACATCAGAACAAATCTTCAATATTAGATTACTGATCGAAAAACATCTCCAGCGTCAACACGATTTATACCATAACTTCATCGATTTCACAAAAGCCTTCGATCGAGTCTGGCATGAAGGCTTATGGCAAATAATGAGAAAATTTTATTTTGATACCAACATCATAGATATCATTGAAGCACTATACAAGGACGCAAGCAGTGCTGTTTTTGCAAGCAATGACATTGGAGAATTTTTCAAAACAACTGTAGGAGTTCGCCAGGGATGTATCCTGTCTCCAGTGCTCTTTAATATATATCTAGAACATATTATGCAGGAGGCTCTCTACGATTATAAAACAACCATATCGATTGGAGGCCGACCTCTTTGCAATCTACGTTTTGCTGATGATATCGATCTGATAGCTGGAACAGAATCAGAACTTCAAGTCCTTACCTCTAGACTGGAGAAAGTAACAAGAACGTATGGGATGGAAATTAATATAGAAAAAAGCAAGATATTGGTGAATAGCCATAAGAAACATGTTCCGACCAACATTATGTTAAATGGGCAAACGTTAGAAGAAGTTAACACCTTTAAATATCTCGGGTCCACTATATGTAGTGATGGAAGATCAAGTAAAGAAATCAAGACAAGACTTGAGATGGCCTCAGCTGCCATGACAAGGCTGAATGTGATCTGGAAAAGTAACATCAGTTTTCCTGTGAAGATCAAATTATACAAATCACTCGTATTATCTATTCTCTTGTATGGGTGTGAGGGCTGGACACTCACTGCAGATACGGAGCGAAGGATTCAGGCTTTCGAGCATAAATGTTATAGAAGAATTTTGCGCATTTGCTATAAAGAGCACAAAACAAATGTCTAGGTTAGAGAGAAGATAAACACCTATGCAGGCTTCCACCATGGCACCATACGACCCATGACGGGTTACGGGTTGAGATGATGATGAATAAAAAAAAAAAAAAAAAAAAAGATAGTAGAACTTTTGCACGCAGCTCTTTCCTAGGGCATTTTAATCTTTCAAATTGTTACTGGCATTGATCCAGCTAATTTTATATTGTTAACACAATGTAAATTATATGGAATCAATTCCAATAAAATAAGTGTTATAAAGTGAACGAAATGATGAACTCGAATAAATATTATGTTTCGTACTTGAAGACGCGGCCGTTAGATTGTGAATGACAACAATAAATAGGTCAGAGAGCATTTTGTTTCAAATACAGTTCTAGTCAAGACCACCTTTCTTGTGAGCGTTACATAACGTACCAAAGTTTGTTTCATTGATGAAAAAAAATGACTTTTACTGGGCTTAAAAAGTTCCGGATAACAAATATTCAGTTATGTCTTAAAATCATACAAGTTAAGGACAAGACAATTTTAATGCATTCAAATTTTTATTGTTGTTACCAAATAAAATTAACACCTCCCCCCACCCCCCTGTCACGAGTGGGTTATATAAGAGTCTGTCTGTCTTCTTCTTCTTCTTTGATCCTTAACCGCCGACCGTCAAAGCAGTCAGTGGCCATCACGCCTAGTGGCGTCTTGTAGGGTAACAACAAATTGATTCCACTTTGCTCGGTCGGTGGCCATCCTTCTGTCTGTGACCAGAGTTAAAGTCTGGGTGCTGTCAGAGACAAGACAAAAGAGTCTGAGAGAGATCTGAGGTGATAGATAAGAGATTCTGTTGATGGTGGATGATGTGACTTATAGTTATCGAGGGTGAAAACATAACATGACACTCAGTGACATTTTGTTCTACTACTGTCACACCGCCTCCTACTCAATTGAGAGGTAAGGTTTTTATACACTGTGGTGTATCCACACACAACAATACAGTTCAAGTGAATAGTACAGATCCAGTGAGGAAAGTAAAAGAAATCTGATCCGGGTAAATAAATATATATGTCTTTTATTGACACAACAGATAAATAGCTGATAGAAAAAGAATAACATAAATATCAATCACGGCATAACATACAGATGGAATAAAATTACAAAGCAGGTCTCTAAGAACGAGACACCAAAATTATAAACACTCCAGAGACAGGCAGTGTACAAAAAAATAAGGACTACCACAGGGAAAACCAAACCCAGGTTTCCTGCACCCTCAAGTATGTGGCAGTACTTTAAGTCTAATAGTCCGTGGTTGGAAAAAGAACCTTGAATACACACCAGTCCCAGTTATGCATACACAGTAAGCCTGCTGACTTGTCCCTGTCAGCAACTTTGCTCAAGAACTACACTAATGGGCTAGCACACCGTTACACAAGGAAACAACCAAAACTACCCTCTCCAGCTGTTAGTGTCGAGTGCACTCTTTCCCCAAACTCCTTCGTTGGCACAGGTGCTTTACTCCGCAGGGATCCATGCTGGCCACTGAAGATATGATGCCCTCTCTTCTCTAGTGTAATAGCTAACAAATCCTTGAAAGAAATGCACCCAGCTGTAAATCCGGGCAGTTGCGGGGTGAAACACTCAAATTATTTATATACAGGAGCAGGGCGCTCCTCTCGCTAATTGATTTTCCGAAGAAATGCTACTTCCCAATCACGGGAAAAAACACCGATGACCCGTAATAGGGTGATGAACTGGGCACGCATATATCTACGTGCAACCAAGCTGTAAATGGGTCGTTGACTGGAGCGACCTCCCACTGAAGGCAAAGTATCCACAGACGGCGTTAGCCACATAAGGCAAAGTCCGGCCTACGGCTCATTGATTGCCGGAGAAAGCCGACATATGCAAACCCAAAGGTCAGAATTTCCAACTACGAATCACCAGCGGGCAAACTGTCTTTACGTTGCTATTCTCCCGGCAAGAATATCCTAGACTAAAGCAATTTACAGATGTTAAAGCAAATGTCACGGGAGTCGCTGGAGTTGGTGTTTTAATTTTCCCTGGATAAAAAAATACGGTATCCCTGCCTTCAGTTGGTGGGAGTAAGGTTCTTACGTGGTGATCGCCGACGTAGGATGAATAAAACAGATATATTTCCTGTGTGGTCTAGCCTCCGGTGCTGAGACACTGTTAGATTACACAAATGTTGCTGAACAATATATTTTGCCACAGCTGGCTGCTGAGATTGATATAAATGAAATCTGGTAATAGTTCTGGTCCAGTTAATAGTATAATTATTGTTCCAGTTTGGTATCTCTCATAAAATGAAGAAAAATGGACCGCACAGGTCATAGCCCGAAGATTCAACAATATTATAAAGTTTCTGGTTGCTTATACACTTATAAGACTATAAGTAGTCAAGTTCAATATGGCCGTAAGTCCGCTAGTACGCAGATTGATCAGCCTAGATTATAGGAAAGAAATATAAACATTAAACCATAACATCAATATTATCTCTAACACGTATTTAAAGTAGGACCTCTTCACCACTCCGTTATAAATTAGATTTAAAACACAAGTGTTTAGCTTATCCTATCGCTTTTAACGCGTGATATGAACACTAGTCATTTATAAAATTACATAAATGGATATAAGTAAATATTATATATACCGTCAGTAGACAATTATTAATGTATGTACTAGTCAATTTAAAACATCTCTTTCTGGGGGAAAGCGAGTAATTAAATTTACTTTACCGCTGGAAAAAATTAAGCTGTAAGTTATTTAATTAACACAGAAAATCCCAGTAGAATATAGAGAAAAAACTTTAACAATTAAATCACTCAAGATGCTAGTATATAAATTACCGCAAAACAGAAGAAACTGAAAAATATCTCCACGAATCTAAGAAGTTCTATGTACTAAAACTCTCATAATATCGCGCTAGTTATTCTCAGGAATTCTCTGAGTGACTGATAACTGAGATTGGGAGAGACCAGGTATATATCTATGGATTCCGTTCTATCGCTCCTTAATGCGAAATTCACACCTCCGACCAGGGCCCAGCCAATTTTGCGGTTCCATTCCTGAATGAAAGGTAATTTCTTCACCTCTGCCGCATCTCAGCTCTGTAAGTTAATTCCCTTGAGAAATTTAACACTTCATGTACGTCTCAGGCTTATCGCCCCCTTAATTTTCTTTCAAAGAACTGTTACGACTGACCTCTGCCTGCATGTTTCTCTGATCAAAGAACGATTACGCCGTTGCTCACTTCGCTCTGTTCCACATACGTGCTTAATTGCCAGATGGCTCGCGTTTTAATTGCGATCGTGAATCAGGCGTTCGTGTAGCAAGAAAAAAAAATAAAACCTAGATGGGGAAAAAAAGGGGGGGTGGGGTGTGGCAAGAGTGGACGGTTACAGCTGCCTATTTCCATACATGACAGTAGGTTATGTTTTACTGTATCTTTTTCCATAGTTTTTATTGCATTTGACATTCCTTTACATATGTCTACTGTCCACACCTTCCGTTGCACAGAGTAAAAGCGAATTGTCAATTATCAGTAATCAGTGATTCGTCATATTGTTTTTTTCATGATGAGAAATATTCCATTCAACCTCTGATGGGTAATAATTAGGATATATATTGTTTTTAATTCCAAATAATATGAATAATTGCCGATACGAGAAAGTCGCATACATCTCCTGTCCAATGATTGTAAAAGGGCAAATCAAAATTACGAATTTAGCGTGCATGTATTAAAAAAATAAAGAAATAAATAAAGAAAGAAACAAAAACAAAAAGAGAGATAAAACAAAACAAAAGAAAAAGGCAAACAAAAAACATCATTCAAAAATAAACACGGGGAGGGGTGACAAAGATTGGGGTGTTTAGTTAGATATTTAATTGACTATCATTTGTTGTAAGTCATATGTCATGTCTGTGACAAAACGGGGCGGCCACTATCGATCTTTGTTTCTCTCCGGCTGTATCGGTACATTTGTGGTTCTGATTTTTATTATTTGCTCTCAATTGTCGCGCTTTTCTTTTTTTCTTTCGTCGTTAGTTTTTTGCTAAGTAGCAAATATTTGATTTTATCAAATCATTCGACACTCCTCTCTGTGATGTCCCCTGTTTGTTGCCCAGTTATCATAGCTTGCGGTGAGCAACTGAGATAAGATAGTCGCCGGCGTGTTTAGATTGAACCGCTGATAAGACGCCTCGTTTGGTAACCCAGATGGGCAGACACGGAGATTTGCGTTCTCAGACGACAGATAACGAGATTACAGTCTGTGTGACACATGTGGGCAGACAAGTGTGACATAATCGCTTCCGGGCCGACTTGTTATGACAACCTTACTTTCTAATAAAGCAATAAGCATTACAGCTTACACATGTCATTTGAGTTCCCCGATCTGAAGTTTGCACACAAGGGCATCAGACATCATATTGCCATATATGGGAGACGTGACCTTTGCAAAATTATTCCATGTCGGAAATATTTTGAAAGTACCACACTTGACCTGTTTGAATATGATAGGAGCGTTTATTTAACTCCATAACAAACGAAGGCGTGAGAAGGTAGGGTATATAGTCTGACCATTTTTGCAGTTTTATTTCACTGTGAATTTCACGCTCGCCAAGACAATATCAGACCTCGCCAGAGTGAAGATTAGATTCATAATTCCTTTCTTTAACCGGACCTTTTATTGGAGAACCAAAAAAGACTTACAAACCACAGGGAATCTCTACATTTTAATAAGGAGCACCGGGATTAGGAAACTGAAGAACGACACGGAGTCAGATTGAATCGAAGTTAAAATTAACAACACCCTAGACGCGTGTAAGAGGCCGATTCAAGTCTCTTTTATTCATTTGAGCAAAAGTCAATGTGACTATTCAAATTATTTTCCAATTGTTAAAACCTACAGTGATTATTAAATTTTGTTATTTGTAATGTTACAAATTTAACTTCGATTTAATCATTTTAAAGTTACAACATGTTTGTCTCAGTCAAGTTACTACACACACTCTAAACAGAGCTATACTAAAATAATAGAATTCCACTGAGTAAATCAGGGGTGGGGGTTTAAACGAGCTGAAAGTAATAAGTGCTTAAATCCTTCACAAAAGCGTCTGCAGAATTACAGAGTTAACATACTCAGCCAAAGCAGTATTGTTCTCGCTTATTCTGAATATCTTGTGAAGACTCCCTTTGTAATAGAAGTGTCATCACCCTTCTATCTACATCTCTGCCAAGAGTAATCTTGTGCGAAGGTAGATACATTTGAAGCCCATATTAGATACTCTTGAGTTTTGGCCACTGTTGGACCACTACTGCAAAGCAGGGGAGGCAATACCGCCACAATGTCATTCACTGAACATACACATTGTTTACGAAATGACGAATTACTGATTAATGATAATTTGCGCTCCACGTTTACTCTAAACAGTAGAATATTTGTTACATATCTTTTTTTTTAGGAGTTTAAATGAATTTGGGAAAAGTAATAAAAGTGTATCCTTAAAACTGTTTTTTTTTTCTTCTAGTCTTTACTTGTTTTGCCCACTAAAAACACCGAATAATTTTTGTAGCAAACGTTTACATCTCCAAGCCTTTGCATGGCAATAAATATAACACATGTCAACGATCCATGAATTTTTGTAAAATGACTCTAGTTAAACGGTTTCGTGTTTCCAGTAAGCAAGAGTATTGGTATGTTAAACTCATATCAAATTTAAATTCACGTATTGATTGAATGATGACAAATTCACAGTTGTTGCGGCGTTTATAGGCGTTAGTATCTGTCATATGGTGTTTATTGGTAAAAGTGTGCACGTAGTAGGTACAAGGTAAGTCTCAGTAAGGTTTCCCCTCAAGTGTACAATTTAGGGATGTTGTTTAATGTTGTTGTTAAATGTACAGCCTGCTAACATTTCTGTTTTGTAAATTACATGTGCAATAGTTGTTAAAAATAGAATCAGTGTGTTCACGCTAAATATTCTCCTACTCGTTACTGTCATTGTTGCTGTAGTGTTTGTTAGTTATATTGCCGTGAACGATGTTATTGTTTCGTTATCATGTTATGTTTCGATATTGTTGATGATGTTCTCGTCGAATATAGTAGAGTCGTATTTAAGCATAATAAAGTTTTATCATCTCATCAGATGCTTTCATCGATGCAAAAATCCCTTTTTGCATCTTTGTCTCGTAGGCCTACTCAATTGTCAAATATGGCGAACCTTCTCATTCCACCGTGTTCCTTCCTTTAAGTTACAGTCTTATCTTAGGTTCGACTACATTTACCCATCTCCTCAGATTCGTCCTTGATTTCTTTATTGTCATAAGCATTCCTGGAGTTAAATGCTTTCCAACACAAGAATAGTCTACTCTATCTGATTTGAGGTGTAAGACATTGTTTTTTCAAATTGACTCAAATCCTCGAGCCTAGTTCTCCTGCGACTAGGGTTGGGAGCTCTATTCAGAATACATGTTTAACTATTGTCACTACTTACGCCAGTGAGAAAATATATAACACTCAATGTCCTAAATTACACATTTTATAATAAATGTTGTAGTTTGATTTCCTCAAAACTAAGAAATATGTAGAGCTAGATCAGATACGACCTCTTGAGTTGCGCTCTTTCATTCTACTGCCAAAATGGCGTCCTGTTCCACTTTCCCCGGGGTAAATCTGAGCTATCCGATTGGTCAGGGGAAATCACCCAATTATTAGAAATGGCGTGTGGAAGCGACTCTTTGTCCTAAATATGTGACACTATTTATTATTTTCTGTTTCTCATAAAATATAAAATTATAGGGTGGTCTGTGCTTCCTCTGTCTTGTAAGAATATAGTCTGTTTCCAAAGGAACAACTATGTACACGGCCACAAATGTTAGTCGGGCCTACAAGCCCAATTCTCAACCCTTTTAACATGCGTTCTTGCTTTTGGCTCTTTGGACCTGAAAAATCAGTTTTGCATACATTTGAATCTAGAGCAGACGTACATCTAATACTAATATTTAACTTGTTTTAATTTTCTGAAAAGTAACTTTCCTACATTGAGCCCAAAGCGTATACATGGCCAAAAAGTATGGAGGATGCTTCCATCATCTGTGTTTTATTGACACCGAGGATGAAGATGATGGTTATTACCAGCTGCACTATTCAGAGGAGACTAAGTCCAGTCTGATTACCACAAATGTGAACGCGGAGGACAATAAAGAAAACGATTACTTCCAACCGGTTAATTCTTATCAGAGACAAGCGACCAACACACCAAACAACGTGAAGAACCATCATCGCCATGGACAAGTCAGCAGCAAACAACATGAGAAGGTTAGTTCTCTGCGCACTGTTTGTAACAGTTGTCACCTATCATTATATGCTGCTTCTCCTGCTCTTCTTCTTCGTTTGGTCTCAATTTGATTTAAACAAATTCTCAAAACAGAGAAGCAAACAATTTTTTTAAAAACTCTCTCATAAAATAAGCAATTTCTTTTAGGCTTCTCTTATAGTTATGAAGTTTGTGCGCGCGCGCACACACACACGCGCGCGCGCCCACACACACAGACACACTCCCACAGACACACACACAGGCAGACACACACAGACAGACAGACACACGCACAGACACACACTCACTCAGACACACACTCGCACAGACACACACACACTCACACACACAAAAGGAAGGTCGTGGCTACCTCAGTAGTCTTCTCTTGTTGGGCCAGCACTCTTCAGCTATATATTTGGCTCTACTGTTTCTTTTTGTTTATTTTTCTTTTATTTTCTGTTTAAATTGCACATAGACACCTACTGTTTTATTGGCTGAACAGTTGGTTATGTCAGCCTGCACGTGACAAGTGGGCAGATTTCTCGCACTGTTCATAATTCTAATCTCCCGTATGGAAAGTCGCATTTAATATATCACACCACCACATCTCTCTCTCTCTCTCTCTCTCCCCTCTCTCTCTCTCTCTCTCAAGCTCATCATCTAAAATGGGATGAACTAATGCATCTTAGGTTCATTAATGTTATTGGCAAGCGCTAATTTTCATTTGGGTTCATACGAAAAAATCTATTTTAAAAAGGGGGGAGGGAGCTAAATTTGGTGATCATGGTCGTCAATTCTGTGGGAAACGTCTGTGCAACGCCAATTACCAAAATGCAGGGGTATGCGGTAATGAGAGAGCTGACAGACTAGCATCAAGTGCACCCACAGTGGGGACACTGGATATGGATAAGGGAGAGATACTGAGAACAATTGATGATCGCCTGTTAGAGAATGACACTGCAATAGACGAATCATCAAGGTTCAGATTGTTGGAATTTGGCACCAAACGTATGGCTAGCAGAGATGGGCGCATAAGAGAAAGCATCCGTCGTGTATACAACCAGCGAGCTACATGAACAGTTAGCACTCACACACTTCGACATGTACTTAAGGAAACTGAGCACCTATGGGTGTGCCCGGAATGCAATGATGTCGATTCTGTTCAACAATAACAATCAACAATTATTTAGGCGAATAACTGCTGCACTTGAAAAAATTTTTTGGAGGGGTTCTATCTTGGAAGTAGGCCTACATAAGAAGTCGTGCTGCTAGTGGTACCAATCATCTAGAAGGAACTGTAAGTCGATCTAATGAGATAAACGGATTGATCATGTGATCAGGTAGAATTTCGAACCACATATTTGCACGAAACCTGAATTAACAGGTAAAGAAAAAAACAGTTTATTATTGTTACCAAATGCAGTAAAAACAGAAATTAAATGTTCCATACTGTTACGGTGTTATTTTAAATGACGGCGTCTGCTGGGGTTTACCCGTGCGCAACGTTTAAAATAAAAATATACTAAGAAAAGATGAAACAAAAGAATATCACACCAATTAAACCTTTTAAATAGTAAAATTATTTAGGTGATAGGTATTAGATTATGATATTTCACATATATAGTTAAAATTTATGAATTTTTTCTGTTCTTTTCTTCTGACTGCGTTAATTTAATTAGGTATCTATCCTTACACTTCATTTTCACACGCATTCTAATTTAATGTATACTTTAATATTTGGTTTTAATTGTCCGTACTTCTCAATTTTTATTTCTTTTTCTCTCTATTACTATTTCTCATTTTCTTCAATTAGATATTAATTAGTTAGTACCATACGTACATATTATAATTAATTATTTTAATTTTAATTAGTTAGAATAATTTTAATAACACCTCACATTATTAGTTATTCAATACATACATCAAATTAATTAGTTAATTAATTAGTGACAGTGACATTTCTTTAGTTAATATAAGTTATATGTATTATATGACGTTGATTTTATTATAAGATATTACTGACATGACCGCGACACTGTTCTAGATAGAACATCGTAGGCCATACGTCGGGTTTTGTTAAATTTTTGATAATTTGATTAATATTGTTCAAAAAAAATCTAATAGATTTTTTTTTCCCCGTCTGACAGGAAATCTGTTACGGTGTTATTTTAAATGACGGCGTCTGCTGGGGTTTACCCGTGCGCAACGTTTAGGGGTCATTAACATTTATAGAATATATCGATATTTTACGGTATAGTGAACGCGAAATATATGCTAAGATTATGACGCATTTCGCGTTGGGAAGGTCACGCTGGGTGACTTGGTTACAGGGGCCTTGTTACGCTATCCGTCAAGCAAGAAAGTCGTGTCGTGTATTCCTTCCAAGGAAAAAGGCTTAGTATATAGCCTATATGTATATATGAAGCAATGTAGAACTCAGGGTCAGTTCGGATATTAATCTAAGTATGAGATTAATTAAACTAAATTAAATGATGGAAGGAGAATCGTCTTATGATTCAAATTATAGCTGTCAAGAACTCTTGCGCTCATTTCTGGCTGTTGAATACAACAGCGCACGTTTATAGCCACGATGTTCCTCTGACATATTGTTTTGACACGGACGGATACTTACTGATATTATTTGGAATTCATTGTTATACTGAATTGTACATGAACTTTGTGAATGTCGATGATCGTCTTGTATGAACCTCAATACATGTGGACTCAGAGCAGAAGACTTGATCCTTTTTTTACGTTTCGGGTTCGGTTCTACAACTGTGGTGTTTACATTTGTCAGCACGATAACTCTCCCACAAGGGAAATCAAATAACCTATAATATGCAAATCAGAACGTCGAAGGGATGTTCTGATGGCCAGAGCTAACCCCTTATAACCAACATTACTACGTCTAGAGAGTGACTCTACTATTGAATAATAATAGAATAACAAAGGGACCTCAACACACATAAATACACCACCACACCAACCAGCCGGACCCGTCACACATACATTCTACTGCACAGAATATAGTGTACGTGTATTGCCAGTTACAATTCACCGGTAATTTGTGGTATCGCTCACTCATGTCATGAGTTGTGTATTTTAGAAGTATTTTTTGAGTACGACAATTTGAGTGAACTGCAACAAACTGATCAAATAACAAATTTAATAATTACACCAATTCATACATCAAGGAAAAACAAAAACCAACTAGTAGGCCACTGACAGGAAAAATAAACTGAGAGTTAACAATCCTCCAACTGCTTGTGAAAAATATAGAAAAACAACCTTAAGTCAGTGTCTTTATGTCTCTGCCCATAAAATGATAGGGAACATTTATAAATCCACTGAAGACACTATCCTTTGTGCCGTTTTCACAAACAAAACTGATTCTAACTTACACCAAGTCGGTTAATTCTGTCTTTCCTCTGACAGCTAATACATGCAGGTGTCGTACTGACCAAAAGGCATAACTAATCGAGGTTAGCTCAGGGCAACTGTCCTTATTTGCGCTCTTCTCCTGAAGCTATGAATTAAAACAGGTGTGCCCCAATATCTAATACTCGACGCGTAATCCGGTTGGGTCTGGTTTGAGACCTGTTATTGTGACTGAGCACTCCGTTTAAGCACACAGTAAGATACTTTCAATTAAGCTGGCGATGATGTGTTGATTGATATGCTGGGTGCCACTTTGCTCTGACTTTTACTAAATAGGCGAGTAGGAAACCACTACTACACAATACGTGACATCAGGCTGCGGTCGCTGGTTCTACACTGCAATGAATCGATATTCACGTGATTTTCCACCCATGTAAAGGGGTTATGCGAAGTTGGTATAGTTGCCAGGCAATTAGACACTCGTTTTGCTGCAAACCGTTAGACAGGAGGGAGAATTTGTGCGTTCCCCCAGTTTGTGTTTGTAGTCAGCTGTTTTAGCAATGGAGGTACCTGGAACTAAAGACCAAACATACACCCATTACCACAAGCAAAATAAAATCATAAATGTTATACTACAGTATTTGTTTCATTATTGCCAAGAAAGTCTCTGTATTGTCTCTTTCCACATGAGTTGTCCTCCTATTACTTCCACAATATCAATTGTCAACATGCATCCCGCATAGGCTAATATATTATGTACATACATGTAAATCTGAGCATTTGTTCTGTAAAATCGACTTGGTGTCTGTTACGCACAGACTTTTTCTAAGACTGTGTGTAATTAATCTGTCTGAATTGTACACTTTAAATTTTTTTGGTCGAAGGTGTATAACCCTTGTTGGACTGTAGTTACATTTTTACAATAGGGGTTACCTTCTCTTATGTTTTGACTCGCCGATCCATTTTTTCGATCGATGTCAGGTCATTCTCCTTATATGGTAGTATCGGTCAACTGTTTCTTGGAATGATTGAAACCAGAGTTGATGTTTTATTCCCTGTCCATATAAGGCGTGATTTTGGTCAATATCTTTTGCCTGGAATGTCTCCTACACCGTCTCGTTTTGAGTCTTACTCAGGTGTATGCGTTCTGCGCATGTCTGAACTTTAGGGGTGTTTGAAAAAGTCTTCCGGTCAGGGAGTCTACAAGATGTGTTTAGCAGAGAGGACGCATTCCTGCGTCTGTGATTTTTGATAGGGAATGTGTAGTCCTCTAGTGAGTTAGTTTAGCTAACGAGGTCTTTCCCTAGATGATTCGAAAACGCATGGAGGCGTATGTTTTGTGGTGTTTATTCCGAAGCAAGGTAATACCCTCTTTATATTGAACTCTGTAATCTACTTAGATGTTTGACATTTGTCGTTCTCTGCTCGCTTGCTTGTTACAGAAAGGAGAGGTTCTTCTACTAGGGATTACACCCCAGGTATCTTCATACCTGAGATTGATATGTACACGGGTCACTCTAGGCCCAGAGAACAGTTTCTATACTCTATGAACTTCGCTATGCCAGCGATTGCACCTACGTCGAGGTTAGACTTAGGAATGCCTGTAAAGGTCAATTTGACCTGTACCCCTGAAATGTCATTCTCGTGCGGCCAGTGATAGACTTATTTTTGCACATCTGATCTGCCAGCATCAGAGATGAGTATTGTTATACTTCTGTACATTGATGATATGAAGCTGAGACTGTAGTAAGCTGGGATTATCTATATCAGCTCATAGAATATATTCAAGATCCATTGAAGAACTTTATTTATGCTGAATACCATGAACTGTCGTGTCTATGACTTATGTAAAATGGATGTAACGTATCTGTCATTGTGGCGTCAAAATAAATGATGAAACGTCAACAGCAGTTTCAAACTTTTTATGACTTTCCATGTCATACCTCACGTTTGTAGATCTGTGAAACTGCATCACATCTACACTCACAGCAAGCAACAACAAACTAGACAAGACACCTTACACTTCAGCCTATAATATCCCTGGTGTCTATAGGGGTGGGACTTTACTTGGCTACATTTCAGCAACGACTTTGGACTTATAGCTGCAACGTCCATAGTGGCCAGAAGTGTGGCCTTATCATCGTAAATCCACCCTTATCATTTTATGGTGGCCAGTGTGCCCTTATCATTTGATGGTGGCCAGTATGGGGATTGAACCCACGACATTCGCGCTATCAGCAAGATTCTTTGTGATATTTTTTTATATTTTTCGCTGTTTATTTAGTTGACTTCTGCGAATGTGTTCGTATTGTCTTTGATCTTTGTTATTGTTTACATAGTTCTTAGTTAGCATTCACTATTGTTAAATATTTGCTTATGCACTATTAGCTGTGTAGTGCACTTATCATAACTAATTTTTGGATTTGCTCATGCACTATTAGCTGTGTAGTGCAGTTATGATAAATTACTGATGGATATGTGGTTATGCACTATTAGATGTGTAGTGCCCTTATGATTAAGAAGTGACTGGTGGTATTATTATACATTTGATAATACAAGTTCTTTGTCAAAGACTTGTTTCCCACAGAGATTGGAGTAAACATTGTGATTATACAAGTACTTTATTTAAGTCTTGTTACTATTAAGGTTGAAATAAGATAATTAATTATTTCAGGATTTGGGACTCATAATATTAGACATCATGTCTACACTTGAGTACTTTATTGAGCAAGGGAAAGCCCTTGGTAAGACTGGTGATAAATTAGAAGAGTATGCAAATACTGAATGGACTAAAGCACTAAAGTCTGAGGAGAAAAGACAAAAAGAGGAAAATAAAAGATTAGACAGAGAAGCTGAGCAAAAGAGGATAGATGCTGAGAATCTGAGACTGCAGATGCAGGCAGATGAAAGAAAATTCCAGATGGAAATGGAAAAACAGAAAAGAGAAGCTGAAGCTCAGGATAAAAGATTGGACAAAGAAGCTGAGGAGAGAAGAATACAATTAGATGCTGAAAATAAAAGACTAGAGAAAGAGACCGAAGATAAAAGACTACAAGCCGAGGCTGAAGAGAAAAGGTTACAAAGAGAGGCTGAAGAAAGAAGGTTACAAAGAGAGGCTGATGAGAGAAAAGCAAAAATGGAGCATGAAGAAAAACTCTTAGTTTTGGAGTTAGAGAAGTTAAAGTTGATGAACATGGGTAATGCTAATGATCCAAATAAGGTGTCATCTTCGGATAAGTATAATGCTAGTACTTTCAAATTTAAACTACCAGCATTCAATGCTTCCAGTGACGATATAACGTTTTATCTGGATAGATTCGAACGTTCATGTAAAACACATAACATAGATAAATCACTGTATGTTTATCAGTTGTCCAATATACTTAGAGGTGATGCTTTGAGTATGTTAAACATGGTAGATGAGCCTGACAAGAACAATTATGAGGTTGTCAGGGCGGTCTTGTTAAAGAAATACCAACTTAACGAAGACGGCTATCGTCTTCAATTTAAAAATATGTTGCCAGAAACTGGAGTAGAATTCTCTGAATTCATTTCAAAGATACGTCTTACTTTTACACGTTGGCTTGAGCTGTCTAAGACAGAACATACATTTGAAGCACTTATGGACTTACTACTTAGAGACAAGGTTATGTCTTCTGTCAGTGAGTCTTTTCTTGCTTTTCTTCATGAGCGTAAGCCTAAAACATAAAAGAAATGGAAGAATACTGTTGCCAGTATGTCACTGCGCACCCTCACGTAACCATTAGCAACTCTAGAGTAAAAGAAGGTTTGCCAGTTGCTTCGGCAGCACCATATGGCCCAAACTTCATGCGTAAATTTCAAGGTACTCAACAAAATTTTAATAGGAAGAGTAACCGTAATTATGCTCAGAATCATGGCAATAAATCACATGGTGATTCTTCATCGAAGAACTGGAGACAAGCTGATAGTCCTCGGTATACTACACCAAATAATTTTAGACATTTCCGCAGAGGTAGTCAATATAGAGGCAATCAAAACTATTTTTCGCGGAGACCACATCAATATAGAAATGATAATGACAGTTATGGAAACTGGGATTCAAACCAGGATAACAATTACAGTAGAGATTATAATGATAATTTCAGAGGCAATAATGGTCGCGGTAGATCTCAACATAAAAGAAAGAGATATCAACAAACAAACTCTGTACAGCAAGAGTCTCAGGGAGCATGTAAACAGGTTGATGATAATAAAAACTCTAGTGCTATCACATGTTCTGCCTTTGACTTTGGTAGGGCAACTAAATGTCCCCAATGCAGTACTTTGTTTGAACCGACTACCGTAACTACTTTGAGCTGTGGTCACCCTCTTCCCGCTCTTCCTGCTGCAGTTGCGCATGACGGGAGAGGTTCTCTTATCCTACATAAGGGTCTTGTAAATAGTAATCCAGTC
Source organism: Oreohelix idahoensis (assembly GCA_024509875.1). NCBI lineage: Eukaryota > Metazoa > Mollusca > Gastropoda > Stylommatophora > Oreohelicidae > Oreohelix > Oreohelix idahoensis. The sequence continues at coordinate 112,846 of JAMPIV010021105.1, forward strand.
TCAGTCCTTTTTGATTCTGGATGTACTACTATTGGTGTTAGGCAATCTCTTGTAGATCCATCCTGTGCTACAGGAAAGGTGATCAACTGTGTCACATTTGGTGGCACTTTGGAAAAGTATCCTACTGCCATAATACATATTGCTACTCCCTTCTTTACGGGAGATGTCCACGCGTGTCTTCTACCTAACCCTATTGCGGACCTTATTATCGGTCGTATTCACGGAGTTAGGGAATGTACCCCACAGCAGATTGCTGTTTGGGAGGAACAAAATATTGAAACTACCAATGCAGTGGTCAGAAGAGCACAAGCTCTGGAAACACCTCAAACTTCATTAACTGATAATAATGAAGTAGATAGCCAAAATAGTAACTTGATTATTTCACGTGACTCTTTCATAAAATTGCAAGAAAAAGATCCTTCTTTACAAAAATTCTTCATTCTAGCAAAAAAAGGTGATCCGAATCAAAATACAAATAGAAAGTCTTGGATTTCTATGAAGAATGGCGTTCTTGTGCGTACGGTACAAGACTCGACTACGTCTACACATTCTCAAATTCTTGTGCCTTAAAGTATGAGATTGCAAATATTGCAACATGCTCATGACTCACAATGTGCTGGACATATGGGTTTTTCCCGTACAAAGTCGAGGGTTCTTGCGGCTTTCTTTTGGCCATTTGTGAGCAAGGACATACGTATTTACTGTCGATCTTGCAAAGTATGTCAGGAGGTCAAATCTAAAGGACCACGACATACTGCGCCTATCCAGGCTGCTGACGTTCCTATTCGGCCGTTTCAGAAAATGGCAATAGATATTATCGGTCCTTTTAGGATCAAGTCAGCCAGAGGACATCAGTTTATCCTTACATGTGTCGATATGTGCACACGTTGGCCAGAGGCTATACCTCTTAAGAGCATCTCCACTGCCGATATCGCAGACGCTCTTTGGCTGATATTTTCTCGCTTGGGATTATCCAGAGAAATATTGTCAGACCATGGCACTCAACTTATATCTGACACTATGTCACAGGTAATGTCTATCTTACATATTAAAAGGTCTCTCAGCAGTATCTATCACCCAATGTCTGATGGGTAAGTTGAGCGTTTGAATAGAACACTCAAGACTTTACTTGGGAAGATAACTGAGGATCATCCTCAGGATTGGGACAGGGTTTTACCCGCGGCTCTCTTTGCTTATAGAGAGGTCCCCAATGAACATACAGGGTTTTCTCCTTTTGAACTTGTCTTTGGCGCGCGACCGCGCGGCCCTATGTCTTTACTCCACGATCTTATCACTGCCGATAATATTAGCGATGACACTCAATCTTCTTATGAGTATGTCATTGCTCTTAGGCAAAAGATCATCAAGGCATGCAAACTAGCAACTTATTCATCCGAATTTGCTAAAGAAAAGGCAAGGCTATTTGCAAATAAGAATAGATGTCTACGACAACTTTGTCCAGGTGACAAAGCACTCGTCCTACTTCCTTCAAGGGAGAACAGATTTCTTATAGCATGGAAAGGTCCGTATGCAATAGTCTCTAAAATTTCCGACGTCGACTATGTTGTCGATATTGATGGAAAGCATAAAACTTTCCACATAAATATGCTCTCGGAATTTCATGAACGACCTGACTATTTGCAGCCTATTTTCCAGGCGACGGACGATTCTCCAGTACCTCATGGTCATTACTCATCCCTGTCAGTTATACAGGATGAGGAAACTACTTTTTCTGATGTCAATCTTCCTCTTCCTGTGATCCCACTTCATTCTACGGAATCTTGGAAAAACGTTACCGTTTCTCCTAATCTTTCCGCTGAGGAACATCGACAAGTCTCTTCGATGTTACAAACATTTCAGGATGTCCTTACCGACATCCCGGGACACACACATGTCATTGAACATGACATAGTACTTACTGACCATAATCCTATCAGAGTCAGACCCTATCCTATACCTATCCATTTTCAGTCACAAGTCGAGAAAGAATTGGATGAGATGATACGATTGGAAATAATCGAACCATCCACTTCAGCATACTCTTCGTCCATGGTTGTTGTTCGAAAGAAAGACAATAACATTCGCCTTTGCGTTGATTATCGCAAATTGAACCAAGTTACGAAGTTTGATGGCGAACCAATGCCTTCATTAGAAGAGCTACTAAACAAACTTTCTAATTCTAGATTCTTTAGCAAACTCGACTTGTCGAAAGGTTATTGGCAAGTTCCTCTAACTGAACGAGCCAAACCTCTTACTGCTTTTTCTACACCTAGGGGTTTATTTCAATGGAATTTCATGCCTTTCGGCCTTATGAACGCCCCTGCTACATTCGTACGCATGATGCGTCGAATTCTCTCATATCGTACATATGTCATAGCATACTTAGACGATATCTGTCTCTTCAGTGGTTCCTGGGAAGATCACTATCTGGGTTTATACGAATTGCTGTCTACTCTTCGCGAGTATAATTTAACTGCAAAACCCTCTAAAGCCTTTATAGGATTTAGCGAGATTTCTTTCCTGGGTCATCGTGTTGGTCATTGTCTTTTAAAGACAGAGGACCACAATGTTTCAAAAATACTAAACATTTCTGTCCCTAAGACGAAAAAACAAGTGCGTAGTCTCTTAGGTTTGATACAATTTTACGGACGATACATTCCGAATCTGTCCTCCATTATGGCACCTCTTTCTACTTTATTGAAGAAAGGATCGCCTAATCTGATCCGCTGGTCTCAAGAATGCCAATCCTCATTGGACCAGATTAAAACTCTATTTCATCTCCACCTATCCTTAGGTTACCTACTATTGAGAAGACTTTTGTTCTTCGAAGTGACGCCTCGTCCACTGGGATTGGGGCAGCACTAATGCAGGAGTATTCAGATACTCTGCATCCGGTGATGTATATTTCTAGGAAATTAAATGCTGCAGAAAGGAATTACTCGGTTTTAGACCGTGAATTATTGGCTATGGTTCGGTCAATTCTCAAGTTACAAAGATTCCTTCTAGGCGCGCATTTCATTGTGGAAACCGACCAGAAAGCTCTTACTGCTATTCAGAGAAAAAACTTGAAGAGCTCGAGGTCCTCTCGATATGCCATAGCTCTTCAACCCTTTCATTTCACGGTGCGAGCTATCCGTGGTTCGGATAATGTGATGGCAGACATTCTGTCCAGATGCCCACATGATTCCACTTAATTCTTCTGTTATATATTTCCTGATAAACGTCGAGATCTATAACAGTTCTCTACTATATTAATATATCAGCACATATGTTCTCACTTTTTGGGAATTTATAGCATTGCACCATATAATTTCCTTTTTCTGTTACCGATTCTGTTATAACGGAAGAAGGCTTAGTTAGCAATATATGGGCCAAAAGTTCACATGGCCACAATTTATATATTGTATTTTGATTACTGTATTAAGAAATTTAACATTTATCATAAAGATTTGTGTTATTGATATTTTCGCAGCACATCATTGACGTCTGCGAGATTATGGACATTATGTCAACCATGAAGTATGTCAAGTTCTAACCTACTTTGGAACGAGTTATGTCCATGTCTACGAGGAACATCTAAGTAATTACTATAATGCATTATATCATGATATTATTACATGCGTGTATAATGTACTTTTTGGTTTAAGATGTGTAATTCTGTAATGCGGTATATTAGTATATGACACCGCTGTTTTCATGACACTTCATTGTTTAATACTATGATAATATATTTGTATTTATATGAGTATAATTTTGCTTGCATTATGATGTTGCCATCACTGTGGCGTATGTTGGTGGCACCTCCCTGGAATATACGTGTACACTTAGGGAAATATTTTCTCTAAGGATCTGAGATATAATCTCAGCTATCGCTCCATGCGTCGAGCTAGCCTCATATTAGGCATTATATCCGCGCATCATACGTGCGTTAGGAGCCTGTTGTTTCTGGCTCTGGGATGCAAAAAAAAGTTTCATTTTTTTCCCCGGGGGATGCAGTAATCTGTTACGCACAGAATTTTTCTAAGACTGTGTGTAATTAATCTGTCTGAATTGTACACTTTAAATTTTTTGGGTCGAAGGTATATAACCCTTGTTGGACTGTAGTTACATTTTTACAATAGGGGTTACCTTCTCTTATGTCTTGACTCGCCGGTCCATTTTTTCGATCGATGTCAGGTCATTCTCCTTATATGATAGTATCGGTCAACTGTTTCTTGGAATGATTGAAACCAGAGTTGATGTTTTATTCCCTGTCCATATAAGGCGTGATTTTGGTCAACATCTTTTGCCTGGAATGTCTCCTACACCGTCTTGTTTTGAGTCTTACTCAGGTGTATGCGTTCTGCGCATGTCTGAACTTTAGGGGTGTTTGAAAAAGTCTTCCGGTCAGGGAGTCTACAAGATGTGTTTAGCAGAGAGGACGCATTCCTGCGTCTGTGATTTTTGATAGGGAATTTGTGGTCCTCTAGTGAGTTAGTTTAGCTAACGAGGTCTTTCCCTAGATGATTCGAAAACGCCTGGAGGCGTATGTTTTGTGGTGTTTATTCCGAAGCAAGGTAATACCCTCCTTATATTGAACTCTGTAATCTACTTAGATGTTTGACATTTGTCGTTCTCTGCTCGCTTGCTTGTTACAGAAAGGAGAGGTTCTTCTACTAGGGATTACACCCCAGGTATCTTCATACCTGAGATTGATATGTACACGGGTCACTCTAGGCCCAGAGAACAGTTTCTATACTCTATGAACTTCGCTATGCTAGCGATTGCACCTACGTCGAGGTTAGACTTAGGAATGCCTGTAAAGGTCAATTTGACCTGTACTCCTGAAACGTCATTCTCGTGCGGCCAGTGATAGACTTATTTTTGCACATCTGATCTGCCAGCATCAGAGATGAGTATTGTTATACTTATGTACATTGATGATATGAAGCTGAGACTGTAGTAAGCTGGGATTATCTATATCAGCTCATAGAATATATTCAAGATCCATTGAAGAACTTTATTTATGCTGAATACCATGAACTGTCGTGTCTATGACTTATGTAAAATGGATGTAACGTATCTGTCATTGTGGCGTCAAAATAAATGATGAAACGTCAACAGCAGTTTCAAACTTTTTATGACTTTCCATGTCATACCTCACGTTTGTAGATCTGTGAAACTGCATCATATCTACACTCACAGCAAGCAACAACAAACCAGACAAGACACCTTACACTTCAGCCTATAATATCCCTGGTGTCTATAGGGGTGGGACTTTACTTGGCTACATTTCAGCAACGACTTTGGACTTATAGCTGCAACGTCCATAGTGGCCAGAAGTGTGGCCTTATCATCGTAAATCCACCCTTATCATTTTATGGTGGCCAGTGTGCCCTTATCAGTGTCTTCTCCCAACTGAACATATGGGTGTTCCAACCATATTGTTCCTATTGTGAGGATGCACCATTCATATAATATCATTACTTGAATTTACATAAAATATTAGCATTAAATACATTACACAACCAATTTGTATGCGCTCCGTGAGGGTCGATAGTAAAAGAAATAAAATAATAATCTCCAAAATGGAATACCTATATAGGCAATATTTATACTGCTATGATACATTGTAACTTTACATAGGATATAATTCTTTCACTGGCCGGTGGCTGCTTTCTCTAGGCTGCCTTGTAAGTTATATCTAAACTACACAAGCGATATACCATAGTCCATACCCTGCCATGAGAAGTTTCTTCCAAAAATAAATGACTTCCTCCCACAAATTCAGTTGTTAAATTTTTTTTTTTTAATGTAAAACTTTTGCCTCGTTTTGGCGAGGCGCGTCCCGTTCAACTTAGTCGGTTATATTAGGGCGCATGTCCAAATATAAAAGACCCTTAGGTCTAAGGACAACTCAAGCACACGTTACTAGTAAGATTTATATGAATAATTTATACAACAGTAACTCCCCAAAGTAATGTCAGATTAAGCTTACAGTTAACCCATTGTAAAAACTAACACAACTATGAGGCTCTTAACTCTTTGACTCTGGAACAACGCTCAGAGCAGTGGTCAGATTTGACACCCGTGCCGAAACAACGCTCTGAGCGTTGTTTTTAGTCCATCATGAACTAAAATTACGGCACAGAGTGGAAAATAATTGCGGTGTCAAAGTGTTAACAGATTAAGTATATGTTAGCTTATGTTGTAATGGAGCTACACTGGCACATTTAACACGACAATGAATCAATTACTGATTAAAGGAGTAGTCACAGCAGAAATTGCAAGTCACTGCTATCAGTTTTATATACACTAATAACTAAGCACTTATTATTTTACAAGATCTCAACTCTTCCCGAGATACTTATTCGACACTGGTAGAATTATATGCCCACAATTGCCTGTGTCTCATTCGGTTTATCCTCGGGCCCAGTTTGTTAACGAAGTGTAAAGACATAACCACTATCAGGCCTATATAGTCCTGGAACGGACGCTGACCTAACCATCTGCGTTCGCGTGCTTGTGCTCGCGTCTGGGCCACCCCGCTTTAACGTAACCACGAGTAACATAAACGTTAGTCTAGAATCTACACCAAAATTACCTAACGTTATATACTGCTACTAACCAGCGATCGACGAAACGGGCCCGCTACAAAGGTGCAGAACGAATGCTAGTTTCTCTCCCCTGGTCGGAGACGTAAGGAAGTTACCCAGCTTTCAAAGGGCTGACAACTCTCAGCCGCTGAACTTAAAAAGACTTTAGTAAGGCTGCCTCACAAGCATCAAGGAATCTATGTAGCGGCCAGCGGTAAGAGCAGGTAATCTTCAATGAGGGTCCGACATGAATCATCCTCTAAACACGCCGACAGGAACAGAAAAATTTACAGAGAAGTGCCAGGAGAGGGCAGGGACGGATTGAAAAATTCAAATTTACTGTCAATTTGCGACAACAGAACATATACATTTGTGAACGACATGACAGTTATTTTGGTTTAGTTTTAAGGACAATATTCATTGCACACGGACAACTCCTTAAGTGCTCCAATCTTCTCTATTAGAGGATCTCAGCACAGTGCACGAACTCCGTGTGTGTAGGCCTATAGAGGAATTCTAAATTATTTTTTGTGGTGAGTAGTTTTCCTGATTTTTTAATGTTGCCAGGGCAGCGGCCGTAGGGCTTACTGTTTATGATTTCCAGCTGTCGAGGGATTTTTAACGTGCGCAACGTGCACACGGGAGCTCCTATTTTTTTTTATTTTTCTGCGCCCTTATCCAGAAGGCAGAAGGCTGGGCATTCGGTCTCACTACCAAGGCGGGGTGGGGGTGGGGGGTATGACATCATTAAGAACCACTGGTTCTGAAAAAAATGTCCATCAATTATATTCCCTGTTCTGGGAGCGAACCTGGTGCCTTTAGAATTGGAGGCGGACCTCTTAGCCATTCCGGTCCCCAAAACACGATATTACGAATTACTGATACATGATAACTGGCCATACAATTTTAATTTATGCAATAGAATGAATGGAGTATTTTATTGTCTGTTTTTAAGTACATTTGTTGCAATAAGCAAAGTGGATCCATAGAACATGTTTTTTTTTTTTCAGATACTTGTTTTATGATCTTAAGTCAGAACAGAATATTTGTTGTCCTGAACGCTTTCACTTCTTCACAGAAAAATTCATTTTTAAAATAAAATATGCTTTGATAAGTACACCTAATGTAAAATTCACATAGAACTAAAGCTGTGTTTAAAACAAAAGACTCGCTGACCTAGTTGTTTGAAGAAACAAGTTGATTTAATCAGCACATCACCATTCACCATCCGACGCTTGCCTCTTCAGATGCGAAACGAAATCTACATTAGCAGTTCATAATTTCCTGTACTTGAAAACCGTTGCTTCAATTTTATTATTCCCACTTCATTTTACACTCTTTAAGTTATTATATAAAATGGGCTGGGCCAGTCAAAACTTGGTAGAAACCCTTAAGGCCCAAGAGCTTCTATAACTGAACACTAAATTTTCTACCTTAGTCTTGCATCAAGGTTGATTATGTATTTTAGAGATTTTGTTGTTTGTTTTTGATATAAATTTAAAGGTCGTTCACTTAATTATAATGACCCATAATTTATCTAGTGTGCATTTATACGTAATTATTAAAATGTCCTACAGTTATATATGGTGGGTCATACATGGGCCGCTTAGGTTAAATTGTATCAAGATAGAGAGCTGTGTGCAAAGTTTCAGCTCCTCACTGTGTGTTGAAGGCAGATTGTTTTAGGGTGAAGGATTTCACGACACATATACAATGCGAGTTTGATCTTAATTAAAAGTGGTTAAAAATGGATCGGCATTTTAGCATGACTGTTACTATCCGAATACACATGGAAGTCACGTGCTTGTTGATGTCGTTTCTGGTGAACTATGGCCCTGTCAGTGAGTAAGATGTAACAGTGGTGCTAGAGATTGTTATTTAGCCTGTTAAAGTGTAAACGTTGGCTTGATCACCAGGTTCCAAATATTGCATTTATTGTAAGTTGTGAGGATACGAGCCTTCGTTGGGAAATCATCTCCATTCACTCGATTGTAAAATGTCAAGACGAGTTGATATTCTTCGCGTGATAGTACGAGAACCTTGGTACGGCAGCTCATGAGAGTTATTATGCTCATACACACGCCGTTTAACCGCTCGCTCAAATGGTACGAGTATATGAACGCTCGGAAGCAAACTGGTTTCTCGCAAAATGTGAAAAGCTCTACAGAAGCTTGTAGATTTGTATCTGTGCTGTTGGGGTTGCGTCGATGTTATTCAGTGGCAACAGCAACATCATTTCATAAGCAGGGTCCATAAAAAACAAACACCTTATTGAACCCTTTAAATATGAAACGCTCATTAATGGAAATAATTTAATACTAAGATGCACCACCTCCTCAATGCTGGTCTGCGGTCTTTTGACTACACCCATGCGTCACACGTTCATCTTGAGCTACACGCCCGTTTCAAAAGATCGCACCTATGAACTCGTAAGTCAGCATTAACCTCTTAACTACCGAGAAACGGACTCATGTTGATATAAACTTTCTTTTTTTTTAACTCAAGAAATCAGCTCCTATGTTGGTTTATCTTCCTGAATCACCCGGTTTATTAATACGTGGCAAATCAACGCTGTTTGCACGTGTATCCATTTATTTTTCTTATGTAGGACTACTCGTCTATTTTTCTCTCTGTCACGAAATACGTTCGATCTTCTTTTTTTCTTCTTTTTTTCACTCCTTTCCAGCATTGTTATTTTACCATTCCGTTTACGTGCTAATTCTTCCAGTTTGCGTTGTTTTCGCTTTCATCGTTCAAGGTTTTCTTATCACATCTTGTCACACCTCGAACCCACCCCTCTCTCTTGGTTATTTTCTCCTATGTTTTCGACGACACGTAGCGAAGGAACGAACTTGCCACATTGACTTTTAGCTTATCGCCAGCTCCAGACGGAGTAAGATTCTACACTGAGCAACATTCTTATTGTTAACTCAGACTTTTTGTCTGGGAAGATACATGAAACCATGTTGTCGCGTGATAAGTTGCTAGTTTGCAAACATGACGTGCCCACATACACGATCGATCTCAATGGGATATATGAGGATAACAATCTTGGTAAAGATTAAGACATATACAGTGATGTAATACTTCTGGCAGATGGATTTTGTTGTGATAAACATTTACAAGAAAATAACATCTTGGTGGAGATTATAATGTTAGATCTATGGAGTAGTGAATTGTAAACATGATAAATACATACGGAAGTGGCAAGAACTTATATGGTGACGGAGTTTGAAAATCACACATTATCTTATGTTGTCCTGTAGTAATGTTCTACATGAGAGGAAAGTAGTGAGGGGATATACACCCACCACAGTCAGACACTTATTTGCAATTAGTTTCGTATGTGAGATGCTAAGATAGACTGTTCGTGATTGGACGTTTCATAGTAGCAACATGGGCATGTAGGCGGAAAATTTCGCTTATATGCTACATAGCTGTAAGACTACTTCACATATTCTCAATTGCTTCGAGAAGAAGTCATAGACAGGAACATGGAATATTAGGATCCAAATATAGAACAAACCATAGGACTGGACGTGAATTCCAAGATTAAAAGTGCGTAACCCCAGAGACGTCACTTTGCGCCTTAAGTTCTTGGATCCAATTTCAAGTGCTCTAAGCTAGACACTTAACTCATTTAAAGAGACGGCATCATAAATTAATTGCCCTACAATATTCGAACGTTTCCTGTGCAAAACGCCGCCCGAAAAACTCGAGTTAAGTTCTAATACGTAAGTTTTTCATTTTATGTTTGCATTTTGACAGGTATAATTTGCTTGTGGAAGTACAGTGGCATATGAGGATGGCAACCTCATTATTACAAATACTTTGACACAAGAACCACTACTGCTAGAGTTGGTGACTGTTTCGTGCAGGTTTCCTCACAAGAAACCAACAGCAGAGGTGGCCTCAGGCTCCATAGAGAGCAGGGAGTAGGTGATGATATCACGGTGTACATATTTATTAAACACGCACTTTAATAAATTTCACATGTATGTGTGTGTGTGTGTATATATATATATATATATATATATATATATATATATATATATATATATATATATATATATATATATTTATTTATTTATTTATTTATTTATTTACTTATTTCAATTGTCGCCTTCCGTTGTCCAAAAGCTTTTTCATCCGACTCACTGGGGTTAAAATTAACGGCCAGGGAATGTAAAAAGTCTGAGACAGACGAAATGGTGGATGGAATCGGAGGTCGCCTGATGACTATGTCAAGAGACCCAATACTTAGCAGAGACATTTGTCTGCTTTCAGTTTGTGGTACAAGTTGTCAGCATTCGACGCTAGACACCATAATCAGACGGGTCTTGAAGACGCTTGACAACCTTCGTAGTTATCTCAACTTTAATTCATGAGACAAGCTACAGCCACAAGACTTGACTATTGTAGAGAAAAACAGTTCAAGGCACCTGTGGGAACCAACAGCGACTGAAGCAGGCGGCAACCAATCTGACACTGGAAGCTAAGAGAATAACAGCGCAACCAATGGACATTTCCAAATTTCCCATGGTCCACCACGATTTAAATCACCCGATGATGATAAATATCATCGCTTCATTTTTTATGAACAATTTTATTAATTTACATTGTTAACCCATAAGTGATTATTAAACCTGTTTATCTGTAACTTTAATACTTTAAAGCTATAGTTGGATTAATCGCTCTTGAGTGAATTGTATGTCTGCACCCGTATGAATCATACTGATTTAAATGCATAAACATAAAGAGCTATGCGATTAATAGTTGCTGAATCACCTTCACCTAGAGGCTCAGAAAATATGAGAGAAAATATATTACCTCACAGAAGGGGCGGGAGAATAATAAGTTCGCGACAGGTTAGATGATCTCAGTTGTCATGCTTGTTTTTTCTTTAAAGTCATGTGAGACTCCCTAAAGTAGAAGCATCATTCTGCTATTTATATCTCTGTCAAGAGTAATCTTGAGCAGATGTTGGTACATTTAAATACCCTACTCTAAGTCTGGCCATTGTTTGACCACTACTGCGAAGCGTGAGAGACAATACCGTCTACTCTCCCATCTTTCTTTATTATTTTTTTCCTAACTCGATATTTTACGTAACATATTTATAAAACAAATGTGTTCAGTTCCATACATATTTCGCACCAGTGTCTACTAGCTTTGCTCTCACCCTCATTTGCCTCTTCAACAGATCCGGAAACGAATCGGACAGATTCTACACTCGACCTGGAAGTGGTGTACGAGAGGCGCTACGACAGTCATTCCAAACATAGCCCTACCTCCTTTCATTATGCTCTATCCACGGCAGAAAAATGAATTCTCCATAGAAATCTGAACCTAGCAACCTGCCATATCCGGACTGGAACTGGCGGTTACTGTACTTTGTTTGACATTGGTTTTTTTTTTTTTTTTTTAAGCTATTCACGGAAGTAACTCAAGTTTATTTGTAAATACTGTAATTGAGATCCATCATCACCATTTGTTAATTAAAAAAAAACAAAAAAAACAAAACCAAGCAACACAACACATCATTCATTCATTCATAACCCTCCACTCCCAAAGGAGCATAGGCCTTCAACAAACACATGCCAAGTCCTCCAACACGTCAGAGTAACATATTATCTTATCCCTTTTTCTCCTCTTCTGCTGCTTTGATCATCACCCCAGCTGACCATCTTGCAGGAAGCCTGTACCACAACATTCCATTTGTTCTCTCTGTCATGGTTTCTTTAGCATTTTGTTTTACATGGTGAGGCGGTCAGTTAATGTTCCCTCTTTTTTTAAAAATAAGCTGTTTGTGCAAAATTTTCAAGTTGTGGGGACCCGTGACAAAGACTTATATGTACTAGTACTACTAGACTGAGCGAAAGTCAAATTGTAAACATAAAGTTATTATTATTATTATTTTATAGTCAATTTAATAGCTACTATTGGATTTATACATTTCAACAGCAAAAAATTTGCTACTTTGTTTCCCCCCCCCCCCCCTCCACCACCCCCCCCCCCCCCCACCACCCCCCCCCCCCCCCGCATTGCAGCTAAATAAAAAAATTAATATGAATGTTGTTTTAATCTTATGTTACGCAGTCTATAATGCCAAAAAAAAAAAAAATGACACTACAGACCGTATATGTATAAACAATTTCATTCATTTATTTTTGTCTTTCTCCTGTCTTTAAAATGTGCTCATTCTGTGTAAATCTTATCCAGACTAATTTGTCCTTAATCCAATTTAAAGCTTTTAATTTTCAACAGCATTTCCAAATGACACTTTCCTAAGCGGTTTTTAATTTTTTATTTTTATTTTTATTTTGACGGAATTCGTTAAGTTGAAACCCCATTCACAATCAACAAAGTATGCCAGATAAGTTCTAATATCAGTCAACTTTCAATCAATCAAAAACCTTTAGTTCCCCAAAGAGATAAAGTCTTCATCAAAAACATGCCAGGTCCCACTGTTGTGTGTCATCAAGTTCAAGGTCCTTGTGTGTCATCAGTTCAAGGTCCTTTCATGCCGTACTCGTCATTTTCATTTCTGTCTTCAGCTCTCTTTTTCGTGTCTGCGTCTACTTCTCTTGCCCTGAGGATTCCATCCAGAACAAGGACTGCGTGGTCAAGTTATCAGCATGTTTTCTGCCGTGTCATTCCAATCCACCATTAGCGTCTTCTTCTCATCTCTTGTTCCATTGATACATGTCTGGTTTTTGTCGTGAGTTCCACGTTGGTGGCCTTGTCATACCATTTAAATACTTTTATTCTCATCAAGCACCCATTTATGAAAGTCGAACTTCTTGTTTGATGTTTTTATTCTTCTCCATGTTTCAAAGCTATACAATATGGCTGACTTGACCCAGTTTTTGGACATTTAAAAAAAACTAACCTAGTGCACACAGAAATACATTTCTGTGTCCACTAGGTTAATTTTTTTAATGTCCAACAACTGGGTCACTTTAACCCGCACGTGAAAATTGCCATTGTTGCTGCAAAAACTCGCGGTTTTTGCAACACGCCCCACTAGTTCAAAAGGTGAAAAAGTGAGTTGAATGTCTTTTTGTTAGTAAGTCACACATTATTAAAAAACACTTGACTGATCTTTTCCACGGATGAATCAACTTTATTTTGTAATAAATTGTTTACACCTGGTTGCATTTAATTGGTCCATAGTGGAGTTTTTCTTGGTGGCCCTTAACTTTTGTCCAGTAGTATAGTAGTAGTAGTAAGGAATTAACTAATGTCAATTCCCATCATGTCCGGAATAATTCCGTGATGAAAGATCAGCGAGGTTGTTGTCCGTTCCAGAGATTGGCAATATTGTAAACCAGAACTCTTGGAGTAACAGGCACCAACGGGGAATTCTCGCGTTCCGCATAGTTCTGGATGTGATGAAAGTAAGTGGGCTGTGGTCTGTCTGGATGTAGAAGTGGGTCCCAATCAAGTACTTTGATAGCTTCTCAAGGCACCATACCACAGCCAGGAGCTCCCGTTCCCCTGTTGCATATTTCTGTTCGGCTGGGATCAACTTGCGGGATACGAAAAAACACGGATGGGGCATCCCCTTGTACCATTGTAGCAAACAGCCCCCGATGCCGTAATTTGACGCATCTGTTTGAATTACAAATGGAATATGTAGGTTTGGGAACAACAAAATAGGTTTGACAACAATAAGATAGGTTAATTTTCAAATAATTCCTTGATTTTTATTAAAGCGCCATCGCAATCCGATGTCCATTAAATTTTATTTGGACTACCTTTAGCTAGAAGTCCAGACAAAGGAGGAGAAATTTGTGATAGAAAATTTCTTCTCGATCGCCAAGAAGGCGGCACATCATTCGCACATAAGTAACGAATCATCGTTACACAAATCAATAAAAATAAAGTTTTAGAGACCAGTGAAGTCAGTACAAAATAATGCACGTATCAATGATGACAGACATAATCAAAGCAAATATCATAAATGAAAGTAATGTCGCTATTACTTAAATAAAATATTTTGTGCACGGAGATATAAGAAATAGCATTGTCGTAGATTTCCGATAGGAGAATTAAGACTAGGTTTGGTCCCTTCTGAATAGGTTTGAATAGGTGATAGACTCAGTGAGAGTTAGTGAAAGGTAATAGAATTTCCACACACGTGAGATGATAGATTTGATATAGTGGCTGTCTCTGAAAGCGAAAAGAATTCTTCTCTCTCTCACCTATCTTCTACAACAGTTGTTACAGCGTCAGACAGACTACACCAATATACATATTACGTATATTTCTATCACTCACAGGCACGCACATACACGTGACGACAGGTAAACACACAGACGTGGGAAAACTATAACAATGATATATATATTATCTAGAACGAGCTGACCAAACACGATTATTAAGTTCAAGAGCGATTTTATTATCAGGAAAAAATCGGCTCACAACATCAAAGAAAGTACATCAAGGAAAATACATATACACACAGTCATAAAAAATCAAGGAAATGTTGCAAGGATGATAGCCCCGTTATAGTGTTAACTCTAGGTTTAGCCCGGCCCCGTTAAGAGAACAGATGATGGCGCCAGAGTCACAGATACATAGGGTTTGAGTCTAAGAGTTTTTCTTTGTTTTATCTCGTAATTATATGCACAGAGTTTGAAAAAAAAATCTGATTTAACCTAAGACAAAAACACAAGAACTCTAGCCTTAGCAACAAATTATGCAGATTGGAAAAAATAAAATTAGGACAGCAACAGGGTGTCAAAGATATAATAGTGAAAATATCACTCAGACCAGCGTACACTCATTCATTCCGCCATGGCTTCTCATTCTTGTACTCATGACTTTGCTTGCTGCCTCTTGGAACACATTGATTTTAGATTTTCACACAGACTCAAAAAATGCAGTCTTCTGCCAAGAAGTCCCCAGTTCCAAAAGACGTATTTAACTTGGAGTCTCCGGGAACGACTACTTGGGTATGCAAATTTGTTCAAATGTCTGATTAAGTCACCTAACAATTATTCCAGGCGCGGGAGTTAGCAGAGCACAGTGTCAATAGCGTAGGTTTCTAAAAAATGATGAATGTCAGGTCGGTGCCTTCCCTCAGTATAGGATTCACTTTAGTCACACCACAGATTTGTCCACAAGATATAATCTAGTCGGGAAATGATTGTAAATATTCACGCCACCAGGCAGCAAATTATATAGAGTTTCTAGAAGAAATTAAGTGCTGGCTCCAAGGTCCAGTATTTATCATTACAGTCTTTGAAAACCCGTTATAGGGATATTAATATTTCTGTCTAACTTGCACCGTCAGATCAGTGTTACTTGAGAAAACCCACGTGGTTCAAAATAAGGACTGTCTATTTCTTCACAAGTATGGAAACTACTACTAGGTGCTGGTAAAGTTAGGGTCACCCCAAAACTTTCACTGTGTGGAGGAAAAATAACACATATAATATAATAAACAGAATCTGTACTGGTTAAAACTTACATTTAAACTTGCAAGCAGAGAGCTTTGCTTATCATTTAAACTTCCCGTGACGTAAGTTATATTTAAAAATCAGCAATCCTCATAAATTAAGAACACGTGCGTATTCCGTCACCATTCATGAGGCTGGATTCTAGAGTTTATACGTTAGTTTAGAAAAATACACTCGACTGAGTATTAGCAGTTAAATTAAATTCATAAATAGCTACAATTGCCGTTACTAAGCTAGAAATTATAATTTTTAGTCTGCTTTCCACTGAATGCTTCCCTAGAAAATATAATAGCCTACCACTTTATTTCTCTTCTGCGCTAAAGAAATAGATTAAAATGAATTAAGCGATTTAACACTTTAACACTCACAAAATCTATATATCTATCATATTAATTACCTCAACCACAGAATTACAGGTAGTCGCACAACTTAAGAATAAAAATGCTGAAAATATTTCTGGAAGTCTAGAAGTTCGACAAATTGCCGAAACAAACTGAGATCTTCTCTAACAGCTATTCTGTTTTCGAGCGACCTATCTACTGTGGAGTCTATGAGCGAGAATGAAATTAAAGTTTCAAACTTGGCCAATATCTTAAAATCAGACAAAGGGCCCAAACTTACTTCGCCAAGCGAAATTATCTCCCCTATTCCCAACATTTACGTCCGCTTAACGCGTGTCGTAACTGTCACCTACTGACCACGATGTACGCGTGTCAGTTTCAAATCCCAGACAGCCTGACTCCATTTCAGGGCAGTTTTCACACTACAGCTGACCATGGCCCAAGTGAGCGCCGTGTCAGTTTGGGATTTTCCAGCCAAATGTCTGGATACTGACCGGTGCAGATGTAAAGTATCACACCTCACCGGGACTAATGCCGAGAAGAAGCTCGCGCGCTCGGTGAGAATGTAGACGATTTGCTACGTCCTATGTTCCGCGAACCGACTTATCACGCCTTCTGACGCCCTGCAGCCCTGACATCTGCGTAATATCGTCCTAGCGCGATTCTCAGTTTTAGAGAAAGGAAAAAGGTAAAGTTTGCGAATTATATGAGAATAATATTCGCAAAACGAATGGATGAAAAATACACAGGAAAAAAAAAAGTACAGAGATATTAAAAGAGAGAGTTTATGTGAAAGAATAGGAAGAAGATGTAGGAAATTAAATGAATATAAACCCTACGTGACAGAGCCTCCCCCCTTTAAGATATGGAAGCACTCCATGTCTACGTTATGGAGTTTAATTTCCTATAACCGTAGCTTCGGGGTGTCTGTCTTCTACCCTCTCCATCTCCCCCTCCATCTCTGTCCAATTCCTACTCAAGTCCACTCCTCAAAGTTTCCTTCCCCTGGAATGTCTCATATGCGCGCTTGAAAGAGCGTCGCCGCTTCTGACATTTTTGAAAGATTTCCTGTGATAGCGGTGGAATATCCCTGCCACTATCATCATCTTCGTCAGTTTTGGCGATCGTCAGGAGATGGTCGGAGGTTGGCACTGGTTTTTCCAAGTATCTCTTTAAGAGATTTAAATGGAAAACCTTCTCCTTTCCTTCAATAGAGATCTGGTAGTTAGCCTTAGAAATCTTTTTCAGGACGGTAAACGGCCCTTGCCATCCGATCTTCAGTTGGTTGTTCTCAGTAGGGAGTAACACCAAAACTTTCTCTCCTGCTTCCAGTTCTCTCTCTTCCGCGACTTTCCTGTATCGGTTAGCGTGCTTTGTGCGAGCTCGCTTAAAGTTAGTCGTTGCTAGGTCCCACCCTAGTTTCAACCTTTCCTTTAAAACCGACACATATTTACTTGCTGAGACGACTGTCTCATCAGCCTTCTCGTCTGTCAGAGACTGAAGTAAGGCTTCAAGCGGGCCCTTAATGGGTCTGCCGAATAAGAGTGTAGC
The DNA here is from genome assembly GCA_024509875.1 of Oreohelix idahoensis. Classification (NCBI taxonomy): domain Eukaryota; kingdom Metazoa; phylum Mollusca; class Gastropoda; order Stylommatophora; family Oreohelicidae; genus Oreohelix; species Oreohelix idahoensis. Next base: position 130,780 of record JAMPIV010021105.1, read on the forward strand.
TGGCGGAAATCCTGTGGAAGTATGAGGAGATTCTCTGTAGCCAAATAATGCTGCAGGAATACAGAGATCCCAATCTTCAGGTTTCACTTGTGCCAGCTTACTTAGCATCATGGTGAGGTTTCCATTAGCACGTTCCACGAGCCCATTTCCGGCCGGAGTATATGGCTTAGTGTGGATGTGCTGGGTCCTCAAGATCTTAACGATCTCATCCATCAACAGGTTTCGGTATGGAGATCCATTATCCGTCAACACTTGCTGAGGGAATCCCAACCGAGTGAAAATCTGCACGAGGGCTTCTGCGACATGCTTGGCATCTGCGCATGTTAGCGGGATAGCTTCTGCCCATAAAGTGCATGTATCGACTAAGGTCAGGATGAACCTGTTCCTTCTTTTAGTCCTTTCGAAAGGCCCTAAAATGTCGATCACAACCCGTTCGAATGGTGTACCCACTATTGGCATTTCACCCAAAGAAACTGGGGGTGCCCGTTGCTTGGGTGGCACACGTTGGCACTGGGCACAGGATTTGACATATCTGATAATATCAGTATTTACTCCTGGCCACCAATAATGAGTGGTTATACGTTGGTTTGTGGCGTTCTGTCCCATATGTCCGCTAAATGGAAGAGAGTGCCCCATTTCTAGGATTTGGCTTCTGTACTGTTTCGGTACTAGGAGCTGGTTGTAACCTTGGTCAGGCTTGCCCGTTCTCCGATAAAGTACGCCATCCTCAGAAAAAATGTCCCCGTGCTGTTTGGGTTCCTTCGCCATGGGCAGTTTCCTAAAGCAGGGTGCCAAAGTAGGATCCTTTTGTTGCGCTTCTTTAAGTTCCATAGGTAACCAATTAGGCGCAGGCTCCCGTTCCTTCTTGGTTTGCCCTCTTGTAGTTACTGCTGCCACAATCGGCTCTTCCGGTTTCCCAATACACACGTATCTCCCGCCAAGTATGACTGGGTAGATGGGATCATCCATAACAGCCGCTTTGATCACACCTCTGACAAAGTCAGAGTGTATCTCCACCAATGCGATGGGAAGCGCTGTAGGTGCCTCACTCTTACGAACTCCACAAAGTTGGACGGTCTCTGCTGTCTCTTGACCGGGTTTGACCAGGTTCCTGGCAACAATGCAATCATAAGAAAGCCCCGTGTCAAATAAGCAAGAAGTTTGAGAACCGTTCAAAGTAACAGTACCTCGCGTTGAGGGTCTATCCCCAACAGGTTGGGAATCACTGTCAATAATTCCGCCTTGCGAGACTGTTAATAAGCATCCGATGCGTTTTGGCTCGGTGTGCTCGGTCTGATCATATGTCCCGTGCTCGGGGGTTCTCCCTTTGCCACCTTGTCCTTTCTGGCTACGCTGCCATGTAGGGCGGTCGGGTTGATCAGACTGTTTGGGGTGGTTGGGGTACTTGTTCTTGTAGAACTTGGTTTTTTCAGGAGGGGGGTTTTGAGGTCCAGTTTCTCTGTGGTTATTTTGGTTAGAAGCCTGAGAAGATTGCTCTAGGTTATGTTTTCGAAAATGCTCCTCTGTCGGTTTCCGCTTTGTGGCCGGTAGTTCAGCCAGCGCATTGTGATAACGCTCAGACTTTTCCAAAATGTCTTCAAGTTTTTCTGCCCCCTGCTCAGCGAGAAATCTCCGGGTATCAGCAGACAAAGTGTTCTTTATTTGTTCAGTTAGAACAAGTTCCTCAAGACCTTCATAGGTAGAGGGGAGCTGCGAAAGCTCAAGGCACTTTGTTAGATATCCCTTAAGACGCGATGAGAACTGGTGAAAAGTTTCAGAATTCTCTTTCCGGCTGTTGCGAAACAGTTGCAAAAACTTGCGAGCGTTCATTTCAAAGCGCTCCAGTAACGCTTTCTTCAACACATCGTAGTCGTCTTGTTGGCTACTTTCCAGCTTAGAATAAACATCATAAGCAGAACCTTTTAGGGCCTGGGAAAGTTTCATATTCCAACGCGACCTCTCTAACCCGTACAGAGTTGCAATTTTCTCAAATTTTTCTAACCATGTGTCAATCTTCTCATTTGGACAAGGAAAAGATTCAAGAGTGAAAGACATAGCATTTAGTTGAAGAGATTGAGTGTTAGCAGGGTCAGTTAAGGAAGAATGAGGAGAAGACTCTCCATTGCTGGAGGTAGAGGCAGCCCCACGACTTTGGAACTCTAGAGCTTTAAGTGCCAGCTCATGCTGTCTCTCCTCCCTCTCCTTCTCATGCTGTCTCTCCTCCCTCTCCTTCTCATGCTGTCTCTCCTTCTCTTTCTCTCTTTCCTCATGCTGCATCCTGCGGATTTCCATTTCCTCGTCCATTTTCTTCTGCTGTAAAGCTTCGGCTGCTTCTTCTTTCCTCCTAGCTTCTGCTTCTTTCCTCTTGAGTTCTTCTTTTTCCTCTTTAGCTTCAGCTGCTTTCCTCTCCGCATCATATCTCTCAAGTTCGTCTCTGACAAATGCTTTCGCTTCTTCTCCTTCCAGTCCCTCCTCTCTCGCTTCGTCCCTGAGAAGTTGTCTAAGCTTTGCCCTCTCGGCCATATTATGTCAGTGACTGAGACACGTGGAGATAGAAAATAGGAAAAAGAATAACCTGGTTTCTACCACTTACGAGAAAAAAATTTACCAAAAAAAAATCAAAAGATGATATATTTAACCCTGGGATACCTCCTCCAAAATAAAATCTAACTATCGCTGCTATTATCGGCAATAAAGCACTCAATGCAAAACACGACTACGCCAAATAAATGGTAGTTAAGATTACAACTGAAAAATAAGTTGCTACAGTGGAAAAGCAAAAGAATATTGCAAAAATTAAAGAGAAAAATAATCCCTTAATTTTTAAAAATCCACTATAAGTTCGCCCCCTGAAGTCAGATCGGGTAAGGGAGGGAATTAATCTGGACAAAAAAGTCCGAAACACACTCCTTAACTTAGTTCAAACGCCGTTCTGCCTCAGTACCCAGTGAATGTTATACACTCACCACTTTACCAGCATTTAGTATTACAATCAGCAGTTAACATATATCCCGACAAATCAACCTGTAACCAAAATGTATATTATTCAAAGATGCTGTGAAAAAAAAAACTTATTAGTTTGTGTGGTCAGCACGCCCGTAAACAGATCGCTAGTCTAGGGGGTAATTATTTAAAGATATAACAACTCACAAGACATCACACTCTTACTCTATATCAGAATAAGAATCTTAAATACAAAATCCAGATAGACGAGTCCACGTTTGTCGTACTCGTCTTCCTATTCTAAGTTCAAAGACCGGAAACGAGTCCCCATTTGTCGTTAGATTTCCGATAGGAGAATTAAGACTAGGTTTGGTCCCTTCTGAATAGGTTTGAATAGGTGATAGACTCAGTGAGAGTTAGTGAAAGGTAATAGAATTTCCACACACGTGAGATGATAGATTTGATATAGTGGCTGTCTCTGAAAGCGAAAAGAATTCTTCTCTCTCTCACCTATCTTCTACAACAGTTGTTACAGCGTCAGACAGACTACACCAATATACATATTACGTATATTTCTATCACTCACAGGCACGCACATACACGTGACGACAGGTAAACACACAGACGTGGGAAAACTATAACAATGATATATATATTATCTAGAACGAGCTGACCAAACACGATTATTAAGTTCAAGAGCGATTTTATTATCAGGAAAAAATCGGCTCACAACATCAAAGAAAGTACATCAAGGAAAATACATATACACATAGTCATAAAAAATCAAGGAAATGTTGCAAGGATGATAGCCCCGTTATAGTGTTAACTCTAGGTTTAGCCCGGCCCCGTTAAGAGAACAGATGATGGCGCCAGAGTCACAGATACATAGGGTTTGAGTCTAAGAGTTTTTCTTTGTTTTTATCTCGTAATTATATGCACAGAGTTTGAAAAAAAAAAAATCTGATTTAACCTAAGACAAAAACACAAGAACTCTAGCCTTAGCAACAAATTATGCAGATTGGAAAAAATAAAATTAGGACAGCAACAGGGTGTCAAAGATATAATAGTGAAAATATCACTCAGACCAGCGTATACTCATTCATTCCGCCATGGCTTCTCATTCTTGTACTCACGACTTTGCTTGCTGCCTCTTGGAACACATTGATTTTAGATTTTCACACAGACTCAAAAAATGCAGTCTTCTGCCAAGAAGTCCCCAGTTCCAAAAGACGTATTTAACTTGGAGTCTCCGGGAACGACTACTTGGGTATGCAAATTTGTTCAAATGTCTGATTAAGTCACCTAACAATTATTCCAGGCGCGGGAGTTAGCAGAGCACAGTGTCAATAGCGTAGGTTTCTAAAAAATGATGAATGTCAGGTCGGTGCCTTCCCTCAGTATAGGATTCACTTTAGTCACACCACAGATTTGTCCACAAGATATAATCTAGTCGGGAAATGATTGTAAATATTCACGCCACCAGGCAGCAAATTATATAGAGTTTCTAGAAGAAATTAAGTGCTGGCTCCAAGGTCCAGTATTTATCATTACAGTCTTTGAAAACCCGTTATAGGGATATTAGTATTTCTGTCTAACTTGCACCGTCAGATCAGTGTTACTTGAGAAAACCCACGTGGTTCAAAATAAGGACTGTCTATTTCTTCACAAGTATGGAAACTACTACTAGGTGCTGGTAAAGTTAGGGTCACCCCCAAAACTTTCACTGTGTGGAGGAAAAATAACACATATAATATAATAAACAGAATCTGTACTGGTTAAAACTTACATTTAAACTTGCAAGCAGAGAGCTTTGCTTATCATTTAAACTTCCCGTGACGTAAGTTATATTTAAAAATCAGCAATCCTCATAAATTAAGAACACGTGCGTATTCCGTCACCATTCATGAGGCTGGATTCTAGAGTTTATACGTTAGTTTAGAAAAATACACTCGACTGAGTATTAGCAGTTAAATTAAATTCATAAATAGCTACAATTGCCGTTACTAAGCTAGAAATTATAATTTTTAGTCTGCTTTCCACTGAATGCTTCCCTAGAAAATATAATAGCCTACCACTTTATTTCTCTTCTGCGCTAAAGAAATAGATTAAAATGAATTAAGCGATTTAACACTTTAACACTCACAAAATCTATATATCTATCATATTAATTACCTCAACCACAGAATTACAGGTAGTCGCACAACTTAAGAATAAAAATGCTGAAAATATTTCTGGAAGTCTAGAAGTTCGACAAATTGCCGAAACAAACTGAGATCTTCTCTAACAGCTATTCTGTTTTCGAGCGACCTATCTACTGTGGAGTCTATGAGCGAGAATGAAATTAAAGTTTCAAACTTGGCCAATATCTTAAAATCAGACAAAGGGCCCAAACTTACTTCGCCAAGCGAAATTATCTCCCCTATTCCCAACATTTACGTCCGCTTAACGCGTGTCGTAACTGTCACCTACTGACCACGATGTACGCGTGTCAGTTTCAAATCCCAGACAGCCTGACTCCATTTCAGGGCAGTTTTCACACTACAGCTGACCATGGCCCAAGTGAGCGCCGTGTCAGTTTGGGATTTTCCAGCCAAATGTCTGGATACTGACCGGTGCAGATGTAAAGTATCACACCTCACCGGGACTAATGCCGAGAAGAAGCTCGCGCGCTCGGTGAGAATGTAGACGATTTGCTACGTCCTATGTTCCGCGAACCGACTTATCACGCCTTCTGACGCCCTGCAGCCCTGACATCTGCGTAATATCGTCCTAGCGCGATTCTCAGTTTTAGAGAAAGGAAAAAGGTAAAGTTTGCGAATTATATGAGAATAATATTCGCAAAACGAATGGATGAAAAATACACAGGAAAAAAAAAAGTACAGAGATATTAAAAGAGAGAGTTTATGTGAAAGAATAGGAAGAAGATGTAGGAAATTAAATGAATATAAACCCTACGTGACAAGCATACTAAACTATGGATGTATAGAAGAACAAAACATCCAAAGACAGAAGAAAATAGATAGTCGAACGTCACTACAAAGCGCGTGGTGTTGAATTGCGTGCGAGTTGCACATCTAAATAATGGTGTGCAAAAAGAGTACCATTTTTGAATTTTACAGCCTTACGAGCATCATAATACCTCGAAAAGCGAACAAACGCTAGTTGGTGAGAAGAATGTTGAAGTGTAAACATCCGAACAAATTCAACATCTCCGATACGTTGACAAAATTTTCTAAGTGTATACCAAGTAACACTAAAAGGTAAATTACGCACCACGACAGTGCGATTTGGTGGGAAATGATCTCGGCCAGGACGAAACTGAGCCCGAGAACCATGAACACCATTATGTGTTGGGCGAGTTAAGCGCACGAACGTATTCTTATGTTCCTTGCATGTCGCAGTAGTGTGACAATCGTGGTTAAATCTGCGATTATCTGGACGAGTATTAACAACTCCCAATGGAGCAGATGTAGCATGTCGTAATTCATCAACCTGGGATGGAGCCAGATGATTAGGACATGTCGTAAACGCAAGACAATCATGAGTGTCTTCATAACTTATTCCAACAGCAGTACAGCTAAAAACTGTCAAGTTATTATATTGATCATTATTGATCACTTCACCCTTAGGTGAAACCTGCTTATCACGAATATCATGAGTTTTATTGTCCTGTGACACCTTTTCTCGTAATTTAAGTTTGTTAAAAACATCCATTCCAACACATGTACCAGCAATAACAGTTGGAGTATCAGTACCAACCCCATGAGATATGATCTTATCTATAACAGGAGTAGGTGGTGTAGCCATGTCTGTAGCTAACTGTTGCGTTCTAGTTATAACAGCATTTGCCACCAGTGGGTGCGAATCAACCCACATTGCAATCTCATCAGGTGTGCAATCTTTAACCCCTGGTATATTTCCCAAAATTATCTCAGCTATAGGTGCTCTCAATCCGCAAGCGTACACAGTGCCTGTATAGAATGGCGTATCAGTATGGACCCGTGCCACCGGGAACCATTCTACATTCCCTCCAAAAGTGACACACTTAACAGATTTACCTGTGAACGCAGAGGGATCAATTAGCGATTTACGTATCCCGACCGTGGTACAACCGCTGTCCCTTAAAACTGTTACTTTCTGTCCATACAGAAATCCTGTATGTAGTGTGAGACGTCCCAAGTTCTCACACGCGGACATTGCAGGAATGGTGTGACCACAACTAAGTGTAGTTTTAGTCTCTGATACATGTTGTGACTGACAAACATAACGTGTGTCATCTTTGACAGCACATGCATTAGCATGATTAATTCCATCTTTATCACCATTTTTATTGTCTGTACAGGGATTAGCGTGTCTATGTTTACCTTTATTTCTCGAAGGAAATCTGAAATGACTTGACTTTTTATTGAACGACTTTTTCTTATCATAATAAAAATCTGTAGAATCATCATTCTTGGAATCCTTACTATATGATGATCTTTGTTCATTGTAGTCTCTGTGATAATCACTGTGATAATCATCACGATCTCTGCCTTTGTGATACCCACGATCATGAGGTGAGTAACCTCGTTATCCTCGACAGTAAAAATTTGAAGGCGAGCGATGAGAGGGAGGTTGTATTTCTACATGATTGACGAAAATCGGGACGATAACGTTCGTCAATGCTCTTTGATCGAGGTCGGTGATCATAAGATCTATGATCGTGGTGAGCCACGCACGCAGGCATAGGATCTCGAGGAGAAGATCGGTGGACATCCTTGTTTGGATGTGCTGTTATAAATTGTCTACCTAATTTTTCATATTCCTCAATAGAGTCTGGGTGTCTTTCCTGTAAAAATGACTCCAGTTCATGACTACATGAAGATAAAACCTTATCTCGTAACATGAGATCCATTAAACCATCATAAGTTTTGTTAATGCCAGATAAATCAATCCACCTGCTAAAGAAATGCTTAATAGATGCAACAAATTCACCAAAGTCAGCATCTTTACTTGGCTTAGCCGTATGGAAACGATCACGAAATTCAGATTCAATTAACTGGAAACGTCTAAGAATTGTTTCTTTTACGACATCAAACACGTTTCTGCTTTTCTCATCCAGATTCATGAAACATTGGAGTGAGTCTCCAGTCAAAAAATCAACTAAGAGACTACTTCATCTCTCTTTAGATACATTCAAACCTGTCACTTTCATGATAAATCTCGATAAGAAAGAGTCCACATAGTCGCGATTCTGATCGAAATGAGGCATCTTCAGCTTAGGATAGAGCACAGTTGAGCCTGCTGAAGTCTTAGAATGATCAGACTGCAATTTAGCCAATTCTAAAGCTTTTTCTTTTTCTGCAATCATTCTTCAAGCTCCAAAAGCATTTCAGCTTTTCTTTGGGCTAATTCAAACCTTTTAAGATCCTCTGCCCGCTTAACAGCATCACGCTGTTCAATGTTCTCAACATGAGCTAAGTGTTTTTCATACCTAGCTTCAGCATATTCTTCAAGCTCAGTGCCCGATTTACCTAAACTCTTACCAATGTTAATACATTCTTCTAATGTAGACATGGTGTTGCGTGATAAATTCTCGCAACATCGTTTTATTTCAATATCTATTTTATAACGCAAGGGCAACAACTGCTTGAAATTTATAGTCACTTTTCTCGGTAAGCATTTGTCTTCTCGCGTTGGTATCGAATGCAGTTAAGTTTGAGCAGTGGTCATTTTGCGCTGGACTGCGCATGACTTGTCTTGCTTCTTGGTCGATCGGTTTCCGCCCACCACTAGTGGAGTGAGCGATTTGGAATGGCGAAAGAGATGCCTCGTTGAAGAGGGGATCTCCGCTATTTTTTTTGTTCTGTCAGGAATGTGAGAGTCCTCTTATGGATATTTCGTTTATTCGAGATAATACCTCTAGTGTATTTGCACATGCCGGGAGGCATAATATTTCTGTGTATTTCCGGAAGGCAAGGTAAATTAACATTTTCATTAACTCTATCGATTTTTGGTCGTGAACGATTTCTGGTTCATCGCCTGTCTTCGAAAGTCGTCGTCACGAGATGTTTTCCTAGCTCACATGTCGCTGTATTGTGCTGCATCGGTTGATGCAGGTTCCAAGGACCATTACTTGCTACTTTGTTAAATGAACTAGGTTTGGAAAACCTTTATTATCTAGAGGATATTTTTGAGACATATTTATTTTTCTGTTGAGGTATATCCTCACCAGACACTCTATATTTACCCTCATGTTAGGCAATTTAATTAATTATCAGCGCATAATTCGTGCGTTTTGAGCCGCTTATCGCATGCTCTTTGATATTGAAAAAAAAATATGTTCCACATTTTTTTTTTATCGGGAGGAGGTGGTGATATGTTGCGTGATAAATTCTCGCAACATCGTTTTATTTCAATATCTATTTTATAACGCAAGGGCAACACAGATTGAAAATTTATAGTCCCTGTGCGCTGGACTTACACCCACAGTTACCCG
>JAMPIV010021106.1:0-309752 GCA_024509875.1 Oreohelix idahoensis
CAGGCAACTACTCCCATAGTAAGAACTGAACTCTCTGACCCCTCAGCAGACAAGAACACTCTAGGACCACTACTGAAAACCATCGCTTTAGAAACTATAGATTCATATCCACAAGACATCATCCATGTCTACACAGATGGATCTGCATTTAAAGCTACCATCAATGCTGGATATGGCGCAGTGATAAAATACCCCAACCAGCACCCAGAAGACCACCCTTGCATCTTTGGCCCTTGCGGAGAAATTTGTTCCAGCTATGATGCAGAAATAACAGCACTAGAAAAAGCATTGTGCCGGATAATCTCAGACTTTGAAAGTGGCATCACTCCACCTGAGGATATTGTTATATTCTCAGACTCAAAATCAGCACTCCAAGCCCTAGAAAGCAAAATGTCCCCTAATATTAATAACATCTGTAGATTTATTGACCAACTGTTCACTTCCTATTGCGTCGAAGTTACACTCCAGTGGATCCCAGGGCATGTCGGAGTCCCAGGAAATGAAAAAGCCGACAAACTATCCAAAAGAGGAGCAGCACTGCCACAGTTCCCATCAAGTACCACACTGCAAACCTGCCAACAGATCCTGAGAAACAATTATAGGGAAGAATTGCTAAACCAATGGGCTTCCTCCCAGACAGGGCGGCCATTCTTCAAACATCAAGCTATACCAAACCCTCAAGATCCAGTTAAACAACTGAAAAGAAGAGATCAGAGTCTAATTTTCCAGCTGAGAACAGGCCATGCCCCTGTCAATAAACATTTAAATAGAATAGACCCACTACGTGAACCAAACTGTAGGCACTGCCACCACCATGAGGAATCAGTTGAACACCTGCTGTTACAGTGCCCAAGACTAACAGACCTGCGACGCCAACTACTCACATCGAACCCAACCATCCACAATACACTCTACACATCATCACAGCAACTGAGGAAGACTTGCATCTTTGTCAGAGAGGCAATGGGCTGTCAAGAGCTACCTGCTCACAGCTAAAGGGATTATATCATCATCATCATCATCATCGTACTGCGTATGCCGCTGAATTCAAATAAACGGACTAAGTTATCGCAAAAGCGTCCAAGAAATGACTGTTGCGTATAATAGCTAAGGTCCCTTTTGTCGATTTCTTTACTTTATGTCAACTTGGGGACGTGACTTTTCCTCCTTTCCCCACCAATTGCGTCTTTTAGCCTTGCTAGTTTCAAGCACACGTTCAGTCATATTTTTTCCTTTTGATCTTCGTTCTCATCCCGTTCCAAGGGTAAACGTTTTGCCTTCACGTCCAACAATTTAATTTCCATGGCGGGTGATGACCCGTGGCGTGGGCGATCATGTATTCTAGTAGCTTACGCATTAGTTTTTATCCCTACGTTGTATCATTGGAGATATTTTAACGTTGTATCATGGTTAATTTTATGACAGCGTCAATACTCTTCTATCTACAACTCTGCCAAGAGTAATCTTGTGCGAAGGTAAACACCTTTGACGACCCATTTTAGATACTCTTGAGTTTTGGCCACTGTTGGACCACTACTACAAAGCAGGGAGGCAATCCGTGATAGAGTTCTTTGAGAGTTGCCACTATTACAGGATGTAACTCCACGAAACGGGAAACTGAGTCCTGTTTCTCTGACCATCTTGTTTCACATAAATCAAGAATAATTTTATGTGATAGGCTCTCATTTTCATTTGCTATTTTTTCTAAAACATTGTGTCCCTGAGATGAGAGACGAAAGTAATTCACCACAGATTTAATACTGCCAATACAATTTCTAATAACTGACAAGTCACACGATTGCCCAATAATTAAGTTTAAAACGTGGGCACTAGAGTGGACAAATTGCGCTTTTTGGTATTTTTAAGACATCAGTGTGCAAACCCCTCTGTACTTTCCACTCATTACAGCTGCACAATCGTAGCCTTTACTAACCATGTTATTCATATTTACTCCAAGTTGAGTCAATGTAGACAGAAGAACAGTAGCCAAACCCGAAGCAGAAACGTCAGATAAAGAAACAAAACATTAAAAAAAATAATTTCGTATTTACTATCAATTATATAACTGTTCTGTCCTGCATATATCTTGTGTCTCGTCAGCCAATAATGAAAAATATTTAGCATTTTTTTAATCCGAGAAACGATGGACTGTTGTATTACAGTATATCTCCGCAGATTCCAATAATTTCATTCTGAATAGTTGGACTTGTATACATATTTCTGGAGACAGATGACAAAGTAATATGCCGTAAAAGGCTTGTATCTCCTCATGTAGCACGTTATCGCAAAAGAACCCTAAAGTTGTCATCATTGTGTTCTGGTTCTAGAGAGAAATGGAACCAGGAATCGTTTGTGCCTTTTAGAGCAATTTCTTGTCGCCACATAAAATTACGGTTTCTTCTATATGAGCTAAATTTGCTCTGTTTCCTTTACTTGAAGTTTTCGTTTGGAATCTATCATAGACAATACATCAGTTTGCTTTCCGTTGACAATATTTATAAAAGCATCTGCACATATACTTGCCGCGAGATGATATTTTGTTTTTTCATGTTTCCGAAAATCGTCTTTGGCATTCTTCCACTTTAAGTAACCTGCTGATACTAATGTGCCTAATGCTTGATCTCCTACACCTCCAACATCACGAGCAAGTAATACCCATATTTTGCACAATGCACCCCATTCCCACACACACACGTTTTGGATAGACTAACCATGGATACAATTTGAGCCACTTTAATTGGAAAGATACATTCATTTTACCTGACACTAGGAAAACGAATTCACCAAAAGATATCCATGGATTCTTTAGAGCTTGTTCTTTGATGAGATCATCCAATTTAACTCCTTTTAAAAAGTTACCAATGTCTAACTTGTGATACAATTCACCATCATTAACACACTTGTCACCACATACATTATTTAAATTAGAGCGTCCAATTTCAGTAGATAACACATTATTTGTTACAGAAGTATATGGCACTGATTCTTCTTCTTCTTCTTCCTCGTTCGTCCTGACAAGGACGTTGGTTGCGTTGTGTCCGTTTACAGCGAAGCTGCGATACTTGCATCTTTCGGCCGACACATCCGACTTCAGACCTGCATTTTTTGGGACCGGGTTTGCCTTCCCTCTTCGATTCCTACTCTCTCGGCCAGACTGCAGTGATGCAGCCTGTTTCCAGGACCACCACTTGGAGGTGGAGTAGGGTCTTGTTCGCTGACCTTGACGCAAGCAGTCTAGCAATGATTCGCTGACTGCATTCATCTCGTTTGCTGCGTCTTCGGTCCCAATTCAGCACTGATACTTACTTACTTACTTAGTCGTTCCCCTTCTACCGTGAAGTGTAGAGGTTTGGAAGAGAGAGCGCCAGACCATTCTATCAGCTGTCTTCTTCCTGGCCTGGTTCCATTCTAGTCCTCGGTCCTTCAAAGATTGTCTAATGTTGTCCTCCCAGCGAACTCTGGGTCGTCCTGGAGGTCTGGATCCCTGGCTCTTTGTTTCCCATGCTTGTCGTGGTAGCCGATCTTCTCCCATTCTGCAGACATGGCCAAACCATCTTAGTTGGGACTGTTCTATTTGGGTCTGCAGCGGATGGATTTCAGGCCTTGACGTATCGTCTGGTTGCGGACCATGTCTCTTCTTGTTACTTCAACCACTTTCCTCAGATACCTCATTTCTGAGGTTTGGATCTGGCTTTTGTGGGTTGTAGTCATTGCCCACGACTCGCATCCATATGTCAAAACTGGGACATAGGTGGAGCGGTATACAGCCATCTTCGTTTTCTTACCAACCTCTTTCTTGCTGAGGAATCCACGATTTATTTCAGCACTGATTCAGTTTTAAATTCCTCCATATTTATGCTAAAATCCATATCACTTGTATTTTTCTGCATTTTTTTTTTTAAATTTTGTTTCTGGATTAAATTAATCAACGAAGTTTGATTTAGTCTCTTCGTCGTTTTAAAATAAGGCTTTCACTTATTTTTTTTATCGTAGCTAACTATAGCGCGTATCTGCTGAACCGCAGGATAAACTTTACCCGATGTTTTCACTTCAGCTTTATGTCTCTGACTGTCCCAAAAATAATCTTAATATCTCTTAATATGAATATCTTCTCTCACTAAACTCTACACTTTTGGGAGTAACATTCGCACAGCTGACTCAGAGTTGACTGTCTTTCTTCTCAATCTTGTTATTTTTCATTGTTATAAAAACATTGAGAACTTGTTTAATTTTCTTTCCTGTACTAACATCATTGTCTATGTGAAACAAAGCGTAGATTCCTACGCATAAACATATCAAGTTCTGACCTTTAAGGTAATCATTCTCAAAATACTATGTGGGAAAGTTAATCATTCTTTTACCCGTTCCGTGACCTACGTAGTTCAGTATCACTTAAGTTAAAAAAAAAAGTTTTCTCAAGATCATCATTCCTTGCTGACCCATTGTATACACTATCGTCTCTTTGTCCGATTTAATAGAATTACTGTCTTTTTCTTGTCATCCTCGTAAATCTATTGATCGTTGTTAGGCTATAAATCAGGGGTCCCTCAGCCTTTTTTTTTTTTTTTTTGCATCGCGGGTACATTTTACATTAATAAGAAGCGGTTGGCGTCAGCCAAATAGCGCAACTCATTTGTTTTTAAAAAGGGGGTTAATTTTTACAACAACATATACAAAAAATTGGACTTATATGAAGCTGAGTAGACACATTTAATTACATAAGAAATATTCAGGATTTTTAAAAAGTGATCTTCAGATCATTTCAGTCAGATGTATAATTAGTGTGGTCGTTGGCTCTGCATGTCAGTGGCAAATCAATGATTCTTAACTTGCTATGGTAACAACCGTTCCTAGAGTAAAACACTTCCTGTATATATCGGCACTATTTTTGTAATTTATTGAGAACACTAACCGCCAATACCTAACAAGTTCAGTAGAGGTAAGCTATAATTTCTGACCATGCAAGCTAATTTTTATGTCTATTCTTTCATCCGCAAATCTTCCGCGAACACATAAATAAGCCTTGGCGGGCACCGCGTAGGGTACCCTTGCTATAGATCATTGAATACATATCCTCCACTCGACCGACCTGAGCCTTCTAATTTTCATTGATCTAGATCAGCGTTTCTCAAACTGTGATCCGTGGAACACTAGTGTTCCACGAGCCATTGAAAGGTGTTCTGCGAAGGAAAAAAAGTAGAACCTGTCGCTAACAACTTATTTTCAAACATTATTTTTAAATGGATACGAAATCCATTTGCAATTGCATCCAAACCAGCCTGCTAATCAGCTAATGATTATGAGAGTTTGATTGATTTGACTTCAGACTCAGGAATAAAACAAAGATTTAATGAACTTTCCCTAAATGATTTTTAGAGCAGCGTTTTGCAGAATGTCCCAACATTTCAAAACAGGCAGTTTGAGTGCTTTTTCCATTTACCACTTCATACCTATGTGAAACAGGATTTTCTTATTATGAAGCTACGATGACAAAATATAGGAAAAGATTTGACGCTGCCACAGACATAAGAATTCAATTTTTAAACATTGTGCCAAATATTAACCAGATATGTGATTGTAAAAAGCAAAAGCATTCTCTCATTGATGTGAAATGGACAATTACTTGTGCATGCACTTTACTTTCAAAGTAATAAAAAAATAAACATGATTATACTACTGATAGTTCTAATTATAATTATTTTAGCAGTATTAATTACTGTCTTTATTTACACAGCTTAAACTTAATTTTAATTAGTAGTAAAATATAAGGTACTGGTCTAGAAAGCGGGCCCCGGAAGTTCAGGTTTTTGAAAACGCGAATCCGACTTTTTATTTAACAACTCCCGATCCGACTTTTGTATCAACCGCCCACTATTTGCCTTTAGCAGTGTTTCGTGCTTTAATTGTGTTTCGCGCATTAGCTGAATGTTCCGTGCCGGAGCGTTTTAACTTTATTGGATGCGCCGATCGAGCACATAATTCCGAGCCGACTGCATCTGAATAGGTGTCCATCGCCGGTCGAGGTCGTTTGTGCATCAAATGGTCATGATACCCCAGACGAACAGACATGTGACAGCTACGGCAAGACGGTTGGGTTATCTCCCCCTGATACGATACATATTTCGTTTACCATTTCGTAAATTGTGTTTCGTTTCTCGGAAAAAGTCTGGGGCCCGCTTTCTAAAAATATAATATAAACTTGCAAAATACGACCTCAAACCCAATTTGTAGGATCAATGTTCCATCAGTTCATTTCAAGTGAATAAGTGTTCTGTGAACAAATGTTCTTAATTTTGTAAACAGGCATTCTCAGAATACTGAATGAGAGGTCACAAAAACTGGGTCAGAAAATCGATAGAGTAAGACAAAGATAATGAGAATAAATGCAGTAGATGATAGGCTGCTTGTGGAGAAAAACCTCATATAAATTTATATCGTGGCAGTAGCATAGATCGAGTTGATAAAACAGACTGTGTGATGTCAAAATAAGATTACACAATGCAAAAGTGTCTTTCGTTGCATTTGGAAAGATACGGAGCTCAAAAGAGATCAAATGCTGCATTAAAATAAGAATTTTCAACTAAAATGTCTAAGCAATCCTATTGTGGGGCTCTGAAACATGGAGACCAATACAAACAACAATGAAACAGTTGCAGAAATGATGCTTGCGTTGAATAAAAGGACTAAAATGGTATGACAAGATCACAAATATAAATCTGATGCTGTGAAAAGACACTGTCATTGCATAGGACATACATTAAAGGAAACCAGCTGAAAGCATGACTAGATAGTCATTTTTCTAGAACTCCCAAGGTCAATGAGATAGAAGGAGAACCAACAACACATGAAGAAGATAACTGGTGACAGACTTAACAAGAAATCAAGAAGATATGGGGAGGATAGCACAAGTCCACAGAGCTTCACATCAACTGATACGATAAAAGTCATGTGCTCAGCAGAGGTCTGAAGGATAAAGATAATAATTATAGTCAATCCTTGCCACGTTTTTACATTTAATGCAGAGGCAAACACTATCTATCAACGATGGTAGCTGACTTCAGCTCCTGTTATATCTTTCTATGTATTTGAACTTCTCATCCACTACAACAGTTAGCTTCTGTCCCTGTTTCGTCTTTCTGTTTTTTTTATCTAAAGCTCTGCCTCAAGAGTTAGTTTCAATGTGCCAAAATTCTACCTTTTTCTGCAATCACCTCTGGATTTCAGTTTATTGCCTGTCTTTGCTTTTGTTTTTGGGTAGTACAGGACCAATGCAACGCATCTGTTACATGAGCAAAAAATTCATTTATTACATAGAACAGACTATTGCAGCATTGTTGGAGAGTATGAAGATTATGTGTTCTATTTCTGTACACAGATACCAGTTTTCCAAGCTTCTGTCCGGGTCAATCACAGACAAAGCTGTCAAGTACGATTATACGTCGGTCATGCATTACGGCAAGAATGTGAGTATGACTTTTCTATATCAAAACTATTGAAGAACAACAAACATGATAGCAAAAATACAGATTTGAATTGTAAAAACTTTTAAAGCATAAGAAAACATGCAGTGGCCACTGAGTATTGCATTACATACACGTTTTTATTCTATGTATAATGAAATAAGACAATAAAAAAAAAAGTGAAGCTTCCAGATTTAAATAGCACAGTATAATTATGTTTAGTGATCAGATCTAGATTGGATCTTCTTCTTCTTCCTCGTTCGTCCTGAAAAGGACGTTGGTTAGATTGGATCTAACATTTAAAAATTTTTCATAAAAATAAATTCTCCTCCAGTCAGAGTTGAGTTTAAGGTGAACAACAGCATTCTTGGAACTAAACAACAAGCTAAAAATATTTCCTCAGTACTTTGCGAAATCTCCAGAGCTGACTACCCTTCAGACTACAGAAGGCCTGTACCAGGATGTAATAGGCAGAGCAGAGAAGCCATCCTTTGGTGATGCAGAGACAGTTAACCAATTGTACAAGTGCTCTGGTAAGTTTGAATTTCCCATATAAACAGTGACTGACAGGATGGTTTAGAAAAAGATTTAGTAAAAGAAAGTTTGACATAATTTACATGTTCAGTCAATCAGTCAGTCAGGAAAACATGAGATAATCATTCAGTAAGTCATGAAGAGTTGAAACAATCTGGGAGAATTGAGACAGTTAGGAAGAAATGAGACATTTAAGTTCACCTTGGAGCTCTGTACATCACTGATTACACACTTCATCATATTTTTCTGCTACTTTTTCTTACTTTTTGACTGTCTTCAGTTGAAGCATCCATTCTCATTTGTAGTATCTTATTCATGTGCTGTGTGTTCCTTGTTCTTCCCACCTTCCTCTTTCTCTGTGGGTTCCATGTAAACATCTGACAATTTATGCCAGAGATCAGATTCCTCAGTGTATGTATAACCCTCTTCATTTAACATTTTCATCTGTAGGGCAGCAGGCTATTGGTTGTATCCCACAGATTTCTATTTTTTACTCTGTCCTTCATTTAATTTTTTTCTATCCACGTGCACAAGGCTTGTAATGGTAGTTGATCTGGCTGCATTCTGACAAGGTTTCCATATCTTTTTATTTTCTGTCTCTCTACTTAGTAGGTAGGGAGCCGCGGTAGCATAGTGGTTAGTGCACTGGCTTCCTAGCGCAGTGGTCTATGGTTCGATCCCCAGATGAGGTGGGAATTTTTTAGGCCACAAACGGCTCCTGGGTCGACCCAGCCCCAAATGGGTACCAGAGCAACTCTGGGAAGGTTAAGGCGGCCGGCGTGATGCCGAACACATCACCCCTAGTGTGCCGACGGTCAAGATAATATGGGCCTAACACCATATTCCCAATATGCCTCAATGGGCGTGTAATGGGTTCCTTTACCTTTACCTTTTACTTAGTAGGTGCATTTTGTCATTCTTCTCAACTTTCTAATCTCCTCTATTCACCTTTTCTGTCTTATGGTGACTTTTGCAGTATTGCTCAGAAAAGCTCATGTTGTGATCTTCCTGTCATGTGCATTAGATAATGACCATGTTTGACATTGGCAGCAAAGAGTTGGCATGAATATGCTAGTTTTCAGCTGTTGCTTTCTATCCGTGGAACTGTTGGAAGCCTAAGCAGTGGAGTTGGTTTACAGGCCTCTGCATTAGCTTCTTGATTCTCTCCTTCCACTCATTCTTAATTTTTTTTATCCCTTGTACGCATCTGTCATCTGTTCACAGATAACAGGAATAGAAAAAAAAATGAATAACCCTCAAACAATAGGATATATGTATATACTTTCTGTTTTATTACAGCATTACAGAACAAACTGCATCTTGTTGGTCACATGTTTGTTCCATGTGGCTACTGATAGTTTGCAATGTATCGCTATTGCCTGCTTTTTTTTCCCATTTTTATTTAACTATTTAGCGCTATCATGATTGGTTCTTTTTTTTTTCTATTTGTTATAGCTGGTTGCCCTCCAACACTTCAGTGTGACGAGTCTTGCTACGTGGACAGCATCTGTACCTGCAGGTGTCCAACTGGCATAGACAAGGCTTACTTAAATGGTTTGTTTCACTGTAGAATACCTGACTACTTGACTGTTTAGTTCCTTAAATAAGAAAAAAAATACAGAATGGTCGAGGGAAATGTTGAGTAGAAAAGTGAAATTTGTAAAATACAGTGTTTTTTTCTTAAAGTGCAGCTGACTAGTTTCAGAAAAAGGTCATAGTAATCAGATTCACACATTCCAAGTCATGCTTAACATGTAGCACTCCTAATTTGGAACAGGATGCAAAAAAAAAAAAAAAATTGTTTCTTTTTTTCACTTTTTTTGTAGGTATACGAAGACAATTTTTAGACATAAAGATTCACAAATACAGAGGAAGATTGCTTAAAAAGACTAAGTCAGTTATCATACATTATTTTAAAAAATTTATTACAACACCAACAACTGTAAAGTGGTTTGAACCACCTCTATTTTTTAAAATAACACTTTGCCTTGTTTTGGCGAGGCGCATCCCGTTCAACCTAGTTGGTTATATTAGGGCGCATGTCCAAATATAAAAAGACCTTTAGGTCTGACAATAAAATAGTGGACCACCTCTAAGTTAAGGTTCTCTGTTCCAGATTCAGAGCCATTAACACTAGTGATTTAAAGACCTCCCTTGGTGAAAGTATTTGAATTGGGCCTGTGCTGAAGGACTGTTTCAAATGATTAAGAACATTGAAGAAATTACCTTTTTTTTGGGGGGGGGGGGGGGGGGGGGGTTAAAAAGGGGGGGGGGGGGGGGTTATTTCCATGGTAAATTTTTCTCATCAAACAAACATCTTTTCTGATTGCAGCTATAATAGATGAGTACATTTCTCCACTGTGATCTTATTTATCAGCAGTTTCAAAAGATTCTTCCAGAACTAGAAGTCACTGAACGGTTCTTGTGTGATAATTCACCGGCGATGAAAATTTTTGAAATGTTGAGGGTAAACGGAGCATCGTACTTTTTACGCAATAAAAAGAATTTTGCCACCCCCTTACGAGACATCACAAATCTCTTCCTCTCCCCTTTCCCCTTCATATTTTTAACATTCTGTTTGTATCCGTTATCATGTTTTTTTAATAAGTGTCCGAATGACAGAGTGGTTAGAGCGCTGGTCTCTTGCGGCTAAGGTACCGGGTTCGATTCACAGTATCATCGTGCTTCAGTCGTCCCAGCTGTGAATGGGTACCTGACTTTGCCATTCAGTTAGGGAAGGAAAAGGCACCGAGGAAGGGAACTGGTCACTCCCCACCTCTCGATGCTGGACCTAGTATAGTGAAGTCTCTAACACTTCACTCCCTTACGGCAGTATCTGCTATGTGACTACCTTTACCTTTTTTTCATCATCATCATCATCATCATGTTCCTTTGCGATCTGTAGGGCAGTGATGATAAAGATATACGACCTATTTTCATGTCTCTTTTTGAATACTTTCAACAATTTAACGTGTAGTTCTCGAAATTGTCTTGTTAAGATGATTGTCAATAAATTTTTTATTTTTTTTTTGGTGGGGGCAGAGAGAGACAACAATAATATTCATCATCATCAGACATATCAATATCTTAGATCGGCTGAAATGGATCTCAGGCGTGTTCTGTTTTTACTCTTGATATTGTGATGGACTATTTCTTGTCCATCTCTTGATGTTACATTTCCACTAATACCGCTGTCTTCCTCTTGCACGTTTGCTTTAACTCCGCCTTCTACTCGTATTATGGTCTTTAGTAAGGTACTGTGTCTTTTTACAAGGCCAACATATTTTTTACTGATACCCTCATGGAGAAATACGGAGAGTTCAAAACAAGGTAAACAATTGACCGGAGGATACCTGGAAGCACCGAAAAGAGAAATGGTATACACGGATGGCACAGAATATTATCAGAACTCCCGCAAATATCGAACACGAAGATGACCAGAAATCGATTATCAGTTTAAATACCCAGATATGGTTGATCAAGAGATCATTTTAGAAGCTTATCGGAATACACAGTCTCCTAAGGAAAAACGTAGCCCCACGAGGAACACTGTAAACCTAGTTATACATGATCAACCCAGGTTGCAAAGATGTAGAGTAAGCAACCTTCGGAAAATTCCATAAACTTCGAATCGATGTAGATCACAGAACGATCGAGCTGTTTCATTCCCTACACAGGACCATATAAATTACATTGCTACAAATTGACGTCACTTCAATCCACAGAAGAGAGACTCTTACCACCAACATCACCCAACCAGACGAATAATCCCTTTGATGTCCTGCCACACAACCGGATGGATAAATTGCCGTAGTGAAAGAGAGAGCGCACAAGTACATTGCCGTAGTGAAAGAGAGAGCGCACAAGTACATTGCCATGGAGAAAGAGATAGCGCACAAGTACATTGCCGTAGTGAAAGAGAGAGCGCACAAGTACATTGCCGTGGAGAAAGAGATAGCGCACAAGTACATTGCCGTAGTGAAAAAGAGAGCGCACATCTTGGCGGACTGAGAGAGAGATTTGGGGCGCGGAGACAGTGTTAGATTAAGAACCGCATTGGATTTATACCAAGTATTCCTGTCCTGTGCCATCAGCTCAAGGTCTTTCCATAATTTCTTCATCCTCTTCTTGTCTGTCATCAGTTCTCTTCTCCGTGTATTCCTTGGTCTTCTTCTGCCTCTCTTACCCTGGGGGTTCCAGACCAAGGACTGCCTGGTAAAGCTATAAGCAAGTTTACTCAGTGTATATCCTATCCATCTTCAGCGTCTTCTTCTCATGTCTCGTTCTTCTGGCAATTGCCTGGTTCGTATCATCAGTTGCACATTAGTGATCTTGTCATACCACTACAATCCTTCTATTTTAGACAAGCAACCATTGATGAGAGCGTACGTGGTTTCAGCGCAGGCTTCTCGCGACAAAGGTAGCGGGCTGGAGACATGGTGGCATCACGCTACAATCTACCCAGCTGTAAGTGGATGGATACCTGACTCTGCTCTGAAAGGTAAAGGCAGCCAGGAGGGGAGCTGGTTATAGCACTACTCTGAGATCATCCAGGTCTGTATTATTTTGGCTTTTCAATGCCGCAATTACTGACTGTGCATCAGTAAAGAAAGCAACTGATCTCTCTGCCCTTTCTTCTGTCAATATAAGCTCTGCTGCAGTTTTCAGGGCCTCTGCCTCTGCTCTGAGGTTGCTGGAGAATCGTCCTGTCGCCACTGACAGCCTTTTTTCTGCATCAGTGCTTAAGGTCAGAAAGATACCCCCACCTCCATTTTCTGTTGCATTTGTTTCTGATCCATCTGTGTATGCATGGGTCCAGGTGTTCCTTGGATAATGTTTCTCTATGTATTTTGTAAACGACTGTGACTGACGAAGGAATCCAAATACATCATTCAACTTTTGATAAGCTTTCTGGCGTTTTGACAAGGTAGAGAGCAAGCTATCAATAAGGACAAGAAATGTTCGGCTTTTAAAATGCTGAGAAGGCGTTTGAGATTCATCAATTGTGCTGGAACCACTGAAATCATCATACTCTCGATTTCGTTTGTGTTTTCTTCGAGTTTGTTCTTGATAATGTTCACACTCAGTCACATCCTTGGCCTTTTGCTCTATGTCTGCAAAAGTAAACCGCATAGCTTGAATATACCCCCGCAGGGATTCATAGAGTGCACAAGCTGTGTTCAAATCTTGGTCAGAAGATTGCAAAGAAGCACTGGTCATTTGAAAACGGTGTAATACTTGATGCCACAGTATGATCATTATTCCAGTTTCTAACTTCATCATGGTTGAAAGTAGACAACGAGCCTGTTGACGACACTCTGCCTTCTGATCATTGTTATCTGAAATATCATCCAAGACATGTTTTATTGCAGAAAAGCTGTGTAAAAGTGCTTTTGTTGCATCTGCCCAAGCGGACCACCTGGTATCTGACAGTCTTTTCACAAAGGGCAAATGGGACTTATTATGAGTACCACTAGCACATAATGCAGTAGAAAGGAGACCTCACCGGTAGGTAGAAGCAGAAAAGAAGGTGTACAGACTTTCAACAAATCCAAAGAAAATGACTGCTTCTGTCCGCAAACAGTTCAGATAAAAGTAATAAAGAGTCACACTAAGTCACCCTGTTATGCTCTTTCTCTCACAATTTCGTGACATCAAATGAAAAGGCGCTAAAGATGGCATACATCACAAGATCATTGGCTTAACGCTCGTATTAGAAGATGACCAAAAAATGATGTACATATTTATTGGCGCGGGGCTCGTAGCATATGCTACTTTTGCTACTACTTTAATCCGGCTCTGATTATGTAAATATTTGACAAGGATCAGTGCATAGTGAGGGAGGGGACCAACTCCCCACCCAGCCCTCTCCACCCAGTCCTCCACACCCAGCGGTGAAAACAAATAAAGGATTTCTTGCCAGGGTACAGTTTTGTTGGTTTTGTGGGCCTTAAACAGGACCGTGGTGCAGTTTTGTGGGCCCTGACAAGGACCGTGGTGTGTGTAGTTTTGTGGGTTTTGTGGGCCCTGAAAAGGACCGTGGTAGGTGCAGTTTTGTGGGTTTTGTAGGCCCTGAAAAGGACCGTGGTAGGTGCAGTTTTGTGGGTTTTGTGGGCTCTGAAAAGGACCGTGGTAGGTGCAGTTTTGTGGGCCCTGAAAAGGACCGTGAGGGGAACAGATCACCAAGGATCGCTGAAGCGTGGCATATATCAGGACATACACATGTTCGTTCGTAGCTGCATAATTTACAGAGGAGGCCAAAAGTCTGCTATGTCAAGCAGGATATTGTCGAACGGGTCTGACTGACGAACTTTATTCCGATGTCGCCACAAAAATTCACACATGTAGGAATCTAACATGTGTCTGTGTGTTCCGTTCTGACGTTTGTTGCGTTCTTTCGCAGATTTCCACAACCTCTCTATTCGTTGAGTATTTGCCCACAAAATTTGCAGAATGATTCACCGTTTGGTGAGTTAAACCTGGCAAATTCTGAATGGTACTATATGTGCGCCATTGATCAGACACAACTGTCGTACCAGGACGAATGTTGGCTATGATAAGGGGCATAAGTGTAGCCGCTGAGCGGTCGGGCACTGGAACCATGAAACACTCACTTGTTTCACGACATAGGCCACCAAATACCCACTGCTGTGGAAATACACGACCGACATTATTTTTTCTGCGTGTGAAAACACTTTCATCAATTTCTACTGTTGTATTGGGCCCGCCAATTACAGCGGGATTTGCAATTAGTACATTTGCACAAACCTCACGGAGGTTGCTGTTCCATTTAATGGCAGCTTGATTGGCAATTCCTAGCTCTGATTTACAGAAATCAATGCTAGTCATCTCTTTACTCCAACAGTAAATGAACAGAATAATCTGCCTGAAGGACAGTCGTGCGCCCTGTAACCATGTGCCAGAACGAAGAGGTATATCCTGCTTACATATGTGACATCTCTAACGATCTTGGCGAACTGTCAAGGACAAACTCATCTGGTGATTGTTAGCACACAGTCGGACGGTGTGTAGAATGCCCTGATTCTGCAAAAACTTCACACAGTTCTCTTTGTTACGTGTAAAATCTGACACCTCCAGGAAATTCATCTTCCACGTCTCTAGACACCGCTATCAAATGACAAATGGCACGATAAGATTTGCCGCTTGAAAGCCGCGCCAAGACACAGAATTTAAGAAAAAAAATGTAAGAAAAAAAATGTAAGAAAAAGTACCGCGAAAAATCGGCAAATCCAATCGCAATGTCTAGGCCGTGGAGTGTTCACATTTTTGCCACCCCCTTACGGGATGTCACAAATCTCTTACCCACCCCGTCCTCGAATGTTTTTTTATTTAAGGTTTTATCTCGTTTTGGCAAGGCGCGTCCCGTTCAACCTAGTCGGTTATATTAGAGAGCATGTCCAAATATAAAAGACCTTTAAGTCTAGGGAATTGCTAGTCATCATCATCATCATCATCCTCATCATCATCAGCTTTCAAGTCCCTATCAGAGTCAGGTACCCTTTTACAGCTGGTTAGACTGATTTTCTCCAGTGCTGCCTTCAGTTCTTCCATCTTTATGTCATCTTCATCATCATTGATTTTCTCTTCTGTGCTAGTGGTTATCATTTCTGATGCTTCACCATGCTCAACATCTAGGGGGGAGGGCTGACGAAGGGTAAAACCTGTACGCACGGTTCGTGTCAATTAAGAATGAACGCACTTTTTGTTTTTAACTTGCCCTCCCTTTTTCAGTCAAGAAAAAGTCAGTCAAGAAAAAGTACGGTGCTCGGTTTTGGTTATAAATTGCCACAAATATAATTTCCCGGTGAATAATCACACAAGAACCCAATGAACTTCTCTTTAGAGACAGTATATAAAGGACTAGCAGATAGACCCAATGTTCCCGGAGTAAAAAAAGAAACTGAAATTTTAATATCTCATCTGGTTTGTGGTACTTCTAAGCCACCATTATTATCTGAGCAACCAGGACCAACCCTCCACGGTTAATTCTCAGATTAACCCAGTGACAACTGTACATCTCACCTCCAGCATATCTACTCCAATCATGTTCTCCATTGTACCTCTCATGACTACATCTAATTCAGTCATGTCCTCCACTATACCTCTCAGCTTCAGCACAGAAAAATTGTAGGAACTATACCCTGCATCAGGTATATAGAGAGACAAAATTAAGTGATTTGGCCATCTCATGAGAATGGAACCTTGTAAGTTACTATTAATGTATTAATGTACAACTATAGAAGATCAGGATTAAGAACACTGGGAAGACCAAGAAGCAAATGGGTAGACAATCACAGACACTTTACAACAATATGGATTGACTGCAGTCAGTGCAACACATTTGGCTGAAGAACGCAAACTTCAGCTCCCCACTATGGTTCACAGCAACAGTAGAACGAAAAAGTGAGTCAGTAAAAAAATAAAAAATATATTAAACACAGGCTTTTAATGCATTAAAAAGCCACAAATAATTTTTCAAGGCATTTATAGCTTCCAGTCAAAAAATGTAACATCAAATTGACAAAAAGCGAGGGGCACTTAAGCGCTTATCATATATTTTATCCATAAGTGTGTAATCTTCTTCTTCTTCCGTCCTTAGCCACCGACCGTCAAAGCAGTCAGTGGCCATTACGCCTAGTGGCGTCTTTAGGGCAACAGCAGATAGGTTTTCTTTGCCATTGTTTCCCATCACGCCTATTGGCGTCTTTAGGGCAACGGCAAATCAATCCATTTGCTGTTGTTTCCGTAATCGAAGTGACTGGCAAACGGGTGATCAGCCCGTTGGTTAAGTGTGTAATCCAATACCATAATTCCCGCCGTAAGTATGTAGGTCGGTCACATCATGCACACCGTCATTTGCACACTTTTCTATTTTCGAGAGAGTACATTAGCTTTCAACCACCACTAAGGGGTGTTGTGGTTGAAAGTTAGACAATAATTGTATTGTTTCCCTTATATGTACTCTTCCGAAAATAGACAAGTGCGCAAATGGCAGCAAATGACGGTTTGCATGAACAGTTTGATTATGGAAAGAAGCCAACAACACAATTGATAAACAGTACATGAACTGGAAACAGGAAGGTGCGGAAATGCAGATTAAATCAACAGACAATCAAGATACTCTTCTGTCCAGTTTCATTTGGGAAACGGATTTAACTCATCATTTTCTTAAAAATAATCTTAAAATGTAAGTTTTTGATTGTTTCTTCAAGACAAAATTTTAATTTACAGTATTGCAGACTTATTATTATGGATCAAAATGATAAGATGGCTGCAATTAAAAACCTCTCAATTTTGACGGGTTGTTGCTAGTGAAGTATAAAGCAGAAGTTAATTTCATGTAGAATCAGCGCCAGAGGCTTTTTGTCAATTTGATGTTACATTTTTTTACTGCAAGCTATAAACTCCTTGAAAAATTATTTGTGGCTTTTTAGTGCATTAAAAGCCTGTGTTTAAAATATTTATTTAAATATTTTTTTATTTTCTTCTTTTTAGTGTTAATTTTTTTTTTTTTTTTGAAATGTAAGTCAAATGTAATCGAATAGTTAATGTAGAAAACGGAGATCTTGTGTTCACAGTAACAGTAGAAAATACTTCCAGTATAGGGAAACATCTGGTTGCTAAAGACTGTTACTTATGATGATGATGGTAAATCCTATCGGCTGGCTCTGTGGTAAGTGCCGATTTTGAAACAGTGTAACTTTCTGGATAAATCCGATGATACGACTGTCAAAAGTCAGATAGTAATGTGATTTGTGTTACACCCCAGTGGGCTGATAAAATTGAATAAATATTTCTGGGTTTTTTTATAGTCCAGTTAAATTTACTAATTAAATGTTTATGCGTCTCTTTGGCCAATCCTGTTCACAAATGAACTTGGAGACTTGTAAGCCAAGACGAAGACATCATTCACCAATTAGTAAATGAAGAAAAAAAAGGTCTGCTTAAGAATAAAGAAACATTATGAAAAAAATGCTACTAATAAACAGCCATATATATCTTCTTGTGTGAGAAAGCGGGTGATGGAAATTTCATTAAACTGAACAACTGGTAAAAAAATAGCTGCACGTTATTTATTTCACTAGTTCTAACAGCTAGAAAATCACACTGAATTTAAGATGATAAAACTTAGCACATTAAATCACGTAAATACTAATTTCTATTACCACAAATCAGAATGACAATCCCCACGAAATGCTATTAACACATCTACCACAATGGTTCTAGACTACGTGTTTAGACTATCCAAAATTCTGAGCGACAACTGATCATGGGTTTAAGAAACCACAGTTTATATATATTATTGGATGTATAATCTATCGATGATGCCACTTTTCACACTATAGTGCAAAGCATAAATCAGGAAACTACGTTCTCCAGATAAAAGGTTTTCACGGTCGCTCTGTCGGCGTTGCTAATCGATAACAGAGACTTGGAACCGTGTAACAGGTTTCTTTCGAGATTTTCCGCGCTTCTGAAGATCAAAGCGTTAACTCCCCCTGACTGTACGAACATCAAAGGGTCTTCGGGAAAATATTTCTGCCCGAGCGTCTCACTTCAAAAGGTCCGGTGTTATTCCACGTGCGTCTGTCTGATATCCGATGATTGACAGATCAGCTCGCATGAGAAACTCAGGTAAACAAACCAGATTCGCTCCCTGTTATGAATGGCAGGTCACGGAAGTTGGTAAACAACTTCGTTTGTTTACGTCTCAAGGAAAAGAGGCGTGGACTAAAAATGTGTAAACGCAGGCTGTCAATGCATGGCTTTGCTAACGAATCATAGAACGCCAACGAGGTCACAAAAGACTGTCAGATACTGTAGGCTGTATTTCCATTATATGTCACAGTCTTGAGTGCTTCGGTGTGCTCGGAATCCGCACTGGACCTCATCCAACTGTGGCTCAGCTAGGCGTCGGAGTCTCTGCTCTAGGATTCTAGAGTAGATTTTACCAGGGACACTGAGAAGGGATATGCCTCTATGGTTTCCACATTGTCGATTGTCACCTGATAAGATCTAATTTTCGGTCACCACATTGATAAGTGCTATTTTGTGATATAGCTCGTCCAGTCACAATGTTCTTTAAATGGGTCAGGTTACCGACTGTTGGGGGCCCTAACAAGGTGTACTGTTAGATGCGTATATTCTGATGGAATGAGTGAGTGTAAACATCAATAATGAAGACGCGAATGGATGACAGTTCTACCGGTACACAGGACACCCACTCCAATCACATGTAGAAGTCAAGGATGGCTGGAACTACTGTGGTCGTTTCATACTGTTTAATTGGATGTACACACTTGGACAGTACGAGTATAGTTACAGGAAAACAGGTCGACATATATCATCATACTGTTGATCAATGGTCTACAATCTTAAGTTGGCATTCATGTTGAAGAACATTACAATGGAACGTCCGTAGACAAGCACTTAGATTTCCACTGTTTATAAATATAACCATCAGGCCTTACTGACCGATCATGTCAGTTAATAAATAATGTTCAAGCATGACTCCTAGACAGAACCTCTTTTCTAGCGAAGATTCCCTTAGGTAAAGTTCAGCAAATATTTCTGAAGACAATGTTAACCCACCAGTATTGGGTTTTCTTTATAACTGTGATCTCTTAATCATCACCTGATAATAAGGGGCATCCCTGTTCTCTGATCGATGATCGACAAAAAATAGGATCCAAAATGGCTTCTGGTTCCAGTGAGCATTACTCACTATACAAATGCATAGTAAAGCTTCAATAAAGGCTTTGTTCATGAACACAAATGTTTCTACAAGAATCAGCATATTCTTTCATCATAACTGCTGCATACAATCATATTCAGTGCTGCTAGGTAACATGTCATCCCGACATATTGATATAGATAATCGTCCTGTAGACGTCTGCCCATCTAAGCCTAGCAAGGAAAAGTTCAGCAAAAAAGTTCTTTTACCTGGACATGGGAAATTCACTAGCAGAACACATACGCCCTCTCCTGGCATTACAGAATAAACGCTGGGGAACTCATAGACTTAATAATCATATCAGAAACTATCTTCTTCCCCATAATAGATCACAGCGATCAACAAACTTCGGACTGGTCTCCGACATGGCATTCACCAGGCTTCATCATCACGGAAGACCCTTTTTCCTATTCGCCTGCGCAGAAACTGCCTGACCCCAAAGTTCAGTACAAGGAAAAATAGTCCCACATAGACATACAAAGATATCACGATATAAGACCGAATCGTCTGAAATAGACACGGAGTAAACATAGACTCGGACCATAAACATTCCTGCATAAACCTAAGCAAGAACAATCTTGTTTCTGGCCCAACAAGGAACAGACCAACAAAATCTAGATTCATACGCCAAATTCGATATCCAGGGGAGATAACCCATATAACAAAAGTATCAATCAATCATGGGTGATATATCTTTGACCAGGAAAGCATTTTGATTCTAAAAACAAATACTTTCCCTCAGACAAATAAATATTATAATAACTACATACATTGCCACCAGTAATCTGTTGGTAACATCACCCTTTTTGAAAATTGGTGTTATGATAGCAATCTCCCAATCCTTTGGTATGGTCTTGTTGCACCACGCTGCCTGTAGGACCCTTAAGAGTAATAGGTCGCCTGCTGCTCCCATGTACTTAATCATTTCTGGTGTTATACCATCATGCCCTGCTATTTTGCCCATCTTGATTTTCTCCAGTGCTGCCTTCAGTTCTTCCATCTTAATGTCATCTTTACCTTCATTGGTTTTCTCTTCTGTGCTAGTGGTTATCATTTCTGATGCGACACCATGCTCACTATCCATGAGCTCTGAGAAATATTCTTTCCATCTTTCCATTACTTCCTTCGGGGCAGTAAGCAATTTGCCTTCTTCTTCTTTGATCCTTAGCCGCCGACCGTCAGAGCAGTCATTGGCCATCACGCCTGGTGGCGTCTTGTAGGGCAATAACAAATTGATTCCACTTTGCTCGGTCGGTGACCATCCTTCGTACAGTGCCCCAACTCTGGTTCATTCTTTGCATCTCAGCCTCCACAGTCCTCCGCCAATTTTGTTTTTGGTCGGTCTCTCTTTCGTTTTCCTTCAGGGGTCCATAGCATAAATATAAATATAATATAAATTTGAGAGGGCATTGTTTTTCCTTCCTCGTGTTTTTTAGGGTCTTATAGAACAATTTCTGGTTTTCTTGCGCATCTTTTTCTAGCTTTTCTCCAAATTCTTCCCAGGACTTCTGTTTTGCTGCTAGCACCTTGTTCTTTGCTTCTGTTCTGAGTGTCACATATTCTCTATATTTCTCCATTTGTCCTGTTGTGTTTTTAGCTCCTAAGTATTGTTTCCATGCCATTTTCTTCTCTCTTATTTTCTCTTTGACTTCCTCGGCCCATCAAGGTGTCCTCTTTCTCTTGTTCCCAAGTCAGACTTCACCACATGCTTCTGCAGCAAATGTCTTTATGATGTCCTTGAATTTAGACCAGAGGGTTTCCAAGTCATCAGGTTGTTCTTCTGTGTTGCTGCAGCAATAAGCCCCTGGTATCTGGTCTTAATTTCTGGCTCTCTCAGCTTGTAGGTCTTAATGCTCATTTCTCCCGTTCGTTTACTTGGTTTCTTGCGTGATGTTGGGCAGTTCCTAGGCTGAGCAACTCTTTCAGTTGTTCTTTTGATTGTAAGCAGGTAGTAATCACTTCCAATCTCTGGCCCCCTCCAGACTCTAGCATCCCGGACATATTTGAATGAGCTCCTCCTAACAATGGCATAGTCGATCACTTCTCATTCTTTGTTGGTTCACATCTAGTGTATGCATGTATGCGCTTATGGTTCCAGTTCGTCGTCTTTAGAATCAGTCCAGTTTTCTCTCTTGTAGTTCTCGTAATTAAAAGTTTAAAGCAAACAGGTGATTGGCCTGTTGTGCCTTTGCATGATGGAGGGGCTGCCTGCTTACGGCCTCCGTGCAGGCAGCCCTCCTCCTTTTTCAGCCGGGCTTGGGACCGGCCTAGGCGGAGTTTAGAAAACACACAGAACATCTAATTACCAGTAATTGATGTGCAATGTGGAATGAGCGTCCGATTGGCTAAGATGTTTGAGTGCTTTCCTCTCGTGGCAGTTATCAGGTTTCAGGGTTTGAAACATAAAAGCGTCGTGCTTCAATCTGCCCAGTTGTAAATGGGTACCTGACTGCTCGTAAGTTAGGGAAGGCAAAGCAGCAAGGAAGGAAACCGGTCACCCCACCTAAAAAAAACCCAAAAAACTGGACCCAGCATGGTGAAGTCTCTCACACTACACTCCCTGTGGCAGTTTCTGTTACTGGACTACCTTTACCTTTACCTTTACATAATATGGAATAAATACTTAGGCATTGTGTTGCCAGTACTAAGATATTGGCAGCAGTTGATTATATTATCTACAGTCATTGACATAATATGTCTTACTGATAATCCATTTTAGAAGTGGAGTAGGATATTTTGTCTATCAGAACTGACAGCCACTTTAAGTCACACTGTCTGAATTTTGTTATTTTCTATTTAGATCCTGGTCCATCTCAAAATAGTCTTCTGGACTCAACATGCGAGTTTTTCGCTAACAGAGGGGAATGCACAGGTAACCTTAAAGATACATTGAGACCTCTGTGTGCCAAGACCTGTGAATTGCACCAAGCTAGGTATAGCACACCATCTGTAGAGACCTGGACACAACCTCCAGCTCAAAACACAAACCAACTTCAACCCAAACCAGTTAGCTCACTCTGGGGTACCAGGCCAGATACACATGGCTTGGTAGGTACTGGGAGGAGTAATAATTTTTATAATAATGAGATGAACAACTTGAATGATGTGAATATTCTAAGAAATGTTGAGACCCTGCTGCCATCACAGCGTTCTGTACAAGCGCGTCTGCAACAAGGAGTGTCTTCTCAACAACATAACCTCCAGGACCGACAGTTTTTGCGTATGTCAGACATACGTGACCAAGCTGGGTTAGTGTTAACTTCACAACAGCTTCGACAAGACATCATGAATGCACCTCTGACTGACAGCTTGAGAGCTGCATTGCAGCAAAGACCGGTAACACACAGCTCTGAGCCATCCCTGTTGCGCTCTCTCATTTTAAGCAGTTCATCCAGTGATAAAACAACCAGATTGCTGATACCTCAGAGCAGTGGTAGAAGTCTACAACAAAGGGGTGAGCAAGCAGCAGGTTCAAATTTAAACCCTGTTCCACGACATGAGACAACAAAAACTCCATCCACCATTCTGAAACATTTATTGGGTGATACACTTAGCAGAAATTATCCGTTCAGCAAGTTATCCATTTTAATACGTTTATCAGATGTTCATCAACGCCAGAGACAACAGCAGCAGCACCATCAGCAAGACATGTTACAAAAAGTGTCTCAGAACCATTATAGAAATGCCCAGACTGCCCGACCCAGCATAATTCCCAGTTCTGAGAGACTGATGCAACAGGACATCCAAGACTTGACACATTTAAGAGTTTCTGGAGGGTTGCCCATTGGAGAAGCTAATAACTGGCAGGTGGATTCAAGCTTTGCAAGCAGAAATGCTGAGGTTGGCATTCCGAATAGCCAGAATACTGAAATGAGAGTAGTTCCTCTTTCAAGTCCCTATCTTCCAAGTGGACACAATTCAATGCTACAAAATGGAAACTTTGGTGTGACTGAGCAGCATCAAAGAGCACTCGATCCAAATATGGGGCCTGCAACTACAGGTGTAGACAAAATAAATAGTGCTCTAACTTCAGCTGATTTTACTGGGCCTGAGGTTGGTCAGTCAGGAGTGACTTTTTCTGGTGCAGGAAGTGCAAACAACAGTAACAGCATCATGGGGCCTGATGTTGGACGAAACCTACATGCCACAGGACCATCTTTTATGAAGAATGGTGTCATTCCACAGAGCTTGGTCATCAATGAGCAAAACCCTCCAATGGGTAATCCCGTGGAGCAGGTTGGCAATGAACCTTGGAATTTTCAAGTTCAGGAGATGGCACCTTCTGCAGAACTACAACCCCCGGGACAAACTTATTATTATGAGCCCCAGCAGCTTCAGCTGAACGTTGACCCAGTGATGGCACAGAGTGGTCAGCATGGTCAGCAACAGGAATTAGTCATATTGGATGCTCCTAGTAATCATGGGTCCTCAGCATCAAACACTGAACCATTCATGGATGTCCAAACTTTTCAGAACTATCAAGAACCCATTGACCATTATGCCTCAGAAGCTTTACAGTCTGCTCAGATGGTTCACAACCAGTACAATGTTCCTGTTGATAGCAGTAACAGCAGAGACCTTCCACAGCAGCAGCAACAACAGATGCCTGCATTCTTCCAGCTGTTAAATATACACCAGTCTTTCACTGACCCATTTGCCAGTAGCATGATTTCAGAATTAGAAAATGTGCTCTCTAAAGAAGCACAGAATGCCTCAGCTTCAGTGTCTGAATTGACAGCTTCTCAGAATATTATCAACTCAGGACAGAATCCTGGATTAGACAGCTCACAACATGAAATACCTCCTGCTCCAAACGTTGATAGTTCTAGTGATATTCATTGCTGTCAAACAAGACATACCAACAACAGTACAGCCCATCCTAATAGTACTTAAAAAACCATCAGTCCTCATCTTGGCTTAATAAGTGGATTTTTACAAAATGTTGGCTCCAATTTTCTAGACTTTCCTACTCTAATTTCAGATTTTAACTTCAGAAATAAATATCATAACATGACTTCAGGACAGTCTATGTCTTTGTAAAATCTCCCACCAGTGTTTAATCTTCATAGACAAAATAGCAACAACACTGCTCAGAACCAAAGTATGCAAACAGATCAGCAGACACCACATCTGTCAAATGATAGATTTGGACATGATTATAAGAAACATACCACTTTTCATTCTACAACAACAGGAGATCCAGGACGCCTTGGGTCTCATCCTGCCGTCACCACTGACTTGATAGTAAATGTACAGCAGCATCTCTTAGTAGACAGTGGCTTTATTCAACAGCGTTTACAGAAACCAAATTCTCAGACTAGCTCAGGAATTTCTGTTATCAACCCGAGGCCGTCACCTAACACAGTTTTCTCAGAACAGCGACATTTATAATAAGCTTACCATGTGATTTTAAGAGTATCTTTGTATCATATAAAAAAAGGATTAGGCATTAATGTTACAATATTAGGGGTATAGGATTTTGTCTCACCGTGTTGTATATTAAAAATTAGTGATTACACTCAATGTTCCCACTAATTTGTAAAATCCTGTGTGCAGAAAAATTTCAAGTTGTGCAATTTTTTTCCCCAGTGACAAAAACTTGTGTGCACTAAACTGAGAATATGTATATTTTAATAGAGGACCGTGTTTGTTTTACTTTTGTATTTGTTTAAATTTAATTTTTTTGCATATTTTAGTTTCTTATGTGTGCTGATTTCATAACCTGTATCCATGCACACAGATAAAATGAAACATTTATTAAAGTTGTGATGTGGTGTTGTTTACAATAAAATGTGGCACGAAATAAAATAAGACTTGGAAAATGTTAAAACAAAACCAGTCTTTCAACTAGTTTTTTTTTTTTTTTTCTCAATAAAAGCCATGAGTGGAGTGGGATACACAACTATTTTATGGTGCTTTATTTAGTATCATCAAAAATAGGGGATAGTAAAGAGGATATGTTCTCTTAACAGTTAAATGTTGAACCACACTATCAATTCATATACAAGATACACAAGTGTTAGGCTAAAAGCCTTTCCAAATGTGCAGTTCTTGTGTTTAGTAGACTATCTCTGTATTCCATTTACTCTTAGCTCTCCTCAGAACTGTTATCAAGAATAAATGCAGGAAACGATAACAAGAGTGTGCTGGAAGAAATATCACTACAAGATGTAGATTCATACATATATCTTGGCAGCAATATAGACACTGTTGGAGGAGAGACAGACTATGACGAAACAATCTCGATCATTACATTTTCCTGTGCCATCCTTTAATTTCTTCTGTGCTCTTCTCTTTCCTTTTTCTCCCCTCTTACATGTAGTATTTGTTGTTTTTGGCTCCATAGTTCAAGGTTTCTTGTCATGTCTGGGCCTAATTGACCATCCCTTACTTATTGTTTTCATCGCTAACTTTCATTTGAAACCATATTGACTCCTGGTGGGGTATAACATACTTCCGTCTAGACAGTAATTCACGGATTAAGGGATTAAGCATCGGAGTAGAATTGCCGCCTTAATCTATCGTTTATCTCTATCTCGGCCTATTGTTACCTCCGACTTTTTGTCTGGGAAAATAAAAAAAAAACCCCAGGTTGTTGCCTGATAAGTTATTAAAGTTTGAAAATGCTGTGCCCAAAAAAACACACAATAAATGTCTATCTGGTGATAAATTAAGAAACAGACAATAAGATAACAAATGTGATTTCTGGAGCGCGGAAAAAGATAAAGACGTAATCGTTTCCGCTCAAATTTACTGTAAATAATAATTACAATAAGTTGACAATCTGAGAAGATATTTTGAGCGATGATTATGATAAGAAGTTGTGAGTTGGTAAACATGATAAAAAGAGGCGATACCTTATATGGGAGTGAATTTTGAAAAATCACATCTTATGAGTCACGCAGGAATTTGTAGATGGCATGCAGAGAACATTAGGTTCTTTGTCAATGGAAGTCAAGAGAGTTCTTCAGTGTTATATAGAACCAATCCTGATGTATGGGAGTGAGTCATTGACAGTTAGTAAACAAGTAAGGAAAGCACTAGAGGCCACAGAGATGATGTTCTACAGAAGAATGTTAAAAATACCATGGACAGCCAAAAAGAGTAATGAGGATGTCTTGATAGAGGCAAATGCACAAAGAAAACTTATTTCACAAGTTAGAAAGAAGCTTTTTTTGAGCATGTTATGAGAAGATGAAAACTGGAATATATTGTAACAACAGGTAAGATTGAAGGAAATAGAGATGCAGGAAGACAAAGACAGCAAATACTGGACAGTTTGACATTGTGGCATGGAAGAAGGTCAACAAAAGAATTGATAAATTGTACTAGAGACAGGAAGCTGTGGAGAGACATTATCTCCTATGCCACGGGGCATGGTACATGAAGAATCCTTTACGCCTAGGCATATACATAAACTCAACAGTAAGAATTCTGCTCGATTGTCATAAAAAGAGTTCATTGAGAGGTGATGTTTGTACTAACTAATCTATGTAAGAAACAACCATTAAGTAAAATGGATAACACATGTACATTTTCTAAATAAAAGTTTATTTTACCATGAAGTGCAAAGTTATATTTGAGCAGTTAATATAATAAGAGCAGGGTTAGGCAACATTTCAAAATATGAATAGGAACAAAAGTTTTATTTTGAAATATGGTACACCAGCTAAATAAAAAATTTTCTTGGACCCCTACAATGATTATACTGGCAAAACAAGTGAATGAACAAAACAATATATTGTTACAAAACATACAGTATATCTGGACCCTGGTTTTAAAAGTGCTTTCTTTAGGACTTGAATCCAAGACAACATGCAACTAAATTGCTCAAGTCACCTGTCTCTACACTAAGTTTCCTTTTAAATTTACATTGAATAAGTTTCTGTAACACAATTTTCAACAAATCCAAATGGCAAGAAAAATTTATGTGTTCAGATTCCCACATACGTCTGTCTAAGCTCTGCAGTTCAATAATGACTCTATTTAAATTTTGATTATTCTTTTTTAAATATCGTAGCTCCATCAGATTACATCATTCGAAATGAAATGCTACAGAAGGATGTTGAGAATACCCTGGACAGAAAAAAAGACCAACAGAGAAGTACTGCACTCACTAAACGTACAGGAACATTGGCTCCTAAATACCATCGCAATAAGGAAGCTGAAATTTTTCGGTCATATAAAAAGACATAATAGTCTGGAAAAAACAGTGATGGAAGGCATGGTCCCTGGAAAAAGGGGAAGGGGTCGACCTAGACGACGGTGGACCCAGGACATCACAGAGAGTCTGAACTTGTCTTTGGCTGATGCAGGTCGACTTGCCCAGAATCGTGATGCGTTCAGAGCAGCTGTAATGGAGACAACGTTCTGGAAAGAATACGTCACATGATGATGATGAGCTCCATCAGCACTGTATAGCAAAAAAAATAAAATAATAATGAAATTCTGAAATCTCATACAAATACAAAGTATTAATTTTTTTCTGCCCATGTAAATCAGACAAACTGGGTTTTTCTTTAACATAAAAAGAAGTGGACATATGTTTTTCCCTTGAGACCATTAATTTTAATTTGCCTTTAAAAGCCACAGCTTTTCATCTCGTAAGAGACGAAAGTTATTGCATGTAGCTGCACAAACCAATCAGCCATGAGCACATCCACTGTTCAGATAGTACAAGTCACCTACTAGCTGTGATTATTATTATTATCAACAAAGAACATAAGCTATAAAACATTCATTTACTTCAGTAATGACTGAAATACAAAAAAGCAGCGATCCATTACGAGGCTACTGGTGAAAAATAAAATTTGTCACAAATACTGACTGGAAGCAACAATAAACATTTACAATGCCATAGAAAATGCCCCGTACTAAATTGTAGCTTTTTTTTTTTTACAGAATGAATCAGATCTTTTATCAAATAATTGTATGAATTACAGTGTTAAATAACTTACAATGTGAAAGGTTTGCATTTGAAATTATAACTTTATCTGAATACTTCTGATATCAAATTCAGTATAAAAATGTTGATCAAGATTGTTACATGTTCAAGAACTTGTCACAGCTGTTTCTGCATTCTGATCATTAAAAAAAATATATAAATTCAGGTGACGGGAGGTATATTCTAAGCTGACTTAACAATAGCGGTAGCACTTTATGCTTAAAAAAACAACAAAGCATTCATCTCAAGCACATTTTTAAAAAAAGTGACATTATACTTAATTTTTGTATATAAAATATGAAAAGGACTAGTATGTACAATAAATTGTAATGGCAAGACAATACAGTTATTGCAGGTAGGTGATAAAATAGAAGCATATGCAAGTTCTTACATTAATCAATAGCATATGATTGACTTCACAATAAACTGTGACTAGGTGCAAACATAACATGTTCAAGCAGTATCAGCAATCAAAATGTTTCCAAGCACTTTCTAGAAAGTTACAAAATTATAAAAAAAACAGAAAACCAAAGCCAGAGATTTTATCCTCAAGGTTGGACAAAGACAAGGCAATATTCTATAGGGAAAATTAAAATAGTAACCACAGTTGTTAAGCACAGTTATTGTAAACTTAATTTTCAGGGAAGTTGCCATGATCTGATTAATAACAATCAACAAAATCCTAGCTATTGTGGGATTAATATGGTCAGTAGTCAAGATAGTTGACAAAAACAAAGCTGAGCAGACGACAGTCCATGATTCCTTTATGGGAGTGAATGAAAGTCTTTCTGTTGCTCTTTAAGGAGCTGGCCCAATGTGCTTTCCTAGAGTAAATGAAAAATATTGTCTTAAATAAATCTAAACTGGTCATGACAATGAAACTAGCAAACAACAAAAGTGCAAGTAATTCGTTCAATCTTTATGGCAAATACATATTAGCAGGCAGCAGACTTGATCAAATTAAAATGTACTGACATTTTTGTACGTAAACTAATTAAGGTTATCTTATGGATATATCTGTACCATACTGGGTGGGAATTTCAGTAAGGAATGTGTAAATATAGTGGCATATTTTTTTTCTTCAGTAAGTGAATTACAGAAAAGGTTTAACAATGAACAGAATTGCTTTATTTTCAGCTGCTGGGGGAATGTCACAAAACAAACACGTATAGCCTATCTCAGGGTGAGATATTTCTGGACAAAAGTTTCTCCTTTTTTCCCCCTGCATGGGAGAAAGATGAATTCCCCCCCATTGGATTTGAGGTCTGTGAAAAGGCTTGACTTCTGACAGAGAAGCACTTTGGAAACTTACGAGGCACTATGCTGTTCCCCAAAGTTCATTTAACATAATGTGGAAAACATATGAAGACATGAAATGCAGAGTTCTTCGAGAAAAACAACTTAAAAGAACCCTCTGATATAAGAAATGTAGCAGGAGTGCCTTGTGTCACCATTTCTCTTCTTACTGGCGACAAACTGGATAATGAAAACAACATCAACCATCAGAAATCGAATTCAGGGGACTCTGACTAAACAGCTGATGGTCTAGATTTTGCAGATAACCTTGCCCTTGTGTTCCACAACCAAAACCAGATGCAAGACAAAATGAGAATATTGAATGAAGGTCACAAAAATTACGTCTGAAAATCCATACAGAAAAGACAGACGAGAATAAATGTGGCACATGATAGCCAGACTGCACTTGGAGATATGCCCCCTATAAGATGTGAACTTTTACATATATCTTGGTAGCAACATAGACAAAGTTGGCAGAATGGAAAGTGATATCAAAATGAGAATACAGAAGGCAGTAGGAGCTTTCATTGCACTGGGAAATAATGTGGAAATAAAAATGCTCAATCCAACACAAATGTAAGAATTTTCAACTTTTACATTCAGGTTAGTCCTACTGCATATGACTGAAATTTGGAGGACATTAAAAACAACAATCAAAAAGTTATGGACTTTCATAAATAGGTGCTAGAAGGATTGAAAT
This sequence comes from Oreohelix idahoensis, assembly GCA_024509875.1. Lineage (NCBI taxonomy): Eukaryota > Metazoa > Mollusca > Gastropoda > Stylommatophora > Oreohelicidae > Oreohelix > Oreohelix idahoensis. The sequence goes on from JAMPIV010021106.1 coordinate 30,690, forward strand.
TGTATGACAAGATCACCAATGGAACAAAACTAATAGACAAATACTAATAGAACAAGATGTGAGACAAAGATGCTGGCCCTGAACAAGGTACACACTGAGAAAACCGGTTCATAGCATTACAGAGTAGTGCTTGTTCTGGAATCCTGAGGGTTAGAAACACGGAGGGACATAAAAAAACACATGGATATAGAAACTGAACACAGGCTTGAAATACATAACAATGACACAGAAAGACCTCGAAGTGATGGCACAAGACCGGATGTGTGAATTAACTGAATACCTATAATCCACAGGCAGCCAAAGAGAGGTTAGAGAAAGTAACAAACCACTGGTGCTACTAATTCTACTATATATGCTATAATAGTGACAGGAAACAAACAAAAAAAAAAAAAAGAGCACATTTTGATATTTTGAAACTGCGTGTCATAAGATGCACAATAAATGCAGTCCTTAACACAAGACTAATGAATAACCCTTGCTCTAAACTCTTGAATACAATATATGAATACTGTTCTTGGCAGCTGGTGGCAAACTGAAAAAAAACAACTCAGAGGGATGACAATGCCATCAATAACAAATACAGCATAATATATTAATGTATTTATGTATACAATAATTCAGGCACACTGGAAAAATACAACAATATTAGCAAAATAAAAAAGCAGGCCAAGATATTCAAAAGGCAATTTGATTACATCATAAAAAGCTGAATTCTCAAATTTAAAAAAAAGTTATATAACATGTTACCTAGGAGACCTGGATGGTATGTATATGTTAAGAGTGGCAGATATTTAGTTGTGATCTCAAAGTCATGCTCACTTGTAATGCTGCCCTCAGATTGAGCATATAAAAGTACATTATAAATGTCATTAGGTGCACAGTTGCTTGGAGTTACTGTATGACACATGCTGTTTGAAATAATGAACTGTGTGCAGCAGGACTTAAACACATGCACAGTTGCAATTATAAATCAATGCTGTGCAGCATTAGTTGTTTTTTTCTTTCTTTTTTTGCTTTTATACCACGCAACAATCCACAAAATATGTTTTTCCTTACATCCTTGAGCAGTGTCGTGGCTGTCAGCATATTAAGTCAGATGTTACTTCTAAACTAGGGGTTCCCAACTTGGGGGGTATGCGTATCCCCAGGGGGTATGGTGAATATTTGGTACTAACTATATACTATTAGAATATATTTAAAGTAGAAGTGTTAATGATGAAATTTAAGGACTGGAGAAAAAACAGTGAGTCCTGTTCTCAAACAAATCTGAAGCAAGAAACAAAATGGAGGCTGGACATGTTATGCGGGTATCTCTTTCAAAAACTGTATTAAGAATAAAACTGTTGGTGGACAAGAAACAGAATCAAGGGTCTCTCTAATTTATTTGATTGTGTTCTGATAAACATTTAACATGTTGCTATGTACCGAATTAAGCTTTTGTTATGAATAATTAATGAATCTGTTTATTCTTTTATGCATATGCATGATAAAATAAAGAATTTAGTTCCTCTCATACTGAATATGGGGTTTGGGGCAGTTTACTAAAAGCCAAGAGGATGCAGAGACCAAACAATGGGACTGGGAACCCCTATTCTAGACAGTTACAAGGACGGGTCAGAAAGTAGCTGCAATGTTTCATTTATGTTATTTTCTTGACAGCACCTGCTCATTGCATATACTGTTTTAAACAGCTACTCTTTGATGACCCTGTTATGTTAATGTAGCATGTGCTAATATGGCCAATTACTTGCTGTGTGCGTTAAAGGATGCGGTATACCGTGATTCATTTTTTTGTAGGATGAAGGGTGCTAGGATGAAGAATCAATTAAAGATTGTCAACACAGCATGGAAACACCCAAATGAAGTGAGAATGGATTAAAAACTTCCAAAATGGTCTCATTAATGCCTGGAATAACAATCCATGTTCACTAATAATGAGAACACTGAGTTAGACCATGTCATGATTCTGAACAGTGGAAAGATGACTGCTGATGACGTGACAAATCATCTGCATTAATGGTTCCACCTATGAAGGAACACGTGCGGATTAGGCCTGCATGTTTATGCAAGATGAGTGCTCAAGCCAATAACAATGACAAAGGCTTTAGGATGTGCATGTTACTCAATCAAAAACTTCCTGTCTGAGGGCAGAAAAAGCTTTAGCATCACTGGACCACATATACTGACAACAAACTATTAAGTATAAGAATAACTGTTATGGAGTCTTTATTACTGTTATATATAAATGTTTCTAAAAACATTATTTAGGAAATATTGCAAAAATGTGTTATGCGTATTATATTCAAACGTCTGGCACATATTTTCAACTTGTGAGCTGTAACATTTTATTATTTTATCTGGTCTACTGAAAAGTGTTCTAAACCCTGATGGACATCTTAATGTATAGAAAATAAAAATCATTGAAAAATAAGTAAATATTTTACAAAATCAAAATTTTCTCAAAACCCCACTATTTTACCCGTCAATTGCCTTCAACTTTTAAAACAAATGGGTAAATGAAATTTATGTTGGGAGATCACTGACAGATTTGCTGCAAGCATAATGATTACACCAAGTAGCCAGATTTTAAGTCTGTAAACAATTTTACTTTTACCCCAGCCAACTGTGTTCAGCTTTCAAATAGAAAAATATTTCTAAACTCAATGGACAAATAATATTAGTACTGACAGATCAGTTGTACACAATAATAATAACTTTCAGCAGCAAAAAAGCAAAATCTGGAAATTAGCTTTTACCCTAGCCAACTGCCTTACATTTCCCACATATAAAATAATCTTAAACTAAATGGAACAATTAAATAAGTGTTGGGAGACCTAAGATTAATCTGCTGTACACAAAAGAACTGCTTCAAGCAAGACGTTAAGTTCATAAAACAAAATGTCTAACAACCTTATCACACACAAGAAATGCTTCAAGCAAGACGTCAAGTTCATAAAACAAAATGTCTAACAACCTTATCACACAAAAGAAAAAACAACAGCAGATGACGTAGTTAAGTCCATTTAGCCCACACTGAAAACTGGAAGGAAGTGGAAAGTGGATGAAGCTGTTGGTGCTGCCCAAGAGTCGCTCAAGCTGAGGGAGGTAATCGGATACACACAGATGAAGACGGGGATTTGGCCATGGTGACATCCACTGGCGGTCCAAGGCATCAAACAGGCAATGCAGAGACATGGTAATTCAGGATATACAAGGAGCTGAGAATGGTAAGAGGATGCTAAAAGTGGTGCAGCATGCCCAACAAGTCCAATAGACTACATGGGAAGGAACCCTGCAAAGGTCCTTGACATGGAATGATATATGGTATATGGCACCTCTTAGACTGGTGATGCTCAGTGCCCCCTGTGCCATGACAGGCAGACACTTGAACATGTGCTCTCAGCTTGCAAGGTGTCATTAGGGCAAGGGCGATACACATGGTGCCACAACAAAGTACTAAATGAGCTAGCTGCTACAATGACCTGGCAAGGGTGAAGGCGAACAGCAAAGTCAGACCGAGCACTGCAAATACATACTTTCTGAGAGCAGGAAAGTCAGCACATCCCAAATCAAGTAGCAGTTTACCATCTCTTCTTGACTGTGCAAATGACTGGGAGATGGCAGTTGACCTACCTGGGCTAGGGGCATATCCAGAGAATATCAGATCTCGAAGACGGCCAGATAGTGCTACATTCCTCATCATCGCACCAGATTAAATGATTGAGCTGACCGTGCCATTTGAATCTAGATTGGACGAGCAACACTCGTTCTAAGTTGCCAAGTATTATTATCTGGCTGGGGACTTGAGATGCGATGGGTTCACTGAAAGGGCCATGGCTGTTGAGGTGGGTGCAAGAGGTCTCATGGGTGCCTCAGTGTATGATCTACTGAAACTGTTGGGGTTGAGGGGACAGTCAAGAACAAGGGCACTTAAGAGGCTCAGCGAAACTGCAGAAAAGGCATCGTGCTGGCTGTGGAACAATGATTGCAATGGGCTTTGGAGTTCCATATCTTAATAATTTGTTTTCAACATAGGTTACTTTAACAATTGCCTTCAGCTAGCAGAAAAAAGGAGTGAATTTGAAAGCCGCAACCAAGGTGGACTGGGTTCAATTCTCTGCACTAGACAACAGGAGGCTGACACTTGGGAGCCTCTTGTTGTTTCGCTCTGTATAGAGTTTCATATCATCATAAAACAAAGTGTCTAACAATATTATAAAACATATACAACTCAAGGGAAATATTATTCCAGATACAGATTTCATGTTTTAGAACTTCTGCTGCAATTTTCTGTAAATCAGAATTATTCTTGGGGAAGTTTTTATGACTAGCATTGTGCATTAGCAGCTGTTTGGAATGAAATGGGAAATTCATTTCTCATAGCCACATTATTTTCTTAGGCATCAGTTTTGTGCTTCCAGCTGAAATGTATCATGTTATTAATTACAACCAATTCTAGATTCTAAAAGGGCTCATATAAGAAGCACTGGGAGAGACAAAAATTTAAAAAAAAAAAAAAAAAACATTTTGCAACCAACAATTGTAAGACAGTAATATTTTTTGGTAAGCAGCGTTTACTCAAGATTCAATTTGTGGAGTATTTTAAGGTTGAATTGTTAAAAATACAGTTTAAATTCTGGTAAAAATTGCATTATGGGAATCAAGAAAGCGCAGAAAAAAAATGTAAATTGTTTTTTTTTAATGACTACATATACGTTTTTAACTTTAATAAAAATTCATAAAAATATCTCGACTTTTTTTAATATGACTGAAAAATGGGTAAAGTGAGCGGCTGAAGTATGGAAAAATAAAAACACACACACAAACCATTTCTGATACAAACATACCAAAAATTCACTTAACAAAATTAATTAAATACTTAAGGGTTTTGGTCTGCGCTGCTTTGTCGACTAGGATTCATCATCACATATCTAATCCACATTATTCCTTCTCTGGAAGTTGGTCTTTTAATGACTTATTAAGTCATGTCAACACCTTGTTCTATCACATTTTAAGTGTGTCCCTCCCATATTCTTGTTTCTTGATTTAGATTTGTCACTGGCAGCATGGTGTTAGTATCAATACTGTGTTTGTCAGTTAGCTCTCAGCAACTGTTGCTGTTCCAAAACCTGAGAAAGTTACTGATTTTTATATGTTATTTCACATTACACTGGAAAGCTGTTTGAAGACTTCCTTTTTTCTTTTTCTAAACAACTACTAAAGAACCATTATACCAACCCCCAAAAAAAAAAAATATCTATACATGTAATTCCTCCATTAACGTTTATGAATACTGGCACTAAAAGTAAAAGTCATTGTGGATACATGAATACTGTTTCAAGAGAAAGTTGAAGAAGAAAAAAAGTAATTTCCTCAAACTTTCCACTGACTTAAGTACACATATATTTTTTTACAAATGCTTCCATCGTATAAATACCTTATAAAATTTGAAATCTTGGTAGGCTAAAATAGCTGATGTACAATAGTTATGAGCGCTTTGAAATGCAATCACCAATAAGGCATATGCAAATGAAAGTAGCAAAACTGAAAACATCAACAATTTTTTTTTAAAGAAATGATAAAAATTAATGTTTGAGAAGTAAAATTTATCCAAGTTAAGAGCAAGCATCAGGCAGGTGTTTAAAAAACAAAAACACACATATATAATAAATACTGAGCTTTGAAAAACATGGAATTTTTGTTCCCAATAACAAGAACAAACATGTTAAGTATGCTGTAAAATATGTCGTTTAAGGGAGCTGGATATAGAAACAATTCATTTGATTTAAATGCAGTTTTTCCAATATTAAAAAAAAAAAAAAAGTTTCTTATTTCATTAAAAAGAGAAGTAAAATTTAAAAAAAAAAAAAAAAAAAAACTAAAGAATATATTTTCCAGATTTTTGTTCACATTTATAAAACATTGTGGATTATTGGCAACATAGAACAAAAATAAAAAGACCAGAAGTATCAAGATTTCTGAATGAAACCAGTGGTATAATAATATAACACAAGACTAGAATTCATGAGAAAACACAAAGCAACAGGCAATAATGTTAAATGAGTAATAAGGAAATAAAAGATACGAACATAACATATCAGTATGTACGGCAATTTCAGAAAGTCAGCAACTAATACAAGGTTGTGCATTAGGCTGGCAGCCTCAACTAGTAAAACAAGTTAATACAGATACCACAACTGTGGGGGTGGGGGAAGAGAGAAAGAAACCAGTGATAGTGGTGGCCCTATAAGGAGCAAAAAGGAAAATTATGATATTCTGACATGCTTTTTCATTTTCCTGACTGCTAAATCTGTACAGAAATAAGAGGAACTCATAAAAAATTGCAGTAAGTGATCACTATATATAAATAAAATTAAAACCGAGTATCCAGGGATATTCACACCACCAATCAGCTGACCTCATCTCTACCTTGTTTTTGGCACACAATGTTACTTAACAAAGCAGCCAAAAAAATGTACCCCGTTTTAGTATAAGGATGTCATGTTTATAATGTTCCCTTACGCTATACATATAACAACAAAATGGCCAACAATTAAAATTTAACAGAACAGTTTTAAGGCAGTGGATGCAGAGAGATTGCAACCATTACACACACAGTTTATGAAAATAAAAATGATACAAAAATTAATTCAGAACAAAGCTAACAGCACATGTGCTAATACAACTTAGTATACTGTGACTAGATCTCTACACAAATATTAAGTACTCATTTTTAACAGGTGCAAAATATAGTGGCCAAAGTTCTTCCTTTAGTCTGGATGACAACTATATCACAACCAGACAGAAACATATAAACTTACTTGCATTTATTTGTTTTGATACTTGAAGCACTAGAATACAAGACCTGGACAAAGTTGTGATTTGATCTTTTGCAGCTAAAAAAAAAGGTTTTAGGTGTTTAATTTATAGTTTCAGAAAACTCCTTTTACTGCAGTTACGCCTAATGTTTTACGTACTTTTCTTTCCCACAAAAAGACATTGCAAAGCCTCCATCTAGACGAGGAAACAAAGTCAGCATTTAATTACCTAAACATTGGACATTCAGAAAAATATTAAAATATTGGCACACCAATTTTTTTTTTCCAACACATAAACAAGATTCATATCCATACATAAATTCAGCAATGTTCATACATAATACATGAAAACGGTATGTAGCAATTTAAGAAAATAAACCTCACCATGTCAGAAAATAAGAAATAAAGATTTCTGACGTGTGAGTAAACAACACACAGGAACAAAGAAACCACTGTTATAACATTGTAGGCGTGGCAAGCAGGTGAATAAATTCACAGACAAGATCAATGTTTTATCATTGAGGATATCAATATCATGGATATTAACAGAGAGGAGTTATGATACAACAAAGTAAGGAACTTGTTCATGTATGCCACCATGCAAAGGTTGAGATTCCGTTTTTTTGTTAACAAACACACTTTCTGACACACATGGATAAGTATGTAAACTTACAAGATGATTTAACAAAAAATAATAATAAAATCTTAAATAATGGTGTCCCATTTCTATTTTTAAATTAAAAAAAAAAAAACAAAAAAAAACCCCCAGAAAAGTAAGTTTTCCATAGTTGGATAGTAAAAAATTCAAAATGCTCTGCTGTGCAGCTCTTCAATATCAGAAAGAACACAAGACAGCTTCATCCAATCATAGTTAAGTTTACCATATAACACTTGTTACTCTCATGAGGAAGCAGATTTGGTCACACATCTACCTCAGGGTACTGACTTACTCCATTTGTGCATCTTGCTGTTTTACAGTGGAAAGAACTCCAAAGATTTGGGGGAGAAAAAAATAAAACAAAAAGAGAGAAATAGAAAAACAGGTCAGGAAAAATTACTGGCAAGGAATGGTTTGCAGTGGCATGGAAAAAAAGCAGGCACATGAAACAAAATGTTGTATGATTACTCTAAGAGAAGCTTCATGATTTAAAAAATAAAAAAAAACAGATTTCTGAAAAGTGTCCACACTTATAAAGTGTTTCTTTGAATGAATTATGCCTTATTGTTTGACTATCTTAACTTGCTGACAGCTTAATTCTCAGCCTTAGCTTCAGCAGGGGCATCACTCTTTATCTCTTTTGCTGCATCATCAGCAACTTCCTTCCCCTTTTCATCTCCTTGTCCTTCCTCAGTCACTTCCTTTTTCTCTCCATCCTCATCTTTTACATCTCCATTTTCCTTGGGCTTCTCCTCCCCCGCTTCATCCTTGTTTTCACCCTCCTTCTTCTCAGTGCCCTCTTCTGTTTTTGTGTCTCCATCAGATGCCGCACCTGCCCCTTGGGTTCGACCTCTCTTTGGCTTCTTAACAAGACCTTTCTCAATCAGAACATTGGCCTCTTCCAATACAGTTTCCTTCACATCTCTTGGGGTAATGCCAAGAACATCCTTCATCTGGTGATAAAAGTAAAGTGTCATTAGTTCTCAAATATCTGATTTCTGGGGCGTACAGGTTTCATGATAAAAAATATCAAAGGTGACAGTTGTCAAATACTTGATTTTCATGGATTGATTTTATAACCATTACTATAACATTAGAAAACTAACTTTACATACCACCTACATCACAAGTATTATTTTCCCTTCAAACGTTGCTTCTTTTTTCTCCCAAAAAGGTGTTTTTAACTTCTTTTTTGTCATAGTAGGTAATGTCAAACTTGCTTCTCAGCAAGTAACGGTGTCAAAATTTATTCCCAGCATATAACTGTGTCAAACTTATTTCTCAATAAGAAATAATGTCACTAACTTTTTTCCCCTAGATAGCAGTGTCAAATTTTCTTCTCAGCTAGAAATTGTCAAATTTTCTTCTCAGCAAGTAGTGATTTTAAACATAAGAATAAATGAGAAAATCCTAGAACAAGTCAATGGTTTCTCATAACCTGGCTAAATAATAACAGAACTGGCAGATGCAAAACAGAAATCAAGAAGAGAATGGGAATGGCCGAAGCTAAATTCAAGAACTCAACAAAAACTAGTATCTAAACAATTACCTCACAAAGTCAAATTCAAAGTCATTAACAGCTATATACTTGTATTTTCTTCATTATTGTATAGTGTAGAAACATGGACAATGAATAAGCTTTTGGAATAAAGAATTGGTGCATTAGAGATGTGGATATGTAGAAGAAAGGGGCTCGTCTCATGGAAAGAGAAGAAAACAAAAGAGGACCTAGAAAACCTAGGAATGAAAAGAGAATTAATTAAGATCAAAATTAGAAAGCTAAAATATTTTGACCATGTAAAAAGATGTAACACATTATTGCAATTCATGACAGAAGGAAGGGTTGAAGGCAAACGTGCAAGAGGAACGCAGCGCCATAAGTGGGAAGATACTAAGGGACGGACAGGAAAGAGCCTATCATAGTGCACCAACGAGAAAAAAGAAAATGGAGATCCACTGAGCTGACCTTCGATGTGGAGATGGCAGCCGATAATTATGAGCAATGTCACACTATTTTTCCAGCAAGTAATAATGTCAAATGTTTGTTCGAGCTCATGTTCATGCAAGTAATAATCTCAAAAATGTTAAGACTGTATTTTATAAGATGATAGCATGCCTCCTATACAATTATACTGCTCCGCTTAAACTAGTAAAGTTACCTAAATGGTCCATTAAATCTAGCTTTTTACTGGAGTAATAACCCCAATAACCATTTTATCATATTTGGATCTCTTGATTAATAACTGTCATCAGATGCAGTCCTGCCCAACATAGAGCAGTGAACGGAGTAGTATATGGCAACTACCCACTTCTCTCCACGAAAAATTGTTTGGTGATGTCAGGAACCTTGAGCTGACTACTACCTTTAATAAAGTCATTAACGTACAAGTCTGAGGGCAAACCACGAAGAAGAAAAGTAATAACTCTCTCTAAATAAACCAGCCTGTTTAATTATTAATATAAAAGGCACGGCAGTAAAACCAATATCAATGGAAACAATATCAACTTTTCTTTATACTGACTAACTTGAGAGGAATTCACATTGTCAACCTCCATTGTTAGCAAATTAGGAAAATGTATCACCTACCCTTGTGTTATCAAACTGGCTCTGCTTACCAACAATGGGCAAGAATGTCTTGGCTGTCTTGTTAAAAAGACTGAGACCCCACAAGCACACACTGGGTAGACTCATTGTGTGTATATTGTAGCCTGCGAATGGAGAATTTATTATACATTTTTTTTTAACACACAGGGACATGTCAAGGATGTTGCAAGGGTAGAGTGCCTGTCTGTATATTGTAACCTCAGAAATAAGTTTATTTCATTAAAAAATTTTCTTTTTTCTTACACATATGGACTTCTTCTTCTTTGTTCATCCTGAAAAGGACGTTGGTTGCATTGTGTCCATTGACAGCGAAGCTGCAATATTTCCGCCTTTTGGCCGACACATCCGACTTCAGCACAGCATTTTTGGGACCGGGTTAGCCTTCCCTCTTCGATCCCTACTCTCTCAGCCAGACTGCAGTGATGCAGCCTGTTTCCAGGACCACCACTTGGAGGTGGAGTAGGGTCTTGGTCAGCTCTGGTTCGCTGTCCCTGGCGCAAACAGTGCAGCTATGGGTTGCTAACTGCATTTCTCACTATTGACGCGTGTTAGGACCCACACATATGGACTTGACAAAGTGTCTGTAATGAAATAATTAACGTTTTGTAAGTACTGAGCAATGCTCAATGGTTAAGGAGTACGCCCGAGCTATTTTGACTGACAGCAAGATTGAGAGAAACCCTGTGCAAGGAATGCAGGCGGTGAGCGGTAAGACAGAGAGCAGAGAGATTTGTAGGGAGATGGATTGGAGATTTGGTACTGAACGGAGTGTTGTGTGATTGCTGGTTTATGGGCTTGTAAGTGTAATTGTCATTGAATGGTAATTGAATTGTAATTGATGTCTTGTGACAAGGAATTCCGGCCAGTTGTAGTGCGTGTGGTTGAAGTCTTATGCCATTGTTATAACTGCATTTGCATAACCAGGATTTGTCCAGATTGTACTGAGTGAAATACATATCAGTGTGGGACTGTACACACTTGGATTTTGTCACTGATTATTGTCAAACGTCCCGTTCATGTTATCTGTCAATGAGAAGTCACAAGCCCACTACACATCCCCTAGATAGATGTTACTAGTCTCCTAACAGTGTCATTATGTGTATTTTGTAGCCTGGGAATGAAGAGTCCGTTAATTTTCATTCAATACCCTTCATTCATTTTCCTGTAACGTTTGTCTGGATGTTAATACTTGTCATGCTCCTCAAAATATGAGAAATGTTATCCTTGTCATGGTGGTGGCATGAGATCACTCCCTTATTCTTTGAACTGGTATATTTGTTGTTTACTAGGTCTGCTGAGCTTGATGCTCTTTTGCAGTGATGACCAAGTTGAATCCTTGGCATTATCTACACAGTAGATCTAGGCATTATCTACACAGTAGATCTTGGCATTATCTACACAGTAGATCTTGGCATTATCTACACAGTAGATCTTGGCTTTATCTACACAGTAGATCTTGACATTATCTACACAGTAGATCTTGGCTTTATCTACACAGTAGATCTTGACATTATCTACACAGTAGATCTTGACTTTATCTACACAGTAGATCTTGACTTTATCTACACAGTAGATCTTGGCTTTATCTACACAGTAGATCTTGACATTATCTACACAGTAGATCTTGACATTATCTACACAGTAGATCTTGGCATTATCTACACAGTAGATCTTGGCATTATCTACACAGTAGATCTTGACATTATCTACACAGTAGATCTTGACATTATCTACACAGTAGATCTTGGCATTATCTACACAGAAGATCTTGGCATTATCTACACAGTAGATCTTGACATTATCTACACAGTAGATCTTGGCATTATCTACACAGTAGATCTTGGCATTATCTACACAGTAGATCTTGACATTATCTACACAGTAGATCTTGACATTATCTACACAGTAGATCTTGACATTATCTACACAGTAGATCTTGGCATTATCTACACAGTAGATCTTGGCATTATCTACACAGTAGATCTTGACATTATCTACACAGTAGATCTTGGCATTATCTACACAGTAGATCTTGGCATTATCTACACAGTAGATCTTGACATTATCTACACAGTAGATCTTGACATTATCTACACAGTAGATCTTGGCATTATCTACACAGTAGATCTTGGCATTATCTACACAGTAGATCTTGGCATTATCTGCACAGTAGATCTTGGCATTATCTACACAGTAGATCTTGGCATTATCTACACAGTAGATCTTGACATTATCTACACCAGTGATGACCAAGTTGAATCCTTGGCATTATCTACACAGTAGATCTTGGCTTTTCCACCATTTCAAAACTTGTTGAGTTTGGAGTTATAAGCTCTAGTTTATTTTCTGAGCATTCTATCATATCTTGAAGAACAATTTACTGTGCATATCCCTGCCATCCATGGTGGCTCTCCAAATATGCAAGGCTAATTTTGTGCTCGGATTCAGGGCTCTCCCAAGAATCTGCCATGTCATGCATAGAACCACTTTTCAGCTCTCCTCGCTTGTCATCTATTCGTTGTGAGATCCTCCTGCATGCAGCCAACTAGTTAAAAGCTGGAATTAAGTGTGGCCTCAAGTGATTCCCCCAAGCTTAGCGTGCATTGCATGAGCACCTTCAATTCCTTTGTATCACAAACTGGTGTGGTATGACCATCTTAAATACATGATTATATATAGCTTGTAACTGATTAGCCCATAGATTTCTAAAACTCCAGAATTGAAGAAAGCTTATAAAATTTAAAAGGAAACAAGTCTGGATAAATGTAGAGATAATAGATCCAATTGATAAGCTAGCTGTGATAAACTCTGCTACTTACTGCACTTTTACTTTTGTCTAATGTCGTCTAAATCAGGGTTTCTTAACCTTGTTTTGTGCCATGGACCCCTCTGAGTGTCCGATGAAAGCTACAGACAATTTTGATCGACCAGTGAAGTCTATGGACCCCTGCTTAGTAAAAAAAATGTACATAAAAGCACAATTTACAATTATATATTTACTGACCCCTAGAATCCAGTCACAGGTTTCCATGAAGTCCGCAGTCCACAGGTTAAGAAACCCTGGTCTAAATGCATATTCCAGCTCATACAAGCCTATCATATAAATGAATGTAAGGTAGATTAAAATACGCAGGTTACTAATTCACTAATGTGATAAATAAAAACACAGCAAAATCAAACCTTGGGGCTTGAACTCTTTTGCTAAGATAAGGGCAATGTCCTTCATCCAAAGATTGCTTCCATGTAGGATGTGACGGTTTCCTGTAACAATACAAAATAGTATAAGTGATTTTTCTGCACAAGTTAGCAATAAATGATTCAAATGGTTTTTGTGTGTAAAAGCTAATGGATATATGACCCCGTATAGTTCCCAGTGAGTCTCTGATGAGACAAAGAAAGAAAGACTTCTCCATCCTCAGGCATGTCGTACAACATGAGGCTGTGTATGGGGGCAGGAAACCTCATCATGTCAAACAAACTGCCACAGAAACCACAGCTACAGATCATATAAATGCTTGGTGCAGGCTTTCTGCAAGAAGACCAGCTACAATGGTGGTTTCATGATCTTTAAGGAGCACCATGGCAAATGATGATGATGAATGGTGTTCTGTGACAGTCAAAATAAAATGGGTCACTGGTCTCCAGCATCAGTCAACACAAAATGAGTCAACGTATTCTTGTAGCAGTCAATATAAATTTGACCTAGTCAAACACAAGCTGTGTAATTCCAGGGGGGGTCTGTAGACAAAGAAAGAACACAACTAATGCTACCTCAGGCATGTCAAAAGAGATGACTGATAATGAGTTTGCGCACAGGGCTGGCAACCTCACCATGTTAAACAAACCACCACCACAAGAGTTTTTGCTCTGCTGCAAGTTTCCTCAAGCAGACAATATGCAGCAGTGGCTCCAAAATAGAGACGATGGCGATGAAGAAGATACACTAAGGTTACTAATGGTCATGTTATATTGCTACACGTCCTTATTATCACCATGATTCTTGTCACTTCTCTACAAGCTCCCCAACAGCTACCTTCACCTTTCTCTACAATGTTAGTAGTCTCGCTCTGCCCATTCTTAACCTAACCCCCCCCCCCCCCCCCCCCCCCCCCCATTTTCATAAAATCCACACTGTTACAACTCTTTTAGGGCACCTAATTGGGTCTTGTATTTGAAAAAATATGTGATACACAAAGGCATTGATGTGAATGTGTCTATGCGTGGTTGCTAGTATGACGTGGAATTGTTTGGCGTTGCAAGAAGATCCCATGGAAGGTGTCCATCACGACTAGATGTGTTTTAAAAAGAATGTAATGCCAGAAACTATTGACAATAGAGCACACTTATCTTTAAGTTACAGATACTACGAGGTGTGTTCAAATGAAACCCGTCCCAGTGGCTTTATAACAAATATATGTAAGGTACTTCAGCAGGAGTAGTAGAATTAAATACAGCAATTATTATGAAGTAAGTACCCACTGGGGTTCTTTAGAAATAGTCACCATAGGCATTCAGACACGCATCCCACTGCTTGGGTAGATGGCGGATGCCGTCCGAGAAAAATGACTTTGGTTGCTTATTGAACCATTTGGTCACCGAGGCCCTGACTCTGCATCGGAGTCGAATCGTTGTCCCTTTAGAGATTTTTTTAAGGGTCCGAACAAATGAAAGTCACATGGTGACAGATCGGAGCTGTAGGCTGGGTGTGGCAGAACTTCCCACCTTTTCCTTGCTAACGCTTCCTGCACAATGTTCGCAACACGTGGACGAGCATTGTCGTGCAACAGAATCACACCACGCGAAAGCATGCCGGGTCGTTTATTCTTGATGGCTGTATGCAGGTTGTCTAGTGTGTCTTTGTAGCGGATGGCATTGATGTTCACGCCAGGCTCTTTAAAGTCTACCAATAGAAGCCCTTCATGGTCAAAAAATGCGGTCAGCATAACCGTACCGGCGGAAATCTGTGACTTGAATTTTTTTGGTTTTGGTGATCCGGGATGTTTCCATTGCATGCTCGCTGATTTGCTGCATGGCTCAAAGTGGTGGCACCACGACTCATCGCCTGCCACTGTGCGCAACAGAAATGCATCACCCTCCTCTTCATAACGCAGCAGGTGGTTCAAACTCCACCCCATGCGTTTTTCTTTATGGTGATCGGTCAGCATCCGTGGGACCCATTGTGAACACACTTTTCGATACTTCAGTTTCTACCTAACCACCATTTGAACTGTCCCAAGAGACACAGTGAATTCCTCTGCTAGCGAACGTAAGCTCCGACGACGGTCCACCCGTATTGCTGCATCAATCTCGGCGATGGCTTCTTCTGTCGCAACAATATGCACCTGACCTGGCCGCGGATGATCTTTCGTTAACTGACGTCCTTCTCGAAACATTCGTGCCCAGTATTTCACTGTAGTCTTAGACACACTTTTGTCACCATACACTGCTTTCATTCGGCGATGAATGTCGGCTGGTCGACAGCCTTCGGCTGTTAGGAACTGAATCAACGCTCGCTGATCGACCTTGGACGGATTGCTCAACACACCGGCCATTATTTTAACGGTCTGCAGCACAACCAATGAATACTAGGAGAATGAACACTTACACACTTGTACATTCGTATGTGCTTATTATGTCAGATGTGACGTCATCGTGCTCCTCCTACGAATGTCCACTTGGCGCAGCACGGTCGGGTTTCATCTGAACACGCCTCATATATATCCTAATTATAACCCAAAGGTTGAAGAGCCCCAGGAAGTTTCGGGGGGTTCCCTCTGAGGTAAAGAAAGAACAGGACTACTGCTCCGTCAAGCATGTCCTACAAGGCTACTAATGTGAGGTTGTGCGTGGGGCTGGCAACCTCATGATGTAAAACAATTTGCCATAGAAACCACAACTGCTGGAGCATGTAATGCTTGGTGCAAGCTTCCTGCAAGAGGAGGAGCTACAGGGGTGGCTCCATGCTCTATAAGAAGAAAAAAGGAAAATTATAAAAAGTTAAATAAAGAAGTAAAAAGGAAAATGATAAAAGATTAAATAGGATATTTTTCTTCATTAAAAAAAAAAACTATGTTAAAACTGTATTCGTTTGCTCTTATCCACTTTTTAAACTACATCTTTCTCTACTCCAGCACATTATTATTTAACATCATACCACACAAATAAACAAGCTGACATTTTCAGGGAACTTTTCTGGCACTCACCCACGACACCATCAAGTTCCAGAGCTTTAAGATGAGCAGTGGCGACATCCCTTACATCAACCAGAGAGTAGCACACCCTCGGGCAGCCTGTGATTCCATGGTCAAGCAGCAGTTTCACAACCTGAGGAACAATCACATGATCCTTTTCTGTACAAAATATTTCAGCAGAGGCAATTATAGACAACAAAAACAATGGTGAGACATGCATATCAGTTTCCATGTTTCTGTGCTACTGAAAGACAATTACCTCTATGGGTTATAAATTCCACTAGATAGACTTTGAAAGTTAAGCCTGAAATAAGGGAATATGAGAGATTTTTAAAGTTAAGCCTGAGAAATGGGAAACAAATAATGTTAAGCCGGAGCAAAAAGAAACTGATATATTCTGAATGTTTAGCCCACGAAAGGGAATACAGATAATCTTAATGTTAAGGCTGACAAAAGGAAAACAGATAATCTTAATGTTAACACTGAGAAAAGAGTCGGATATATCCCAAATGTTAAGCCAAAGACTATGACATTTTACTCTGTTTTCCTGTCTTTTTTTTTTTCAAACTTACAAGGGGATTGACATACGTCTTGGGCCTGACCATGAAGGAGTCACAGGAGGAAGATGAAACTTGGCACATTTAAAGTTCATCATATTAGCACTGAATGTGTGAAGTATGCGATTGTTTCTTCAATGGGTTTTCCCACTACGGTTCACGGCGCAATGTACCCTATTGACTGGATCTGCTGCTCAAAAGATTTGACAAAACAATGGAAAAGAAGGAGGCCAGAGCTGTGATAAAATTTCTGATGTTTCAGGGAAAAACACCTACAGAAATACACAGGGAGATGGAACCAGTGTTTCGTGATTCTTGTCCTTCATATACTTCGGTAAAAAACTGGTGTCAACAGTTTAAGTGCGGCCGCTCAAATGTTGCTGATCTGCCAAGATCTGGTAGACCAGCCTCAGAGTACAACGATGAAAATGCAACAAGAGTGAAGAAAATCATTGACCAGGATCGAAAAATGACAATTGTGGAGATAGCTAGTAGAGTAAAACTAAATGAAAGAACAGTTTATAGAATTTTACACAACAGACTGAACATGAGAAAAGTGTGTGCACGCTGGGTTCCGCGACTGTTGACATGTGAACAGAAGATAACGAGGGTAAATTGCTGTCAACAGTTGCTCAAAAAGTGTCAGTCAAAAAATTTTTTGGACACCATGGTGACAGTAGATAAGACTTGGGTACACCATTATGACCCCGAATCCAAAATTGCCAGCATGCAATGGAAAACCCCGGGCTCCCCAACACCTGTCAAGCAGAGAGCGCAGAAATCTGCAGGAAAAGTGAAGCTACCGTTTTTTGGGACGGCAAATGTGTCCTTTTGAAAGGTTATCTGCCTCGTGGCAACACAGTTAATGAACAGTAATATGCAGATCTTCTCACCGAACTAAGAAAGGTTGTGACCAGGAAACGAGGGATAACGCGCACTCAAAATCTTCCTTTGCTTCAAGACAACGCGCCCTCTCACAAAGCACGGCTTGTGCAGCTAGCAGCCAACGATTTGAATATTGAAATTCTTCCACACCCACCATATTCTCCAGATTTGGCTCCATCAGACTTTTTTCTATTCCCAAATCTTAAAAAACAGCAAAAAGGAAATCATTTTGACAGCGATGAAGAGGTTATACTGGCATGTGATGACTGGTTTAGTTTGAAAAATAGGGTGTTCTACTCCCAAGGTCTTTTCAAGGTCAAGCAGAGATGGCAGAAGTGTGTCAATTCAGACGGTGGCTATATTGAAAAGGAATAAACACTATACAAAATTTCAGCTCTCTGTGACATGTCCTTCATGGTCAGGCCCAAGACTTATGTCAATCCCCTTGTATCTGAGACAAATTGAATCTGACCTGTATCACAGGTATACAACTCTAATGTGCATTATCTAGATTACATAACCATCTCTAAAAATAAAACTGATCAGTAAACTGCCACTGTACTATTCCCTAAAACACTGCTTTAAAAAAAAAAAATGTCCTCTAGTAACAAAATATTTTGGATGTATAAAAAGAAGTTACAATTTATTTAAAACCCTAACAAAAGGAAAATAGGCAAGAGTGACAGCCCTGTGAGAAGTTAATGGGATTTGATTTGCAACAGGCCCATACGTTTTACCCTTACATTTATTTACGTTTTTCCATACGTTTTACCCTTGCATTTATTTACGTTTTTCCATATGTTTTACCCTTGCATTTATTTACGTTTTTCAGGGAAGGATTATAGTGGGATTTTTATCTTATTCGTTTTTTTTTATTTCTCTTTGTATAATAATCGAGTTTGGATTTTTTTCTGTAGATTAAGAATTACGGTTTCTAGAAGAGATGGTAGTTTTAACTTTTAGACTGGCACCAGAGCGCTGTTTCATTGAGATAATTCGTTCATGTAGAGATTTTCTAGTGTAACAAAATGGCAGAGCATTTCTGGTCCTTTCTCAATGAGCGTGTGGAACGGAATTTTTCGTTCTAAATTTAGATCATGACCGCGGGCGATTCCTGGCACGTTGGTTGGTTCATAGATCGACCCGCTTAAGAACAAAGCCAGGGAGTGACGCACGCGTAGCGTGGTCTCTGGTAAATAAATAAGCGTGTTTCCCTGGCAGAAGTCTGAGATTTTTTGAACTTCTACGCCTTGGGAAAGAACTGCCTGTATGGTATATATACAGAGCCGACTTGCTCTTTCGAGAAATTCGTGCTGGTAAATATGCAGTTAATTAAGCTTTAATAGTTTATAAGATTTTTGCAGAGTTGTTTCTAGGAGTTAAAGTTAATTCATAGAAGTAGAGCCATCAATGCTACATTTTTAATTGAATATAACTGACAGCGCAATTAGGTATTTTGTGAAAGGGTAGTAGGGAATTTTGATAGTTTCCTCAGAGTAGCTGTTGGTATTAATTGGGGTATTACTGTTATTTGTCAGAAGACGGGTATTTAATTTTTCCTGGATTTGTGAATTTTAAATGGTGTAGCGTAAAACACGCTCGCGGAATTAAATTAATATTAGTTCGTAACGGACATGCCATGAGTTCCCTCTTATCTAAATTATTATCAGAGTGCATTCATTCTTTGTATGAGATAATGAAAGCTTAAAGATGTGAGATGTTAAATACCATAAATTTGAGACACAATGCACGTAATTTCATTGTGATTTTCGAGGATTTGGAGAGAGGGGTACCTAAGCACGTGCTGCGTGTCTTTTCTTAGAGGGGGAATCTGATAACGGAAGGAGAGGGGAGATAGCAGGGCATGCATTGTAAAATAGGATTTCAGTTCCTTTAGAGATTTTAATGTACATTGTTATCAGAATCGGGTGTAAATAATATTCCCGACACGTGGGTGAAGATTTCCCAATATTTACTTTACAATGTTGGCAGAGTATACACGCTAGGTATTTGTGTGTGTATTTAATTGTTCTTTAAGTGTGTGTAAATTACCAGCGGACCAATTTGGGTAACGCTGTTGTATAAGAACGAGTGACTTAAACAGTTCTGTTGGAACATAAGTAATTGTGTAATTTTGTTCTGTGTGGGTAAATCCTACATTTTGAAGTCAGCAGTTACGGGTCTAGTTGGGATGTTTAATTAGTCCATATCCAATAGACATATGTTGATAATGGTGAATTCATGGAGACGGGAGATTATTGTCTCGGGGGAAGTCTATTGTATTTTGGTAGCCAGGTAAACACATCGATCATCGTTAAATAGTAGGGCCAGGAATTTACCGGCAACAGGGTCATGCAGTGGTTAGAATGTTGTGACGGCTAACCTAAGCCGCCAGCATGTAAGAGAATTAAGCCAGCTGAGTCTGGAGATTAGAGTGTCGATAGGACAGTATTTGAGGGAAAGTGGGGGTAGGCATGTTTACTAATCGCTGATGCGACACTAGAGCATGGGAGCTGTATGGAAGATTTGAAACTTAAGTGTTAGAGATTTGAAAAACTTAAGTGTTAGAGATTTGAAAAACTTAAGTGTTAGAGATTTGAAACTTAAGTGTTAGAGATTTGAAACTTAAGGGTTAGAGATTTGAAACTTAAGTGTTAGAGATTTGAAACTTAAGGGTTAGAGATTTGAAACTTAAGTGTTAGAGATTTGAACCTTAAGTGTTAGAGATTTGAAACTTAAGTGTTAGAGATTTGAAACTTGGGTGTTAGAGATTTGAGACTTAAGTTGTTGAAGAGTTGGGAGTTAAGTGTTAAGGATATGGGAAATTTGTTGTGCGATATATATTTGTTATTGTTTTGTCCACAGCAGATATTTTCCAGGCGTGGCAGCTAGGGCTACAGTAGTCCTTCAGCTGGCTAGAAGTTCGCCGGTCTTCTCAGGAGAAGAAGAGTCGGCAGAGCCAGGAAAGAAAGTGGAGTAGTGACAAGGGGGTCACTGGTGCAAACGTTTTGTACCCAAGAGAGAGCAAGGAGCTGGAAGCACAGACTTCTTCAGCAAGAACAAGAGGTTCTTAATAAAATTCGGAGCTATTCACGCTCAGATAAAGCACACACTGAACCTAGGCGCAGGGCCCAGAGGTGTCGTGATTGGTCGGTCATAATAAC
This sequence comes from Oreohelix idahoensis, assembly GCA_024509875.1. Taxonomy (NCBI): domain Eukaryota; kingdom Metazoa; phylum Mollusca; class Gastropoda; order Stylommatophora; family Oreohelicidae; genus Oreohelix; species Oreohelix idahoensis. The sequence continues at coordinate 51,568 of JAMPIV010021106.1, forward strand.
ACTGACGGCCCAGACCCAAGAGAGGGGTAACGGGGCCTGTGATTTTTCCAGAATCGTCATTGATAGTGCAGAAGAGTCCAAGTCGAGATACCAGAATGCCAATTCAAGTTAGCAGCTACAACGGCAGTCAGAGGAAAGAGGGCAAAAATACCTCTGAGCTGCAATAGATGGAGAGAAGGAGAGTAGTGGAGGAGTCGCTTTTTTTCTGTAGGAACTAGGAGTGTCAGACAGACACTGAACATAACATTAGAACTCAGCAAGTCATCTGTAAGTTGTGTCGGAGATGATAAAAGAGTTCTGGTCGTGGACTTTGTGATAGTCAGAGAATATTTAGCCTATAGTGGAGCAGCGGTGTAGGCACGTCATCTGTGTAGAAACACGTCTGCAGACAGACGGACAGTAGGAGTTAGGGTGTGTTTACATGATATCAGGTTGATTAGGAGAAAGATCCTCCTTCACATGTTGTTGTATTACTTACCTTTCTTCCTTACAGGTTGAGGGGAGGGCGACTGTGTGGGGTTATCATACCTAATCACTTGAAATTAATGGTTATGTTCTTTTCAGGTGTGGGAACACGCATGTTTATTCTATTTTGTAGGATGTTATATGAATTTTCTGTGGTGTAAATAAAATCCATTGTAAATTTTTTCAGGCTGGATCAGTCACTTTATTCAACATACATGTTGTCTGTAAGTGGTGTCTGTGGTGTTAAGTAATTAAACCTTATCCCAGTCTTGGTAGCTAGAGGTAGTGAGGTTATCGCAAAACATTACGTCACCTAGTGGCAAGGGAGAGTCAATTTAGGTTCTCGACCCCTTGACGCCAATAGCCTCATCTCCCACAGTCACTTTTCTTCTGAAACTATCTTCTTAGTCTTTCCTTCCACTAGAGTCGTGTCACTATATGTAGGCAGCCTCTAGTCCTAAATCCACTTCGTGACAAGCCCCATAAATAGGAAGATAACGTCAAAAGATGGACAGGAAATAGCCTTCGTGACTGTAAACAACCAAGATAAGAGGCAAGAAACACTTGAAGATCCATTATAGCAGGGCTTCTTAACCCTTTTTTGTGCCATGGAGCCCTCTGATTGTCCAGTGAAGGCCACAGATGCGCTCTTAGAAAAATGTTTAGGTTGTGTTCACTGAGCCCCTAGAATCCACAGGTTAAGACGCCCTGCAATACAGCCAACCTTCGATGCAGAGATGGCACTTAATTTTGATCTAATCTGACTTTTGTAAGATGTACACTCTCACTTAACCAAATAAGGCAATGTTAACACACGTTAGATCATTGACACAAGATACTTACATCTTGCTGTGCATCCAGTAAAGGTGGCCCAAGTGGCAAGGTTGGGTTCAACACACACAAATCTATCTTGTCAGCATCTGTAAAAAAGGGAAAGTTTGAAACGCTTGCAATGATCGAGATCTGAACACTAAAATGGTATTAAGTTCCAATGTGCACAAGCCTGCCAAAATGTGACGTGCCTAAAAGACAAAATAAAATATAAACCACGAATAATTGTTTCTGCAACAGACCTTAGAAGAACATCTACTTCCTTCATGTTATCTACTTACAATAACAAACGGCCATTTTCTCCACGTGAAAATTGATACACCACACTCTGTCACGCAACCTTTCATTTGATCTTCATGAAGGAATTTTTTAAAATCCTCCCTTGGCAAACCTTACACCATCTTCAAAGTGCAAATCTTTGCCCAGCAGCCATATGCTGCAGCTTTAACAATTAGCCCATGCTAAAAAGTTTACAAGAACTTTAGGACCAGATCCAATATCTCAGGTCTGTATTCCTGTGAAACAAATGCAAAGAATACATCTCAGGTCCCATTTTGTCTACTTTTCTACCAACGTTAATGCCAATCACTAAACAAAGAAAAAAACCTGATGGGGAGTTACTTCATTGCTGCCAAATATTCTATGTTAGACATGTGTCACAAAGAAACACGTTCATTCTTTATTATTATTTTCAGCCGTTATGGTTTTCAATGCTTGAAACAATTTCTCTCAACCCCTGGTTGAAAATATATCCAAAGGGGAAGAGTGGGGTAAGTCAGGGGAGAACTGGATAAAGTACCAGCAGGTCATCATTAGCCTTGGCAGAGAGTGCAGATCTTGGGGCAATGGAAAAGCAGAGCTGAAGATTAATCAGCTGATAAGTGATCATGCTGGGAATGACGACGCCATTGTGTACACTGATGGGTCTGTTGTGCATGGTGAGAAATCAGGATGGGGCTTCTCTGCGAAAATAAAGGGCAGGATCGTTGCTAAACAGAGTGGAGCCTACATGACTACAACCTCCAGCATGAGAATGGAGAATGGAAGTAGAGACAGTTACTGCAGCATTGTTTTTTTTTTTATTATTATAAATATTTGGTTGTCTGATAGTCCATCAAACAGGGCAGTTATATTGTCGGAAAGTTCAGAACAGATGGCTGCGGCATGAATGGAAAACATCAATAGAATCCTCAAGTCTTCAAGAATTGGTGTGGATCTACTGTCCTGATCATGCAGGGGTACGTGGCAATGAGAGACCTGACAGACTGGCCCCGAGAGCACCCATAGTGGACACTGGACATGGATAAGGGCTATTAATGATTGCCTGCTAGATAATGACACTACAATGGATGAATCAACAAGGCTGAGACTGTTGGAGTTTGGCATCAAATGTGGGACTAGCAGAGATGGACGTGAGAGAGGGAGCATCCATCATATGTACAACCAGCGTGCTACAGGAACAATTAGCATTCATACTCTTCTACATTTGTTGAGGGAGACTGAGCACCTATGGGTTTGCCCAGAGTGCAGTGAGGTCGATTCTGATTAACAATAACAATTTCTTTCCCCCCCCCCCCCCCCCCCCCCCCCAGCTCTTTTTGGCCTCATTTATCCTGTTGTTCCATACCTTCTCATGAAATGAAATACCAGCTTGGTCCCGAAAAATGTGTAGCAGTAGATATCACAAAGTACCGCCTCGCCGCGGTCGAAAAATTCTGTGACGGGCAAGTGAGGCCCAGTTTGGGTCCTTTTCAACATCGCTCTGCCTAGTAATTAATTTGCCTTTTCTAAATAAAGATTATAGCTTCTGGTTCCTTGATCTTTCTTAATATGTCAATTGTAACTTTCTGCGTGTCATTGAAATTGAGTGAGACAACAAAATAAAACACCATTAAAATCGCTCTTGCCGTGTGCTGGCTGACTGGCACTCAAGAGAGCGAAATTCCCTGAAAGGACCCCACCTCATTCAAAGCGGCAGCGCTGGGTCTTCAAAAAGCTACATTCATACGGTTTTCACCAATGAGAAGAGCGAAAACTGAGGTTTACTCACATGTAACACAAGGCACAGATTTCTTATAGGAAGATATAGTAAATTTAAAGTGAATGAGAAAGTTTGAATTTTAATACACATCTGGGAGGCCTACCTACACTTGTGTTACATCAAACAAACGAGCAACCATTCTGCTAAATTCGTATCACAGTTTTAAACATCAGAGTTATTTGAGGAAAGAGTGAACGAACGTTAAAAGAGAGCACCCCCAACACATTTCGGCGTGGAAACACAATGGCTGGCGGATGTTCGATCTGACAATTGTTATTAATGTACCTATCTGGTTGTTTTATCGGAACATCACCCTTTTCTAATTAAGGTCTAACAGCTTGTGACATCGCTGACCTCCTTTTGATATAGTTATGGATGTCAAAGGTCATGTTTAGAATTTAGCTTGCTACACATTTGTGAACGTTAAATAAAAAATTTGCCTCTCGCTTAATTAACCTTTTTTTTTCTCAATTATTTCAAGGGACGATCGTTATGATGCATGTTTTTCAATGACGGGAAGAGGCAGATGTCCGGCTCTGCCACCAATTTCTACTGTGACAAACAGACTAATGGCACAGTTCTGTCTTCTGAAGGACTCGGAAAATGCAACATGGAAGCTAGTACGTCTTGTGTAAAGTTTATATATCATATTATTTCCTCTCATCATTCTCTGATGTTAAAAATCAGTTGGCTACTATGTAGTTGAAGCTTTCCTAGAAGCCTCTACAGGTTTTGAGTTTATTTTACAATTACAAACATAAAAGATAAATGACATAATCCACGTAAAAGAGAGACTTGGGAAACAATTGGGACCATTTCCAAATTTTTAAGTTTTAGGGGTAATCAATTCAACAATTTGTTCGAAAATGTCTCTGTGCTGATTTTCCATCTCGACCACATTAAAATCTTTTTGGAACAGTTTGCATCAAACTCCAGCTTGAAGTTGCTCAGCATCCTCGCAGACATCAAAGACAATGCTATCATCTCCATTGTAGGTGCTCTTGCCCTGTTTAATCTGGCTGTGACTGGACCATACTGGAAACTTATGAATAGTACCCTTCCATATGGATCTTTTCCTAAATATGTAAAAAAGCTTCTTTCTACATTAGAAAGGTTTGCAGATGATGAAACAGTGTTATCTGATTGCTCAGTGAGTGTCTTTGAGGATTTAACTGTTGAAGATGCCTCCACTGTAGACTTTCTGCAATCTTCTGTGTGTTCAGCAGATGCCTCCACGCTCGCATTTCACATCGCCAAGAAGAGCTGTGATATCCTTAGGCGCCAGCTTAATGATTTTCTTGAGTGAGGTGTGTCTGGCGGTGAGATAGAAGAAGAAGTGCAGAAAGTACTCGACACATGTCCACTGACAAATTTAGTTGGAGAGAGGCTGTTCGGAGACTTAGACTACGACATGTTAAAGAGGAGAAATGCTACAACGCACCACAGATCCACAATCAGCATGTGGAAACACAACAAGACAGCCAAGTGGTTGGGGAAACAAAAGGGTGAGGAGAGAACAAAGATCATGACAGCAGCCACAAAGAATGTGTCATTAAGAAAGAAACACAAGGAGTCAGAGAGGTTAGTTAGGGAGAAGATAAAGGAGAAATTAAAAGAAAACGATCGACAAAAGAAATAAAATTTATTGAGATGAAGACAGCTATCCTTGATGCAATCATAGCCTAGGGGGGACCTTGTAAAACAAAGGTGGATGTGGATACTGTTCAAGAAAGGCAATGCCAACGATCTCAAGATGCAGATAAGGTATCGAAAAATTTTCTTGGAGAAAAAGCATCTTCGCCTCTCTGGTTCAGTCAGGATACTGTATTCAACCCTTTTACAAGATATTAATGAAGATTCAACTTCACCACCACCTCAGAAGAAGTCATGAAATATGTTGCTGACCTCATGCTGACAGTGAGTTGGACACGGACTAATATGTAATGTTTCTTTGTTTCTAAAAATCAAATTTTGAGCAGTAAAGGTTGTTTCAATCAAGAAAATAACCATCAATTTGAATTGTACAACTCAAATTACATAAATATGGAAGTTTTCAGCTCTTTAGCTGCAATATTTATGATTTTTATGACATTTGGAATTTCGTGATTTTTTTCTTCCGAACTGCAAATTTAGCCTTTGATCCATTTTCACATAATGCAGTTTTATAGTATTTAGTATTTCATGTGGCTCAAAAAAATTAAGCATCAAGTATATAATGCTCTCTTTAAGCTCAAGAAATCTTATAGCTTTCCAATGTGTAGTTTTTGATTTATAAGTGCATGAAAATGCATATTTGCACTTTGTGAGCACAACAATGAGACTTGAAATTGGATTTTTTGTCAATTTTGATGGACCATAATTCATTTAATTGATTCGTTGCACTTCCCATGTTTCTTTTCTGCAATAAGGACTTGTATAACTTTCCAAAAAAAAAGCATTATTGACTTTTTGAGAGTTTGTTGACTTCTTCTTCTTCTTCTTTCGTTCGCTTGAACTATATTGTCTATATCTGCAATGTTGTTTCTTGTATAAACTTCACTGTCTTTTGTAGTTCATACAGAGGTCCATATAGTTTTGCTTCCAGTGTTGTTTCTCTGGGCCAGTGGGTTTGCCTCAATATATCATATTCGGGGCAATCTTGAAGTACGTGCTCCGCAGTCTGGGGTGCCTGTCCACATGTACACATGGCTGAATTGCCAATCTTGAATTTTGTATACATGTGGCTGCGGAGGCGGTTGTGTCCTGTTCTGAGGCGCAGAATGACTATTTGTTCTGATCTGTTCATAGCTTGGTAGTCATCCTGTGTTGGTGTTGGTGGCTTTCTGATAGATTTGATCATCTTTTTCTTCTGATGGTATGTATCTGGTACATCCGGTTGCTCGTCTGCAGCACCTTCTTTAGCCAGTCCATCTGCTCTCTCGTTTCCTGATATTCCACAATGAGACGGTATCCACTGCATGGTGACCCTGCGCTGGTTGCACAGTTCAGAAAGTAGGGCTTGTATGCCTGGCAATTTTCTGGACTGAAGTGCTTGGAGTGCTGATCTTGCATCTGTCAGGAATACTACAGGCTGTGGACCGAGATTGGTGTTCAATAGTTTCTCAGTTGCCACCTTGATTGCCTGGACTTCTGCATCATAGTTGTTACAGAATTTCCCCGTTGGTACTCTGACAGTATCCCTAGTGTTGTTTGGGTATTCTATGTACACTCCTGCTCCTCCATTCTTTACTGCATTCTGTGCTGACCCATCCATGTATACTCGGACCCAGAGGTCCTGTGGGTATTCATCATCCAGGAAACTGAGAGTGACTGTCCTACGTTGCACGCTGTTCTGTTCATCCCTGTCGAATATTCCTTTCACTTTTGTGTGGATGTGTACTGGTAGCCCATGCTCCTCTCTCCAAGGGGTTTGTTCTGGCACAGACTTTAGGGGCTGTTAACTTCAGGCAGGTCTGAGGTTTGTCTATGTAATCGTTTGGCCTGGTGGATAAAGCTGCTTCTTTTCAGTCGCCCCATTGCTAGGTTTTGGAATCTGTCCTTCATTGGATGGCTCGGCATACAGAGGAACTTTTCTGCCTGTGTTAGCACTTTCGTGTCTCTGCGTTCTCTCAGTGCTTGTATCCTCCCCATTTTCTCCATCTTCACTATAGGCGTTGATTTCATTGCCCCCGTGATGACCCTAAGCGCCTGGTTTTGCACCTTATCTAGCTCTTGTAATGTGGTGTTTGATGCTGGGCACCACGCAGCTGACCCATATTCCAGGTGTGGTCGTATGCCCTGCTGGTAAACTTTACTAAGTATTTTCCCGCTGGCTCCCCATGTGGTTCCACTTAGTTTTCTCAGGATGGCTAACTTCCTCCTGGCCTTTGTTGCTGCTTTGTTGATGTGCTGCTTCCATGTCAGCCTATCATCGAATGTAACTCCGAGATAGGTGGGTTGTTTATCTTCTCTCAGGAGCTCTTCGTTTATCTTGATGACACCAGCTTTTTGTTTGGGAGAGAGGGTGAAGAGCGTAGTGCTGCACTTGTCTGTATTGATGCTGACACACCATCTATTTGCCCATGAGGTTAAGGCATCTATAGCTCTTTGTAGCAGTTTGGTGGCCACTGTTGCATGCTCATCTGTGCACCATATTACCAGGTCATCAGCGTACATTGCCACTTTCATTCCATGTGGTAGTTCAGCAACCAGGTCGTTGATGTAGACTAGGAAAAGTGTGGGGGACAAAACCCCTCCCTGAGGGACGCCATGACGCAGTAGAATTTTCTTACTCTTGAGGCCATCTAGTTGTACTCTGGCTCTTCTGTTATGCAGGTATGCTTTTACCCATTTGTACATCTTACCATTCACTCTACAATTTCTCAGTTTCTGTATTTATGATTGTACAAAGTCGGGCAATTTGTTCGGTGCGAAGATGTTTGAAACATTTTGTTAAGTCCCCAAAATTTTGAAATGCTGTAACTCGGTTGTTTGATTTTAAAAATTTAAAAAAGGATATTTAATGCCTTGAAGAGATCTATTAAGATCTATAAACAAAGACACTCTACAAACAAAATGAAAAATCACTTTGTGATACCTAGTAGCAGGCAAATAGTAAACATGGCTGGCAAAAAGTAAACTAAGCATTAAATCTGCACACCTGGAAGTTCCTTGACAAAGTCCCATGCAGACTTCTCAGCCAAAATGAGAGACTTGACAAGAGGGTCTGCTGTCTCTGCATCTGCCCAATCTGCCTCTGTGAAGACTTTGTCAGTGGCTGTGGTAGGCCCAGCTGTAATATAATGAGCAACATAAAACAAATGTCAGCTTTTAAACAAGTACATTATCACACTTCTTATTTCCTTTTTTAGCTGAAGGAATGTGATCCACAACTGCAGATACTTGCCTTTCGTAGGATGTCTGGCTACTTGGTGACAAGTTATGCTTTCGTGACAAATAAAATGTGCGTTGGTTGTGACCCTACGAAGCTATTATTCTTTCTATGTGGTTCTTGCCGTTAAAAGCAATTTTTAAGAATATGAGTGTTCTTTAGCAGGGTGCCAAGTTATACAAAGTCTCACAGTAAGTGTGTTTTCAACCGACGCTGTATTTTTTAACTTCATTTCCCGCAAATGAAGTGTGTGATTCTGTAGAGTCTTTATTGTATACATAAAAAGCACCTCACATGGCAGATAAATAAATCTTTGCATTTCTTTTTATTTTTTGGTTTATAATTTTGTGTGTGCCTGGATGTATACCTTCTAAGCAAAAATCAACAAATTATAACACACAAATAATTAACAAATTACAACTCTCACACATAGTATCAACAAATTACAACTCTCACACGTGGAATCAACAAATTACAACTCTCACACACGGAACCAACAAATTACAATTCTCACATGCGGAATCAACAAATTGCAATCACACGCAGAATCGACAAATTACAACTCTCACACACAGAATCAACAAATTACAACACTCAAAGAGATCAAACAAATGTCCGGTCATCTTTTTCACAGACACCAGCTGTACCTGAAATCGTCTGATAAGAGCTGGTGAGTATGATGCGCTTGACTGTCTTGGACTCAACACTGGCTTTCAACACATTCTGCACAGCTTCAACTGCTGGTTGAACTGGAGCCTCGCCCTCTTGTGCTGCTGGCTGAGCTGCCACAGGTTTAATCGCATGAATAACATACTGCACCTCTTTTATTGCACTGTGACCAGAGGGAAACCAACAAAATTGAACTCACTGAATCCACTTTTGTAATTTGTGCATATGTTTGATGTTATAGAAAAACTGGATTTCGAGGAACATATATTTGTTCCAGCACTCTGAACGATTACTTATGCGAAAGTAACAATAAAAAAGAAAATAAGAATACATGTGACGGAATTGCGTGCAGTCTAATTAGCATTTCAGAATGACAATATCATCATGTGTCATTTCAGCCTGGTGTAATTTCTGGGGTCTCTGAGAAGACAAAAAAGAATATAGGACTAAATGCTCTCTCAGGGATATCATGAGGTGACTAATGAGGTTGTGCATAGGGAAGCTACAATTGCAATAGAATATGAATGCTTTAGTGCAGGCTTCTTGATGGATTAGCTGCAGTGGAGGCTCCATGGTCCATTGGAAGCAAAAAGGGAAATGATAATGACGGTGTGTTATATCTAATGGTGCTAATGTTAACATCCTTCCATAAATGAGTCTGTCTTATTAGCATCCCATTACTTGTAAATGCACAGACACAGTAAATAATGACTGCTTCTAGCCAAGGCTGGTTTATTACATTACACTACCACAGATTCACAAACCATTTGTGGTCCCATAAATATCTTTCCTGTAAAAGTGTTTTTTGAAAGCCACGCCTTGTGCACAAATTACTTAGCAATATGCTAACTTTTCTACCCTGAATCTAAATTCGGGTGCCAGCAAGCTTATTGGAGTTAAGACTTTGTGGACATGCTGGATGATACAGACTTATGTGCTGATGTATTTTTTTAATCTGCTGGATAGTTTTTCTCAAACCTTTTTCTCATTTGAGCTTGATCCATACAATAAGTGTTAATGTTGTTGTAAGTCTTGCTTCTTTAGAATGTGCTTTCAATTTGAATGTTTCTGTTACAAAATAACTTCAAAGCTACATTTGTGATTCGCACACACCTGCCAGCGCGAGTATTCCCAGGCCATACTCGATTACAGACAAGACCATGATACAGCAGAAACAGTAGTCTCTGCTCCAGCCATTGTTTTTAGGGCTGCCAGACCTCTCTTGCACTTCTGTATGACGTGATCAACATGGTGCTTATATGATAGCCCATGATCGAATGTTACTCCAAGGTATTTCAACTTGTCTTGCTTTTCAATTTTCTGTCCACTGAGAGTAATGTCTGGAAGATCTGTTTTCAATATGGGGTTATTCAAGGAGCACCACAGCACACAGGCTAGGTTGGGATTGACCTTGGAGCTGGTTTTGTCTCACCATTTAGAAACTGCCTGAAGTGTCTCATGTATGCTTTTAACCATTTCATTTCTATCTGAACCAGTCCTGTAAATGAGCAAGTCATAGGCATATTTTTGCTGCATAGATGTTAAACAGCACCAATGATAATGAAGAACCCTGGGCAAATGTGCATTGGTTCTGATGTCCATGTTCCCAAGCGAAATGCAACTGCTCTCTCAGTTAAGGCAGCTGCTATCCACCTTGTTAGCCATGGGTTTACACCACATTCCTTTACAGTCCATCAAGGTTGCAAAGTCAACACTGTTGTAAGCATCCTTTAGGTCAATTGCCACAGCCAAGTTTCTTGTTTACAATGAAAACTCTCATTTACATCGTACGCAAATGTTCCAGCGTTACCCCATGACACTTTTATTGGTCTATAACTGCCCAGGGTATCAGGGAGGATGTGTGCATTTTCAAGGTGGTTCATTAATTGTCTCGCCACTATCTTCTCAAGTTATTTGCCGTAGACATTCTGCAATGTGATGATTCGATAGCTGATAAGCAGTGTGGGGTCTTTACCAGGTTTAGGAAGTGAACGACTGGAACACATTCAAAACAAAGGGACGTGTATAGTCTTGGGCTGCATGTGAGATAACCCTATTGTGATGATGCAGCACATGCTTGGATTGCTGTCAATTAGATCCAGATATACGATGGCCCAGGTAAAAGCGTATATGCGTGTAACCACAGACAAAAGGCATCCCCTGCATGGGAACATAGCTGACATCAAAGGAGCGAGAATAAAGAGGGGGAATGTCATGGATGGCACAGGCAGGAGACTATTAGATAGGTGACCCCAGTTGAAAATATATTCAAGGGAGAAGAGTGGAGTAAGTCAGATGAGAGCTGGATGAACTAACAGCAAGTCATCATCAGCCTTGGTAGAGAATGCAGAACATGGGCCAATGGGAGAGCAGAGCTGGAATTTATCAGCTTATAAATGATAATGCTGGGGATGATGATGCCATTGTGTACACTGATGGGTCTGTAATCTGTGGTAATAAATCAGGGCGGAGCTTCTCTGCTAGAGTAAAATGCAGAACCTTCGCTGAACATAGCGGGGCTTACATGACAACAACCTGCAGGATGAGAATGGAGGTAGAGGCAGTTACTGCTGCCTTAAGATGGCTGTCTAAGACTTTATTAACAAAGGCAGTTATTGTATCACTCACAATCCCTGCTTCGAAAGGTCCAAAATGGTTGGCTTCGACATGAATGGAAAACCTCCAAAGAAGCATCGAATCTTCAAGAAATGATATGGATCTACTGTCCTGGCCATGTGGGGTATGTGGCAATGAAAGAAATGACAGACTAGCTTCAAGAGCACCCATAAAAGGTGCATTGGCCATGGATAAGGAAGAAATACTGAGGGCAATTCATGTTCGTCTATTAGAGAATGACACTGCAATCGATGAATCATCAAGGCTAAGACTGCTGGAATGTGGCATCAAGCGTAAGACCAGCAGGGATGGACGTATGAGAGGACGCATGCGCTGTTGTAGTGGTGTTTGATGGTATTGTATGATGGTGATATTACTAAATGTAATTGTATGAGGCCAGCTGTGAAGGCTCCTGAGATAAAATGTAGTTGAGAATTGTCAGAAGGCCTTTCTTGCTACCACTACGACCTCACACTTAATTTTTTTTTATGAATGTGGCTACGTAAAGTGTCTAGGGTTATGCTATGTAGTGTGGTGTGATAGTTTCTAAATACACCCACAGATAATTAAGAAGACTAATAATATTAACAAATGTTAAAATACACTGAACTAACTCACGTGTGTAAAATTTTTGTTAGAATTATATTACATTTATTTTGTTCTGGATCAATTTTTAGGTTGACCAGAACTTAAAAGGATTTAGAGATTATGAAAGAAATGCATGGAATATTATATCATAAATGCAATAGTGTACATATATATGTACTATACTAGTTAGTTTTATTAAAATGTTCTAGTAGTCATCTACTTGGGAGGATAGTTACTGTTTGTGCTGTTGGGGTGGCCTCATCACACCTGTCTATATTGACTACACAGTGTCCAGAAAATGGTGGGAATTTTTATGAGGGTATTAGTAACTAAACGGGGTTGGTGAATGTCCAGCAGACCAGAGGCTCACTCATCTTTTAGTTGTAGCTCTGGTGCTGAAATCTGATGGTCCCACCTCTCCGTGCTGGCGGGCAATAATGGTGGTCTCTGTCACAAGTACTGCACAGATACACTCGAGTAAAGTCACCCACTGAATAGACACTGCTTTGTTGACCACAGAAACTCACAGCTCTGCAATCAAAGTATGGGCCATGTGTCAAAATCTATTCTCTACCCACGTCTGGACACAACACTGACACAACAACCACATCATACAGACAGGTCAGATCTCTCTGACCAAACAGCACATTTACCATGGTGGTTTTACATCAGATAGATCCTCCCAGACTATAGATTCTGAAAAATATTTATTAGTTTGCTGCCCTAAAAGAGGATAGGTAATATGTTTCATTATTCTCAACACTTGATCTGTCTTGCATAATCCTTGTTGGAGTTTATGTACATTGTTGGTCCCTAGACCCTGACTAGGGCGGGGGGTCTAGAGCAAATCCCTACTTGTTTGTAAGGCTAGATTTCGATATGGCAGTATCAAATCACTCAAACATGAAACAATATTCAAAATATACAAAGAAATAATTTCAATCTTACCAGATTATGAATAAATAACACAGAATTGCTAGCAAAACTCAGCTGAGCTGCTGGCTATAGTATGGCGTCCCTAAATTTATTACACTTTCTTTCATATGGAAATCACCACACTTTAAAATCTGTGTCTATCACTGAACAACTATTGAAGAATGGCCCCACTTTCGCGTCTGAGCGCTAATGATATGATTGTCTGTGGCCAATCACTGCCTAGGTTTATTTTAAATTTCAAATTTCCTACCATAAAGTCATTTCAGTCATGCTTCAGTCAAGTATGGATGGTTATCTGTTAGTCTGTCCGTCTCTACTTGTGTTTCTACAAAATGTACTCGATTTTTGAACCAACCTTTCTCTCCCCTCCAAAATTTTGTCGTTAAAAGTTATTTTTAGACACAGCCACCACAAATATCCCTTCTCTTCCATACTACGTAGATTTGAACACCTGCGTTTCGAGGTCGTGTTTTTTTGTGCAATTAGCGACACTTTTAGATTCAATACAGTCTGTCAGTGATGTGAACAACACTGTCTTTTGTCACTATCTTCAATACTATCTATCCGTCTGTAAAAGTAAGAACATATTAGTTCACTGCTCAGAATAGGCCATCCGGCCAGCTAATTTTTATATTCCTAACATTAATATTAAGAAAAAAGTACTTTTTAATTTTTGTAATATTCCTAACATCTGCGTTTTAGCCGCTGAATTCAAATCAAGGGCTTGGTATTGCAAAAGCGTCCAATAAATGACTGTGGCGTATTATATCTAAGGTCCCTTCTGTCGAGTTGCTTACTTTTTATGTCAACTTGGGAAACGTGACTTTTCTCCGTTTCCCCCCCCCCCCATTGCGTCTCCTTAGCCTTTCTAGTCCCACGCAATCTTTCCAGTCATATTTTTCCTTTTTGATCCTCCGTTCCCCTCCTGTCTAGCAAGTCAATTTTTATGGAGGGTGATGACCCGCGGTCTAGGCGATCATGTACATCAGCAGCCTACGCATTATGTTTTTTATCCTTATATGTTATCCTTGGAGGTAGTTTACCGTTGTATCTCTGTCAATTTCACTACAGCTGTGTATACAACCAGTGCGCAACAGGAACAATTCATACCCTTCGACATTTGCTGAGGGAGACTGAGCACACAGGGTTTGCCCAGAGCGCAATGACGTCGATTCTGATTTTTTTTTTTTCTCTAACCAGCGGCACTCGAGCTTTCCAGCCCTTTTGGCCCAATGACATGTCATTGCGAGGCTGGGGAGACAGTGGACTTTCCTTCTAACCCAGTCAGGAAGCTCCTTCCCATCCACAAAGGGTTTATCTGCAGGAGCCGTTCAGGTCATTCAGTCAAATCCCAGTCGATGACACTCCTACAAACGACAGCACCCGGGCTTGAACCCTCAAAACCTGGTCGCTAGCGCAACGCTGTAACCATTACACCAGCGCGGCTCCCTCTTCTTTCTTCTTCCGTCCTTAGCCAAAGACCGACCAAGCAGTCAGAGGCCATCACGCCTTGTGGCGTCTTAAGGGCAACAGCAGTGATTTTCTCTGTTGCAGTTTCCCATCACGCCTAGCGGCGTCTTTAGGGCAACAACAAATAGATCCATCTGCCGTTGTTTCCGTAATCGGTGTGACAAGCCAACGGGTGATCAGCCCATTGGGCGCGGCTCCCTCTGATTAACATTAACACATCTGCCAGACAGACAAAAACTGGGTATTATTTTAATAAATTTTGTTAATGTGAATATTATGTTTACCAATAAAGGAGAAAAAAATTGCCACTAATTTAACAACTTAACATATTTTAACTTCTAATTGAATTTGAAAACTAAACAGGGATGACAAGTTTGACAATATGGAAGCAGAATAGTGATGGCTTCATGCTCCCTAGAATAAACAAGTGACATTCATTTATACTTCCATCAAGATGGGCAGATGCACCAGGAACGGACTAACCGGTATAATCAGAAATGTCCTAGACTGGAACCCACAGGTTGAAAGAAAAGATGAGAGGCCAAAGAGAACCTACTGCAGGATGGCAAAACAGGAAGCTAAAACAACTGGAACATCATCATGTTTGGAAAAGAAAAACCAACTAAAATAAATATGTATTGAGCAACAGTTAGAGATAAATGTTCTAGAAGGAATGAAAAGGATTGACAACATTTTCATTATTTTTAGAATTTCAGTCGACATAACTTTCTGGATTATTCTTGTTCAAATTTCTGGCCATTAAATGATATTTCTATTACATAAGTAGTACCTTTCCAATGAGCCAGCCTTAGTAACATCTGCTTCAACAATCTCGACCTTGAATTTGGCCTCAGGACAAAGCTCATGTAACTGATTGATTTTAGCCTCCTCATCTTGAAGAGATGTTACAGTGCCCCGAACTTGGTACCCTTCCTCTTGAAGCAGCTTGATGATGTGAGGCGCGATGAAGCTAGTTGCATCCGTAATCAGAACCACTAGAAGGATATGGAAGTCACCCAATATATATATATATAAAATCCACTAAGTAATTTAACATCAGCAACTTTTAAAATGTCTTACAAACAAGTCAACAAACCCAAAAATATAAATTACCTGAATGAGAAAATGCTTAATTAAAAATTAAAATGACACCAGAAAAAAAATGTCAGTATTAAGCATCTCATAAAATTAAAAATATAATACTTGTACTTTTATCTGAAACAATAATAAATGACGCATATGTTCTGTATCAAATGGTGATCTTAATGTTATGAATCCATGAATGCTGGAATAATTTAAAAAATTCCTTCAAAACTAATCAATAATAACAGATTCTATGTTTTAGGTATACTAATTATCTCAGACCTAAGGGTCTTTAATATTTGGACATGCGCCCTAATATAACCGACTAGGTTGAACGGAACGCGCCTCGCCAAAAGTTTTACATTTAAAAAAAACAAAAAATATGTTTTAGTGTTTCATTTTCTATCTGCATGAAAAATAGAGCTATTTTCTTTACTAGTTGTATAATTAATTAGTATTGAAGGAACTGTTTTAATTATTTCTACATAGTTTTGGAACGCCCGATTGACAGAGTGGTTACAGCGGTAGTCTCTCGCGGTGAAGGTACCGGGTTTGAAACACGGTGGCGTCACGCTCCAGTCTAAACAGCTGTAAATGTGCACCTGACTCTGCTTGTGAGTTAACACATTAACTACCGCAAGCCGCTCCCATCGGCACACGAAAGAAACACATTTGGACAGCAAACCGCCCACAACGGCTTTCTAAGTTTAGTAAGAAAACGAATGAAATATGTGCCAAAACACTTTCCGATCAGGTTCGAGATTTTAATTTACCAACGGAAGACAACATCCATAAGCGTGGGTAAATTTGTGCCACTGAAAATTGATATTATATTCATATTTTTCAAACGTTTCAAGTTAGTTAGTTTCCAAATCACAAAACTGTTTACCATGGCAACGAGTGATAGCGCCACAAAAAACGCACGTACACCTCGTCTAACTGCTGAACAGGATAGAAACTTGTTTCAGCAATTGATTGATAGATCTGGTGACGAGAAAGACAGTGACAACAATGTGGACATTGATTCAAATAGTGATTTTTCTGGCAGTGACAACAGTAGTAGTGACAATTCAAGCAGTGATGATAGCGAAGATATTAGAAGTCCTGCACCATCGGTGGGTCGTAAAAGAGCAAAAACCTCGGTTAGAGTTACCAATAGTGCCGGAAATACTGTAGGCCTAACTAAAGAAAGAGAGCAATGGATGCAAGTGACTGCTGGTGAAACAACAAATAGTTTTTATTTTGTTCCAACTCGTGAACCAGGTCTGCAAGCAAATCTTGATGCAACTTCCTCTGTGCTTGATTGCTGGCTTACATTACTGACACCAGATGTTTGACATTTGTTGGTCATAGTAATAAATGAATATGCTGACATAAAGAATTCAAAACCCCCATCTTCAAAAAGATCATCTGTTGCTTGGAAACCTGTCACTGACTATGATGAGCTTTTGAAATTGTTCGCAGTAATAACTGCGATGGGTTTAGATAAAAAGCCATCGGTAAAAGATTATTGGGCACAGACACCACATAATTATACTCCCTGGTACGGCAATATGTTTTCAAGATCTAGGTTTGAAATAATTTACCATACAATGATGCATGTTGGAGATGCTGATTCAGAAGGGAAGGACAAAATAGAGCCTTTTTTAAATTTGCTCGTTGCGAAGTTCCAGGATGCATATTATCCATTTCAGAATTTAGCCATTGATGAAATGGTTATTACTGGGGCCCGAAAGGGGAGCAAAGAATAGTAACACTGTTCCCTGCCAAGCATGTCGTAGAAAGCGACTAAGGAGGGTTGGGCATGGGGCCGGTTACCCCATCCCGTAAAAAAAATTTAAACCACAAAAAACATGGACAAGTCAATTAAAGAAAATAAAACACAGCCATCCAAGACAGGGGAAGGTCCTCTCACAGGGAGGCGTATGATGCAACACAGAGAAAGCCGAAAGAAGTCTGTGTTACTGACTAACCTTCTTCTAGAACTTCCAGATTTGGCACTTGGAATGTTCGGACATTAAACGAACAAGGGAAAGTGGCACAAGTAGCAGCAGAGATGAGGGAATATAAAATCGATGTTCTGGGACTGTGTGAAACAAAGTGGAAGGGGGTAGACAGGAAGAAACTCATCACAGGTGAATTGGTGCTGTCCTCAGGACATGAAGACGAAAGTTCACACCACAGTGAAGGGGTAGCTCTTATGTTATCTAAAGAAGCACAGAAAGCACTCATTGAATGGGAAGCCCTTGGATCCAGAATAATAACAGCTACTTTTAAAACAGCTAAAAAGAAAATAAATGTAAATGTCATCCAATGTTATGCACCAACTAATGACAAAGAAGAGTCTGTGAAAGAAGCATTTTATACTAGACTACAGGAAATTATGGAAAAAGTAAAAAGAAGAGACATCACAATTTTGATGGGTGACATGAATGCAAAGATAGGTACAGTCAACACCGGATTTGAAGAAGTCATGGGAAAACAGGGGCTAGGAATAATGAATGAAAATGGGGAACTATTCTCTAACTTCTGTGCTTCAAATCAACTGGCTATAGGAGGAAGCATGTTTCCACATAAGAGAATACACAAGGCAACATGGATATCACCAGACCATAGAACAGAAAATTAGATTGATCATATATGCATAAACAAGAAGTTTAAATCATCATTGCAGGATGTAAAGGTATATAGAGGAGCAGATGTGGCATCAGATCACCATCTTATGATAGCCAAAGTAAAAATGAAACTCAAGAGATATGCAACAATGCAAAATTATAGACAACAGTTTAATGTAGGACAGCTAAGAAATCAAGAAACAAGAGACAAATTTGCGGTCACAGTATCCAACAAATTCCAAGAGCTCCAACAACTGGAAGATGTAGAGAATACAGAAGACTATTGGCAGCAAATCAAAATGGTATGGAATGAGACATGTGAAGAAATACTGGGGAAAAGGGAACGACAACAAAAAGCATGGATAACAACAGAAACCATCAATAAGATAAAAGACAGAAAAAACAAGAAAGCAGATTTAAACACAAGCAAAACCAGAAGTTCCAAAGCCAAGGCTCAAGAAGTGTACACAGAAGCAAACAAAGAAGTTAAAAGAAGTATCAAAAGAGACAAGAGGACGTATATTGAGGAGTTGGCAAGAGAGGCAGAAGATGCTGCAGCCAAAGGAAATATGAGAGAACTGTATAACAGCACAAAGAAGCTGACAGGGAAATACAAGCAAACAAGTTGCCTCTGTCGTGGAATATTCTAATCCACATATATAAATTATTAGGTAAATATGAAGCCTAACAAATAAAATTAATAAAGAAAAGAGCAATGGTAAAATAACAGTGCTGTCACAAAGAATGTACTCGAAATCCCCCTTGTTTTCTGCTTCGTCTGCAAATTGTAACGCTTTCACGTTGATAGTAAAAGCTTACTGTATTATTACCCGCTTTCTTCAATGAAACGTGTGCTGTATTTCTTGGAAAAACATTGAGAGGCACCCTGCGTAATGACCTAAATTAATCCTAACATTAATTATATTACGTTACCAAAACGAACGAACAGATGGACTCAAATAGAAAGAGAGAGAGAGGGGCGAATGAAATCAGGAACGCATGCAAAATTAAACACGCGTCGCGCGATACACAATTACTACTATCACGCGTGTAAGACTACATGCACTAACTTTTTTTCAGACGGACAGTGATAAATTCACTACCCTTCCCAGAGTTATGTTTTAAAATCTGAAAAACGCTTATAAGGAAAGATGACAATAGATGGGTTTACGTTTGAAAACATTACAGTACCCAGACAGCACATCTTCGAAACAGGAGGTAGAAGAAATTGCATATTTTGAACGCAGCCACGTAGCTCTTTTAAATTTGGATATTTGGGTTCCTTAGGGCTTGCTGACAAAGAATATGTAAAACGTTACGCAAATAGTCCAGGAATTAATAAATTATAACCAAAATAAAATAGTGGGGATGCCTGACAGCATGAAATCATTTCTGCTCATAAAATTTTTTTATAACGTGTTTGAAAAAAACCTTACGTTACAGAAATAGCCTACCATGTGAACTCCAAATTGATTGGAGCGCAACAAATATAAGACTAAACACGATTGGTCGGACTATAAATACTATCTTTGGTTGTTAGGGGAGACGTGGGAAGGTAAAATTTTTTCAAACACTTGTCGAAACGTGGCTCCATTGGCCAGACTCGCTGATATAATCACTTAGGAGCGTTAGTTCGAGACCACTAGTTCAAATAAGCTTGATAAAGCAACAGTGCGTTGAAGCCAGCTCATATTTTTGCTAAATAAAAGCCTGGAACATAAGCAGATGGGAATTTGTGCCAGTATTTGTGCCAGAATTCATTGCTAGTCAACGTATCTGTGTTTATTTCCATGAATTGTGGTAAGCTTGAAACATTCAGTATCTTTTAATGAAAATTGAATGTGAATTGTTAATTTATGCCTGTATATATGTGTAGTTCAGTAGCAAACATGATGTAAAGCCTATAATGCTCCAGCCTGAACAGAAGGTGTCGGAGGAAAGTAAAACGGCATGGAATGGCCAAACAGTACACTGACACCTAGATGATTGACTAGAAAGAAATAATGCTGGAAGTGCAGAGGCGTAGTAACCATTAAGGAGGTAAATACTGGTATAAAGTATTTCAGATGAAGCTGACAGTTGGCCTAACGCTCTGAACTCAATGTTTGTGATGTATTGTGATCAGTGTAAAAAGAGAGTATAATTAGTTATGAAGTAGAAGGTACATCCTTCTTGTTTTCAGGGACCGTGGTCTTGATGGTATTGAGCAGCACCTGGTCAGAGCTTTGCTGAATCCAGAGTCGGACAGCATACTCCTTGGTCTTTTTAGCTATCAGTGAGGTGTCTCCAGAGCCCAGGGGAGAATTCGAGCAGAGGAGTCCTTTCCTGCCGCCATCACGCAAGATAAGCTGATTTGGCCAGCTGAGCTCAACATTATGTACCCCATCTTAAAATGACCTTGTAAAAATAAAATTAAGAGGGGAATTAAATTGTCTTAATATCAGGAACTGAGAACATCTCCAATACTAGTTCCCATAAAGACAAACTATTGAAGTCATGATGACAAATACCAACAGAGCTTGAACAAAACAAAACCAGTATTACCTCATATTACTACTACACAACTGACACACATAGGATACTTTTAATAATATATGTCACTACAATATTCATATTGATAAATTCTGTACATATAACTTGTAATTAAAATTGATTGTGATTCCTGGTTCCCTTTGTATTTGAATCAGGACACATATACATTCATGACAGCAATGAATACATATTGTTATTTGAAAAGTTATCAGTGACTCCTTTAAGATATCCTTTAGAGTGTTATATGTATGTGAGTGTCACAGTGTTGTCAAGTGTAGTGGAATAAATTAAATTGTTTATCTGTCTGTTGTTGTTATGACTTACACTTCATCATACACATACCCTAGACATACAACGTAGTCATCACACTATTCCAGAATAATTCTGACTGAGATATATATATATATGTGGCAGCAAGTAAGGTTATCTATAATACACTACTCTTATTAGATATATATACCTTCACAGCTGATCTCAGTCAGTACACTAAGTCCCCTATAAATATTTATAACATCCCACTTCACCACATATATTGGGGTCTCGCTCTTGGGATTTTGAATCTTTCCCTATTAAAAATATTGGGGGTAATTCACTTCAGGGAATATAAGAATTAAAAGGTATCCTTGGGTGGAATTAAATAAGGTTGAGCTCACGGTGCCTGTGTTGTCCATTAGATATATATTGATAGACAATGGCGGACCTGGCCAAATTTCGATCTGCTGCTGTTCAGACTGCAAAAGAGTTAGGATTAGATGGGCAAGTTATGGTTGCCTATGTCACTACGGAATGTGACAAATTTATTGAACGCGAAGAAAGAAGGTTTGAAGCTGAAAGAAAGTTAGAGGCTGAAAGGGAAATTAAGAAGTTACAATTTGAGGCTGAGGCTGAGACTAAGAGGTTGCAGATTGAGGCTGAGGCTAAGAAATTGGAAG
Source organism: Oreohelix idahoensis (assembly GCA_024509875.1). Classification (NCBI taxonomy): domain Eukaryota; kingdom Metazoa; phylum Mollusca; class Gastropoda; order Stylommatophora; family Oreohelicidae; genus Oreohelix; species Oreohelix idahoensis. The sequence goes on from JAMPIV010021106.1 coordinate 73,216, forward strand.
CAGAAAGAGAAGACAAAAGATTAGCTGCAGAAAGGGTAGAGCTGCAGAAAGAGAAGAGAAGAAATTAGCTGCAGAAAGAGAAGAGAAGAAATTAGCTGCAGAAAGAGAAGAGAAGAGATTAGCTGCAGAAAGGGAAGCAGAAAAGGAGGAGAAGAGATTACAAAGGGAACATGAGTTACGACTAAGGGAGTTTGAGTTTCAAGGCCATGCTCCTGAAAATGGTGCCAGTCCCTTTGCCTCTGATGCCACTGCTAGCCAAGGAGCCTCAACCTCAGCTATGAATTTTCATTTAGATCATTTTGTTGAGAAAGACGATGATATTGAGAGCTATATAAATAGGTATGAACTATTAGCTACCACGTATGGGTTAGAGAGAGAAAGGTGGAGCTTAAAGTTATCTCAGGGACTTCGTGGGGCAGCTTATGAAGTTTTTGCAAAAATGAGCAGAGGTGATCAGGAAAATTATGACATGCTAAAGCAGGCTCTTTTGTTAAGATATGAAAAGAATGCAGAATTTTATAGGAAAAAATTTAGGAATGCTAAACTACTGTCAGGTGAAACCTATCACCAGTTCTCTGCACGAATAGAGACATACTTGGAGAAATGGACTTCTCTGGGGAAAACCCAAGATCTTAAGGAAATGGTCCTTATAGAGCAATTAAGAGAGTCCATGGCTCCAGACCTGAGAAAGTTTCTCATGGAACAAGGTGCAGAGAGGCTGGGTGAGTTGCTAAATGTTGCTGAAAGGTATCAAGCAGCTCAAGCAGAGGTAACAGGTAATAAAAAGAAACAAGTGGATAACTTTAGGGCACCACAGAACTTTAATAAATTTGATCCTAGGGATCAAAATAAAGGTAAGCACCAATTTGATAGGCCACGGTATGAAAATAAAAATAAATTCCCACAATTCGATGAAAGGAAATATGATGAAAGAAAATCTTTCAACCAAGGAAAAAGGTGGTGTAAAAATTGTCAGATGGACAATCATGACACTGACCGTTGCAGAAGGAAACCTGTGTATATGGCAACCCTTCAGGTCAGGTCGACCTCAAGACAGGAGGAGGATATTATGTTAGATACCACTCCAGAAGAGATGAGGAAGGCACAGGCTGGGGATAAAACACTCAAGCCTTGTTTCAGAAAATTGTCAACTTGTCATACAACTCCAGGCAAGGGAGATTTTTTACATGAAAAATAAGTTGATGTATAGGAAGACTGGAGCTAGATCCAAAGGTCAGGACAGCTGGTACTTCCTAAAAGATATAGGGCAGACTTAATAAGAAGCCTACATGTGAAACCAGATGGGGACCATGAGAAGATAGGTACCATCATTCAAAAGGTGGCTCACAATTATTATTGGCCCAAAGCAAGATGGGACATTGAGAATTTTGTAGAAAGGTGTAGCATAGCACATGAGGGAACACCCACAAGTGGGAACATGGATCAGGACCTGGACACGCCACGGGGCAAAATTAGGCCTGATAATAAAAAGAAAAATAGATTTGATAAAGTGGACCAAATGGAATGGGAAGCCCCTTTTCACGGACAAGCTTCACTTAACTGTTTTACAATGGCCACTATGCGGAGAGTGCAAAAAGATGTCTTACCCCAGGATAAGCCGAAAATCCCTCAATCGGACTTAAACAAACTGGAGGAAGAGGATGTAGAGAGGAAATCTCTCATCAAGAATTTTAAGTGGGGAGAAAGCCCCAAAAGAAAAATTGGTAGCGGTCGTTTTGTGAATGATAATTCTGGGAGGAAAAATCATCACTATAAAGCTTCGAGTGGAAGAGACCATACCGGTGCATGGACAAATAGGTCCACACAATTAAAGGTCCATATGTAGCTTTGTTAAGAACGTGGACTGATGAAAAGGCAGAGGAAAACATTACATCTTCATACCAATATGTGAATGAGCTGACCACTCGTTTAAAAACTGGCTGGAAACTTGCCAATGAAAATTTGAAACAAGCCAGGAAGAAACATGCTGCCTATTATAACAGGAAGGCGAAAGACAGAAATTTGGCTGTGGGAGAGAAAGTACTGCTTCTTTTGCCCGGGAGTCAGAATAAGTTACAAATTGGATGGCAGGGTCCATATACAGTTTTAGAGAAGGTGTCTAGAACAAATTATAAGATAGATAAGAAGGGGAAAGAAAAAATCTATCATGTGAATCTCCTGAAGAAATATTTGGAAAGAGAACATCAGGAAGAGACACACTTGTTGACCTTGTCCATCGCCATGGAGATGAAAAAGGAACCACTTTCATCATTTGAATATCCATTACACCCCTGTGAGACAGCAGCACAGGTGAAAATCAGTACACATTTAACGAAAACTCAGAAAGAGAGAGTGCAACAGGTTCTAAATAATCATGCAGAGGTGTTAACAGACCGACCAGGGCATACAAACCTATTGGAATATGATATGAAACTGATAGACCCCACACCTGTCTGTATGAAACCATATTCGATTCCGTTTGCTAAGGAGAAAGCTTTGAAGGAAGAGATAGACTATCTGTTGAAGGAAGGAATTATTTCGCACAGTGAGTCTTCGTATAGTTCCGGTGTTGTACTCTTAAGGAAGCCCTCTGGAGAACATAGACTCTGTATAGATTACAGGAGACTGAATGCTATTACAGAAGGACAGGTGGATCCATTGCCGGATACAAATCAGCTGTTTGCCAGACTAAATAAAGCTAAATATTTCTCAAAAGTGGATCTGAGTAAAGGATACTATCAGATTCCAGTAAAGCCTGAGGTTAGACCATACCTAGCTTTTAGTACCTCAGAAGGACACTATGAGTTTAATAGATTGCCATTTGGATTGAAGAATGCGCCTAGTGTCTTCTCTAGAATGATGAGAAAATTATTGGATCCTCTGAATAATCCCTGTATAACAAATTTTATGGATGATATCCTTATAGCAACAGAAACATTTGAGGAACACATTGACTCTCTGAACATGCTGTTTGATCGACTTAGGGAGGCAAATTTAACAGCCCGACCAACCAAATGTTGCGTTGGATGTAAAGAATTGGAATTTTTGGGACACACAGTTTATCAGGGAAACATGACCCCTGACCCAAAGAATTTAGAGAAACTACAGAAAGCCCCGAGACCACAAACCAAGAAGGACGTGAGATCCTTTGTCTCATTATGTGGTTTCTACCAGAAGTATATCAAAAACTTTAATTCCATATGTGCACCGTTAACTGAATTGACACGTAAAGGACATCCAGATCGCATTACATGGACACCACAATGTGAAATGACTTACCAAGAATTGAAGGAAAAGCTCACAAGTAAACCCATTTTGAAATTACCTGACTTAAGTCAAGAATTCATAGTAAGGACGGATGCAAGTAATATTGGGTTAGGTGCAACTCTACTACAGAAATCAGATGCATTGGATGGGGAATTAAGCCCAGTGGCATATGCTAGCAGAAAGTTGAATAAAGCTGAAATCAACTACTCAACTAGCGAAAAAGAATGTCTTGCAGTAATATGGGCAATAAAGAAATTCAATATTTATCTATATGGGAAGGCATTTAAGTTGCAAACAGACCACAAACCTTTATCGTTTCTAGCACAGGCTAAGCATGAGAACTCTAGGTTACTCCGATGGTCTTTACTTCTGGCTCCATATAATTTTAGCATTGAGTATATATCTGGAAAAACCAATTTGGGAGCGGATTTTTTAAGCCGCCATCCGTGTGATGAGAATCACCGTAAACCCCAGAAATAATAATAAATTTCTCTATGTGTATATAGAATAAAGGACTGACATATAATGTCTGTTTTAAGAGGGGAGGTGTCGTGGAATATTCTAATCCACATATATAAATTATTAGGTAAATATGAAGCCTAACAAATAAAATTAATAAAGAAAAGAGCAATGGTAAAATAACAGTGCTGTCACAAAGAATGTACTCGAAATCCCCCTTGTTTTCTGCTTCGTCTGCAAATTGTAACGCTTTCACGTTGATAGTAAAAGCTTACTGTATTATACCCGCTTTCTTCAATGAAACGTGTGCTGTATTTCTTGGAAAAACATTGAGAGGCACCCTGCGTAATGACCTAAATTAATCCTAACATTAATTATATTACGTTACCAAAACGAACGAACAGATGGACTAAAGGAGAAAGAGAGAGGGAGGGCTGAAAATCAGGAACGCATGCAACACGCGTCGCGCGATACACAATTACTACTATCACGCGTGTAAGACTACATGCACTAACTTTTTTTTCAGACGGACAGTGATAAAATACACTACCCTTCCCAGAGTTAGGTTTTAAAATCATAAAAAACGCTTATTAGGAAAGATAACAATAGATGGGTTTACGTTTGAAAACATTACAGTACCCAGACAGCACATCTTCGAAACAGGAGGTAGAAGAAATTGCATATTTTGAACGCAGCCACGTAGCTCTTTTAAATTTGGATATTTGGGTTCCTTAGGGCTTGCTGACAAAGAATATGTAAAACGTTACGCAAATAGTCCAGGAATTAATAAATTATAACCAAAATAAAATAGTGGGGATGCCTGACAACATCAAATCATTTCTGCTCATAAAATTTTTTTATAACGTGTTTGAAAAAAACCTTACGTTACAGAAATAGCCTACCATGTAAACTCCAAATTGATTGGAGCGCAACAAATGAAAGACTAACCACGATTGGTCGGGCTATAAATACTATCTTGGTTGTTAGGGGAGACGTGGAAGGTAACATTTTTTCAAACACTTGTCGAAACGTGGCTCCATTGGCCAGACTCGCTGATATAATCACTTAGGAGCGTTAGTTCGAGACCACTAGTGCAAATAAGCTTGATAAAGCAACAGTGCGTTGAAGCCAGCTCATATTTTTGCTAAATAAAAGCCTGGAACATAAGCAGATGGGAATTTGTGCCAGTATTGTGCCAGAATTCATTGCTAGTCAACGTATCTGTGTTTATTTCCATGAATTGTGGTAAGCTTGAAACATTCAGTATCTTTTAATGAAAATTGAATGTGAATTGTTAATTTATGCCTGTATATATGTGTAGTTCAGTAGCAAACATGATGTAAAGCCTATAATGCTCCAGCCTGAACAGAAGGTGTCGGAGGAAAGTAAAACGGCATGGAATGGCCAAACAGTACACTGACACCTAGATGATTGACTAGACAGAAATAATGCTGGAAGTGCAGAGGCGTAGTAACCATTAAGGAGGGAAATACTGGTATAAAGTATTTCAGATGAAGCTGACAGTTGGCCTAACGCTCTGAACTCAATGTTTGTGATGTATTGTGCTCAGTGTAAAAAGAGAGTATCAATTAGTTATGAAGTAGAAGGTACATCCTTCTTGTTTTCAGGGACCGTGGTCTTGACGTTATTGAGCAGCACCTGGTCAGAGCTTTGCTGAATCCAGAGTCGGACAGCATACTCCTTGGTCCATTTAGCTATCAGTGAGGTGTCTCCAGAGCCCAGGGGAGAAATCGAGCAGAGGAGTCTTTTCCTGCCGCCATCACGCAATATAAGCTGATGTGGCCAGCTGAGCTCAACATTATGTACCCCATCTTAAAATAATATTGTAAAATACAATTAAGAGGGGAATTTAATTGTTTTAATATCAGGAACTGAGAACATCTCCAATACTAGTTCCCATAAAGACAAACTATTGAAGTCATGATGACAAATACCAACAGAGCTTGAACAAAACAAAACCAGTATTACCTCATATTACTACTACACAACTGACACACATAGGATACTTTTAATAATATATGTCACTACAATATTCATATTGATAAATTCTGTACATATAACTTGTAATTAAAATTGATTGTGATTCCTGGTTCCCTTTGTATTTGAATCAGGACACATATTCATTCATGACAGCAATGAATACATATTGTTATTTGAAAAGTTATCAGTGACTCCTTTAAGATATCCTTTAGAGTGTTATATGTATGTGAGTGTCACAGTGTTGTCAAGTGTGGTGGAATAAATTAAATTGTTTATCTGTCTGTTGTTGTTATGACTTACACTTCATCATACACATACCCTAGACATACAACGTAGTCATCACACTATTCCAGAATAATTCTGACTGAGGTATACATATGTGGCAGCAAGTAAGGTTATATATAATACACTACTCTTATTAGATATATATATACCTTCACAGCTGATCTCAGTCAGTACACTAAGTCCCCTATAAATATTTATAACATCCCACTTCACCACAGCCTCATAAAAGACAAGAATGGAAAACTGCTCAGCAATATACAAGAGCAAATGAAGAGGTGGACAGAATATTTTGAGGACCTTCTCAATAGACCAGCTCCACAAAACCCCCCGGACATCCAGCCAGCAGAAGAAGAGCTACAAATTAACGGTGAAAGACCAGCGAAGGAAGAAATAAAGAAAGCCATAAAGCTTCTAAGAGATGGAAAAGCGTCTGGACCTGATGGCATTCCAGCAGAGGCCATCAAAGCAGATATCGACACGGCTACAGAGATGTTATATAAATTACTTGGTAAAGTCTGGGAAAAGGAAGAGATACCAGCAGAATGGAAGGAAGGATATCTGGTTAAGTTGCCTAAGAAAGGAAATTTACAAGAGTGCACAAATTATAGAGGAATAATGTTACTATCAGCGCCAGGAAAAGTATTAAATAGGATTATCCTTGAGAGATTAAAAGAGTCCATAGACAAGAAACTGAGAGATGAACAAGCAGGTTTTCGACAAAACAGATCTTGTACAGACCAGATTGCCACTTTGAGAATAATAGTTGAACAAAGTCTGGAATGGAATTCACCACTATACATCAGATTTGTGGACTACGAAAAGGCATTTGACAGTGTAGACAGAGAATCACTTTGGAAATTGATGAGGCATTATGGAGTTCCCTTGAAGATCATTAATTTAATAAAGAAAACATATGAAGACATGACATGCAGAGTTCTTCATGAAGGACAACTTACAGAAGCGTTTGAGATAAGAACAGGAGTGCGACAGGGATGCCTCTTGTCTCCATTTCTTTTCTTATTAGCAATAGACTGGGTTATGAGAACATCAACAACACATAACAGAAATGGAATCCAGTGGACTCTGACTAAGCAGTTGGATGATCTGGATTTTGCTGATGACTTGGCTCTTCTGTCCCATAACCGTAATCAGATGCAGGACAAATTGAAAACACTCAATGAGAGGTCACAGCAATTGGGTCTGAAAATACACAGGGAAAAGACAAAGATAATGAGAATAAATGCAGGTAATGAAAACAGGGTTGAACTTGAAGAAGCACCAATACAAGATGTAGAATCGTACACATATCTTGGCAGAAATATAGACAAAGTTGGAGGGACAGACAGTGGTATCAAAATAAGAATACAAAAAGCAAGAGGAGCTTTCATTGCATTGGGAAATGTATGGAGATCAAGAGAAATTGGATCCAACACGAAAATAAGAATCTTCAACTCAAATGTGAAGTCAGTCCTGTTGTATGGCTCTGAGACATGGAGAACAACAAAGACAACAACCAAAAAGCTACAGACTTTCATAAATGGGTGCTTGTGTAGAATAAGAGGGATTAAAATGGTATGACAAGGTTACCAACGTGGAATTGATGACAAGAACTAGACAAGTGCCAGTGGAACAAGAGATGAGAAGATGACGATGGATAGGACACACACGGAGGAAACCTGTTGATAGCATTACAAGGCAGTCCTTGTTCTGGAACCCCCAGGGCAAGAGAGGCAGAGGTAGACCAAAAAGCACATGGAGAAGAGAGCTGGAAACAGAGATGAAAATGATGAGAACGTGGAAGGAACTTGAGATGATGGCATGTGACAGGAGGACTTGGCATGTGTTTGTTGAAGGCCTATGCTCCTTTGGGAGTGGAGGGTTATGAGAGAAATGGTTATTGGGTATAATGGATGCTGGAAACACAAGCAGTACAATGCAACAAAGCCAAGCAAGTATCACATTAAGACCTTTGGATTGTGTGATTCTGCCACAGGATATGTCTATTCTGTATTGACTATACTTTGGGAAGAATACATCATATATTCTTGCTAATGACTCTACAACAAGTCAGGCGGTGAAGGTATTTGATTTCTTGCTACAAGGAACTGGGAAGGGTCACCATGTATTTGCTGACAGATACTACACTGTGGATAGACTGATAACCTACAGATACTATACAAGGAACTGGGAAGGGTCACCATGTATTTGCTGACAGATACTACACTGTGGATAGACTGATAACCTACAGATACTACACTGTGGATACACTGATAACGTATCTGTTGAGTAGGGGCATTCATTATACTGGCAGTCAACATCAATAGAAAAAACTGTCCCCTTCAACTGTTCCCTCTCCCTCCAGCACCGAGAAGCCAGGTGGTACAAAAATGGCGATGGATCTCAGATATGTGTTGCATAGCGAGACAAAAAGGCAAAGAAACCAAATATTGTTGTGTCCATTGAAACATCAGTTGAGATGGTGCAAATCACAACTCGACGTCACAACTTAGTTGAAAAACCCAAACCAGTACACCGGTAAAATTTTTGCATGAATGGATGTGACCACAATGATCAAATGGTAGCTTACTATGGCAATTTACAAAGAAAAACTAGAAAATGGCGGAAGAAAATTTTTTTTACTGGATTATAGAGGTGTCCCAGGTAAATGCCCATATATTATACACCCTCAGCCATGCTGATGAGAAGTCAGTGTCATTGAAAAAAAGATTGATCAGTTGACCAAAAAGGCTGCCTCCATAACTCCACCTATTCTAGTAGCCACCAGTGGCAACAAGAAAGGTAGGAAACTTTTAGGAAACAAAGTTAAAAGATGTGATGGCGCAAAGCACATTGTGGATTACACCGACAAAGATAGGAACTGTATAGTGTGCTCAACACCTGCGAAACGAGCCCAAACAAATTTTTATTGCATCGGTTGCCCCGAAAAGCCCCATCTCCATCCAAAGAGCTGTTTTAGGCTGTACCATACACATGATCCTTCAGCTGTAACTCACTAAAGACATTGACAAAATGTAAATAAGTTATAGATGTTGTGTTTTCTCAAAGGTGCTATTTATTCAAAATTTCTGAGATTTTTTGGAAGTGGTGTAGGTGTGATAATGTAAGTCATTAATAGTGGTTTTATTAGTTAGTGCGTGTGTTCTTGGGCTTGTTTTTCTTGTCATTGGATATACAACATGACAATCACCAAGAACAAACAGATGCCTCAGGAACAAGCAAGTTGCAGGTAAGTTGCTAATTTTTTAAAAATGTTGCATGCTTTTTTTTTTTTCAATCATTTTATATTATTGATAATATCTACAGTACTAAATAAACATATATTTTTCAGCTTGATGCACTTGTACCTTCATCTGTCTTCAAAATTACATAAAATTCATAAAAATCTGTTTAAAATTAATAAATCTACAGCTTAATTTCTCCCAACACCTACAGGGCAAAAATGGGGGACAAATTTCAGACATTTTTTTTTTTGGAAGTGGCATAGGTGTGATAATGTAAGTTACCAATAGTGTCAATATTTGTCAATGTGTGTGTTATTGGGCTTGTTTTTCTTGTTATTGGATATACTACATGATAATCACCAAGAGAAAGGTATTACCTACCACAGAAACAAGCAATTTGATCATAATTTGATAATTTGGAAACAAATTTGAATTGATTTTTGTCTGTCAATCATTTTACATTACTAATAATATCTACCATATTAAGTAAACTTTCCTTTTACCAGCTTTAGGCAATGGTACATTCATTTATCATCAAAATGACATAGAATTCATAAAAATCTGTTTAAATCTAAGAAAACTACAGATTAAATCCTTCATACACCTACAGAATGAAAATGGGAACAAAATTTAATTCGGCCAGTGTGTTTTTCAATTCGGGAGGTAATGTGTTTAAGGAAAAGGCAGTGAGGAAGGGAATTAATCATCCCACCTCTCGAAGCCCAGCACCTCTGGTTCATGCTGTACAGAGCTTCTACAGGTCTTGCAGAAATTATGTGAGGACAGCAGGCCATAAGTCAGAGGAGTTCAGGACCACCACTGGTGTAAGACAAGGTGATATCCTGTCACCTTACCTTTTCATACTCCTCATGGACGATGTCATTAAGGCAAGTAAGGAGAGAACAGGAAAGTATTCAGTGGGGTACTGGAAGATGAGACAGGTCTGTATTTCGGGGCTGGCGTTTGCTGATGATGTTGCCCTGATTGCTGGGTCAGAGGCACATCTCCAGTTCAACCTGCAAGTCTGGAAGGAAGAGCTGGAGAAGAGAGGGATGGTCATAAGCAGCTCTAAAACAAAATCCATGGTGATATCACGAGAGGAAAGAGGACGTCAGATTAAGCTGGGAGAACGGGTCCTGGAGCAGGTAGACCACTTTAAATACCTCGGAGCTGTTATTGACCGAGGGGGAGGCGTCGGAGAAGAGTTGGCCACTCGAGGGGCAGCAGCTGGGAGACTTTTTCAGGCCATAAATCGAGGATTCCTCAGCAAGAGAGAGGTTGGTAAGAAAACGAAGATGGCTGTATACCGCTCCACCTATGTCCCAGTCTTGACATATGGATGCGAGTCATGGGCAATGACTACAACCCACAAAAGCCAGATCCAAACCTCAGAAATGAGGTATCTGAGGAAGGTGGTTGAAGTAACAAGAAGAGACATGGTACGCAACCAGACGATACGTCAAGGCCTTAAATCCTGCCCCCTGCAGACCCAGGTAGAACAGTCCCAACTAAGATGGTTTGGCCATGTCTGCAGAATGGGAGAGGACCGGCTGCCGCGACAAGCGTGGGAAACAAAGAGCCAAGGATCCAGACCCCCAGGACGACCCAGGGTCCGCTGGGAGGACAACATTGGGGGACCGAGGACTGGAGTGGAGCCGGGCCGGGAGGAGGACAGCCGGTGGGATGGTCTGGCACTCTCTCTTCCAAACCTCTACACCTCACGGTAGAAGGGGAACGACTAAGTAAGTAAGTACCTCTCGAAGCTGGACCCAGTATAGTGAAAATTCTAGCACTTCAATCCCGTAAGGCAGACGCTGCTATGGGACTATCTTTAAATTTTTTAAACATAGTTTTGAGGGATTTTTTTCAATTTTCCTACTTTCTACAACTGTATCATGATTGTGATCAAGGATACAACAAAGCATTATGTGGATGCAGAGATGGATTAGCTCACAGATAAACAGAATTGCAAGTATGATCATCATCAGTTGCCATCTCCACATCAAAGGTTGGCTACAATGGATCTCCAATGTCTCTTGTCTTGATGCTGCACTCTGATACTCTTTCGTGTCCAGCTCTTGATGTTATCGTCCAGCTTATGTCTTCCTCTTGCACGTTTGCCTTTAATCCTGCCTTCTATTATGGTCTTTAGTAAGGTGTTATTTCTTGTTACACGCTCAAAATGTTTTAACTATCTAATTTTGATCTCCTTAGTTCTCTGCTCATTCTTTTCAAATAAAATACTTCTCATTACTAGATTTCAGAATATGATACAATACCAATAAAATCTGACAGATATAAATATTTTACATTAATGAAGCTCTCATGTAACAAGAATAATAACAGGTATGCACTGTGAGAAATGAACTTGTGGCTCAGTTTCTACAGAATGGGGTAGCTGACCACATGCCCAAAGCTCCTTGGTTGCTTTTTAAACCACATGCTGGATAGGTTACTGTGTTACTTATTTTCTGCTCCCATTTCAAGCCCTGGCAACACACGCTGGTGATGGATAGGGCACACACTGAGGAAACCTGCCGACAGCATTACCAGGTAGTCCTTGTTCTGGAATCCACCCAGCAAAAGAGGTAGAGGCAGGCCAAAATATACACGGAGAAGAGAACTGGAAGCAGAAATGAAAATGATGAGAAAGAAAGACCTGCAAAGACTTTCAGCTGATGGCACACAACAGGAGGACTAGGCATGAGTTAGGCCTATGGACTAGGCATGAGTTAGGCCTATGCTCGTTGGGAAATTGAATTGTAATACCGAATGTGTATGACAAGCATATAAGACAAAAATGTCTGGAAGAAAGTTTTGACAAAATAAGTATTAAGTACGCTACTTCAGACATACATGTGAGTGCATAAAAGTCTACCCTTACAGATACATTTGAACACACGTAAGATCACTTTGAACACTTACAACCTAAAATATCTAATTTGACAACAGGAATGAGTGTGTGTATCTTTGCGCTGTAAAGTGCTATTATGTTCAACACTGTAACCCAAAAAAAACCAGAATAGAAACAACTGAAATAAGATGCTTCAAAAAGCTTTAATAAAGGGATCTTTTCATATACAACAATATGAAGACATTATCAGACAGGCTGTGGAGCCATATACTAATCAACTAACAATTATAAACACATACAAAATTAAATTTTATGGCCATGTTAAAAGTCAAATGAATATTCCTGTAATATCCTCTTAGGGACAGTCCACGGAATAAGAAATAATGCATGTCGGTCAGAAAATATTAAGAAACAGGCAAAACAGACCTCCACAGCTATACAGATACTGATACAAAACACACATTGTGAAAATAAACAATAAAACATTAACTAAAAGTGGCGAGCTAATGAGTTTCTGAAAAGATACATAAATTGTTAAAATACATTTTAACACAAAAGTTTTATTTAATTAAATGTAGCTGGTCTTGCTATCATAAAAACCTATCTTCCGGCGAAAAAAAAAAAAAAAGTGCTGATACATCGATCAGATCAGTGAATGACATTATAGTGTAATGCAAGCACTTGTATGACTCAACTTCGAGCCTGTGACTCATATAAAATCAAATACAGACCTGATCAACATGTTTGAGATATACAACACCAATTTTTTTCCCCTGTTCTATGAATCTTATTTCTGCCGACCCTTCCCTTATGTAACAATATGCAGCAATAATCCATGAGGCATAATTCATACATAAGGTCAAGAAGACATTTCCCCATTATAATTCTCCACCATGCTGTGCTTTGGATGATTTCGCTGCCACTTGCCTTGGCCTACAGCAGTTTAGCAATGCAGTATTGATTTTCAAGACTGGTTCCGCTGTGTGAGACTAGTCAGAGCCCCCCACCACCCCCTTGATGTTTCATTCCTCATGTGTGCATTACATGCCTTATCAAGATCACTCATATTTAACTGGGGTGCAGCAATGAGTAGGAAATCTCAAACTAGACAGTTCTTAAACATCAATATTTTTTTCTTTACATGTATCCCTTCCAGCAGCGGTTGGCAACCCAGGAGCAGGGGAATCTACTTTATAACTACTGGGCTATCTAAAGCTCTACACTGATAAAATCAGGTATGTTTTCAGGTTTCATAGCACTTCAAATAAGTGCATCTACTTGTTCATCTGCCAGGCGATCTGCTTCCTGCAATCCCATGGACAAAGGGGTGAACAGTCTGAAGTAAATGATATTTTACCAAATGTTAACTGAACATCAAGCAAACGATAACTTAATACGTTATGCAATTCACACAAAAAGTGAATTTTAGTAAGCTAGTTATCACTGGGAAACATTGCGGAAGTACTTTTAATAATGAGGGCACTGGCAAGAAAGAACTAATCCACAATTTATCGTGGTGACTAATTCTTTTTTTCCCCACCACAACCTAGAGATCTACCAAATGGTCACCAGGGAACTACTGGTAGATCAACACCCACCATTTGCTGACTCTTGCCTTACATGAACAAGCATCAGAGGTAACAAATAATATGATGATGATGTTAGCTGGATTTATCACCAGCAATGATTTTCAATGTTTTTCATTCCAGTGCTTCTTTACACAATAAATGTACTAACCCTTCCAGGTATCTGGTGTTGTATGAGATTTTTCTACAATATGGGATTTCCATTATTCGATGCTTAAAAATACTGTACTTTACACAGGATTTAAAAAAGTTAAATAAAATTCCAGTATTTTCAAACCGTGTTCCAGAAATTACAAAACTGAATCAAATACTTCGTCACCCACAAACATCTTAAATGCCTTTAGTATGTGCTACAACTGGTGGCATCAGGGCAAAATGTTAAAAATAATACAACTGTATCATAAACCTGATCATCAAGTGCTGTGCTTTGTGGAGGTGTTTCTCTTGATCTTTTATGATTTCTGCCACTAATTTTGTAGTTTCAATTCTTGTGCCACAGTGTTAAACAATCCATTATTCCTCTTCCTATACTTTTCCCCAGTGCAACCAAAACCAATATTGCAGCCTCACAACGCGTGTCTGGGGGAACCCCAAACTCAGAATGATGACCAAAATGGGTTATATGATGCCAGCACACTTCTACATGGTATCACCAGCACACTTCTATATGGCGAGACATGGACAACCTATGCTAAGCAAGAAAATAGGTTCAATACCTGACATTTAAGGTGTCTACACCACACCCTTGTTATTTCGTAGAAGGACAAAGTGATAAATGCTGAGGTGCTGTCACGTGTTGGCCTTCAAAGTATGTATACAGTTTAGACAGCAGTTGACTTTGCCATGTCCACTGCATGGAATATGGTCGCATCCCCAAAGATATTTTCTACGGACAACTCACAGATGACAAAAGAATAGCCGGGCGACCAAAGCTAAGGTTCAAAGATGTGTGCAAGAGAGAGATGAAGGCACTGGACATAAATCAAGCATGCTAGGACGACAAAGCTCCCCATAGAGCCACCTAGTGATGATACTCCCCATACAGCCACCTCAGATTAGACAAAATGAAGCTCTTACAACAAGCAGAAGAGAAAAAAACATGTCAAAAGGAACATCAGGGGGAAGTGAGGGCCATCACTTCAAGGGCACATAATCCCCATAGTCACGCCTGGAGGAGGCTATTAATACTTCTTCCCTTTTTTCTTTTCTCTCTCCCTTTTATTCCAATGCTCCTCTATTCATCCCAAGTCCAATAAAGGCTGATTATCTTCAACGAAGGTTTAAAAGTGTGAAGAAGATGGTCAGAGACCCCTATTATTTTCAGTGCCTAGTTTTGTTGTTTTTAAATGTCTGTGTCATAATTAAAACAGTGTCTTAAGTATTGACATTGGCTGCTACATTATGGGAAAATTGGCTGTGCTAAGTGTTACGAAGAGGTACAAACGAATATGTACACACAATGACTGACACACCACGCCATAAAAATGTTCTTCTTCATACACTTTCAGACGTCAACTTGAATAAGTTTTAAAGAAAGCAGTGGTCATCCTGAACTTGTGGGTATCTCCATCGAATTTGTCCAGTGGTCATCCTGAGTTTGTGGATATCTCCATAGATAGGTTAGCCCTCATGTATAAATACTTAAAGGGATCATAAACAAAATACCACATCTATTATAATTTCAAACATTATTATGTGAATACAAAACAATTTCCTGAACCTCATATACGAGTACTTATCAACTAATGTTCTTGGTAATTTATTTTCCTTCTTGGTCCACTTTTACTTAACTGTTAACAGAAAGGAAAAGTGTGTAGGCCTACAGAAATTCTACTTGATGCGTTAGTTATCAGACCTAAAGGTCTTTAATATTTGTTCATGCGCACTAATATAACCGATTAGGTTGAACAGAGGACATGCTCACCATCATAGCTGGCAGACGCTGGAGCTGGGTTGGCCATGTCCTCAGAAGAGACCCTGATGCCTTCACAAGAACAGCTATGCTATGGACCCCAGAAGGAAAACGAAAGAGAGGCCGACCAAAAACAACTTGGCGGAGGACTGTGGAGGCCGAGATGCAAAGAATGAACCAGAGTTGGGGCACTGTACAAAGGATGGCCGCCGACCAAGCAAAGTGGAATCAATTTGTTGTTGCCCTACAAGACGCCACCAGGCGTAATGGCCACTGACTGCTTTGACGGTCGGCGGCTAAGGATCAAAGAAAGAAGAAGAAGGTTGAACAGGATGCGCCTCGCCAAAATGAGCTACAGGTTTTTTAAATTTTATTTAAAAACAAAAAATACTTGATGTTATTTTCTGTGATTTCATGCTTGTTGAATTTACTCATTATCAAAATATTGTTACACCAACAACTAAAATTGGTTTCTTTAATCATTATAAGGATCTTTGACTTTCAATACCCTGTGGTGCCTGGTGGATGCGAGGAGATGAAGAGTAAGATGAGTGGTCCCAACAGGCATCTTCTTTGGTCTTTAGACTGACAATGCAATCAGTAACCACGCTTAGTGGCATCTTGTAGGGCAGCAACAATCTGTCTTCATTTTGCTCGGTCGGTGCATCAACTCTGTCTCATACTTTGCATCTCTGCGTAGTCTCCACCGGGTTGCTCCCAATCTGCCTCTCCATCCTTCTGCCCTGGGGTCCGCAGCATGGCAGTTTTGGCAATGGTGTCCGGGTGTCTTCTGAGGATGTAGCCAACCCAGTTCCAGCTTCTACAAGCAATGATGGTGTGCACATCTTGATGGCTCCAAGTTAGCAGTTCTTGGTTGGTGATGCACTCTGCCAAAAAATTTGAAGAATTCTCTCCACTCGCCAGCACTCCGAACCACACAGAAGCATGCAACTCTCATATACCTTTAGTTCAGTGTTTGTGTCGCACTGGGAAGGCCCCCCCCCCCCCCCGATGTCGCATAGACTGGCAAAGGCGACACGCATCCCAAGCATGTAAATGCTTTTGTACCACTAGGCATGTCATGAGGCAACCACGGTGAGGCTGTGCATGGGGGCTAGCAGCGCCAACATGTAGAACAAACTGTTACAGAAACCATCATTACAACAGCATATGAAGTGTTTCACTGCAAGCTTCCTGTAGGCCTATAGAGGAAAAATGTTGTAGTGATCCAAAGAAACACGAAAAGGACATGCCTTTCAGTCATAAATGACTTTCAATATATTAGTACTTAAACATTCCACAACATTACTAATTATGTATGGTCAAATATAATTTATTCTTAACATTAATGACAGTTTTACTAACACAGATACAATCGTAAAGTAAAACACGTAGCCTACAATAAAGTAAAACAATTTTTTATTTCATTCTTTTTTTTAATGCACTCCCTATCTCACGAATCGACAAAGCGGACCAATAAATAAATTACTGCATGAAATACACCAGGTAGTCAATTACTGCCGCTATAAAACCTATTAGTTGCGTTACAAAAACCTACTTAATGTGCAGATTCGTGATGATTAAATGAAACGAAAAATGCGACGCCACTGACTCACACACAGCATCATAATTTCTTGATGAGACTCACTTCGGCTTGATTACAAGATGCCACATATCTGTCCAGTCTAAGCAAGGGGCATATGCCATAATGTACACATACAACTGATCTTACCTGGGCGAAAGGGCAACACTAAAATAAGATGTTAACATAAAGTAGATTGGAATGTCTGCTGACACCATCCTGCCACGATGCCAGTGCCAGCCATTCCGAGGCGTGCTCGTGCTTGCTGTAATTACCGTGTTGGAATGAATTGTCGCCGGCGGCTGATTTCCAATAATAAGCATCCTTGCACATTCCAACAGAAATACGTTAAATGTTTTCGCTCCGCTTGTTATGCATACATTAAACGGTGGAATAAGAGAACACCGACAAATTTATACTTACAAGATGCCATTGTTGCTAGCTGCTTTGCCGTAATCTCTCCCCGTTCTGGAAGTTCTCACTCCGGCATCAAAGGCTGACCTACTTTGGGTAACTGGCCAGGTGCTTTTCCAATTTTATTATAAGATCTAGCCTTCAGATCTTAAGCAAATTTATTAATTTACGGAATACTGTACTTCAAGGGGAAAATATGATTATCCCTATTTATATTGATTTGACAAATGTGATGCCACTTTCTCATATCGGCGGTTGTTCATATTATTTGGAATTGAAAACAATATATATCCTAATTATAACCCATCAGAGGTTGAACGGGATATCTTTTTATTTTTCATTAATTTAAAAAAAAAACATGATTTGACAACATAACAGAGGTCAAGGCAAATCTATAAACATCGCTTAAGAGGAATTTATGCAGATTAGATGTTTAGTAGCTAATTTCAAGAAAGGAGAAGACGCGAGATGACAAAAGTGACACTTGAAAAATTGGTCCAAAGAGTGCCCATGTGATGTTAGAAGTTATACTGAGAATTAAATGGGGCGGGGGTAGGAGGGTTAAGCCAGGAGGAAATGAAATCGATCGCTGACTTACTTTAATATCAGAAGACATGTTGTAGAATGAGTACATGAGAAATAGTTTACACTGGTTTTTTTTATGGAATCATTTTGCATTTTAAAAGACATGTTGTAGAATGAGTACATGAGAAATAGTTTACACTGGTTTTTTATGGAATCATTTTGCATTTTAAAAACTATAAGTAAGTGTATACAGGTACGCCGGCAAATGTGTGTAATACATTTTAAATACATGCATTCTACTATTCTACAGCACTCATGTGTGTGCGTATTGTGTGAAAGTTTGTGGTAAAATGCATTTATTTAAAATAACTCGTTGAGATTAGTTTACGAAGAACAATATGTCATTCAACCTCTGATGGGTTATAATTAGGATATATAGTAGGCCTATCTCTAAGCGTTATGTAATTGTCGATAACCGAACGTGGCATCAAACCTCCTGTCTAGTTGTTGCAAATAGAGTACATTAGCATTTTCAAATTGTGTGTGTGGCACGTGCACGCGTTTTTTTTTCCTCTTTTAATGCTAACAAGGTAGTCTTGTCATAATTGTCGTGATGTAAAACTACAACAACAAAGAAGAAAAAAATAGTAGAGGTGTGAAATCTTGAGATGCTTGGCTTGAAATGTAATTAGTTATATATTTGCCATTAGTAATATATATTACTAAAATCGAACTAGACGTGCACTTTCCCAGTAATCATTATATATTATTTTTTGTTCTTCTTAATTGACTATAGTGTTTTTCCCAAGTTCTAACTATTCTAAATATAGCAAAAAATATCAAATAAACTAAAAGAAAAGTACTGCAAGATATGGAAGAGTTCTACGACACTGAACAAATGTCCGCATTAAAACGGCGATTGTTCTTATTATTGACAGCAAAGTAATTGTCACGATTACAAATATATTTGCCTGCCTCTGTCCGCCTTCCGTTAATGTATTACATTTATTTGTAGTAAATCCATCTGTTAGCGACAGCACGGACTACATCTCAAAGATTGGTATAAACTCTCGCATAGATAGGGCGCCAATGTATATAGTTGAAACGGCAGTCGTAACAGAACATATTGAGGTGCAAAGAATACGTTGGTGTGGATTCTCAACAACCAGCAGCACACAATAGAAACGTACAGGGATACAGGATGGCATAGGAAATGATAGATTAAGAGTGTGACAGACATCTTAAGGGAATATTACTGCTCTCCATAGCGCAGTGCGTACATTGAACCAGGACTCATTAAACCTACCTACCGCTTACGAGCCCGACTCGTAGCCTAAGCAGCAGATAAAAGAGAGAAAGTGTTTGTTAATTCGAATTGTTTTATGAACAACAGTCATAATTACATCCAAAACATTAGTTGTCATTATACCCCAATAATAGGAAGACTTGGTATAGGTTTATTAAAGGCCTATGCTCTTTTGGGAGTTGACAGGTAATGAATGAAAAACCAATTAATGCGGTCTGTAAAGCGGATGGGTGACCAAACCAACTGTCTTGATTCTCTAAATAATATTTTTTTTCTCAGCCAGCCTGGCAAACTTGAGATCGAGGCTTGACTTAATTCTATGATTTTTTTTTTTTTAACACAGACGGCTACTAATGGCATCCGCAGCAAGATTACAGTCGCGTGACTACACCTGAACTACTTTCATCAGCGTTTCTTCATCTTGTAAAGTCTGCTAAATTGTTTAAAAGATGTTCATAATGCACATCTTACGTCGTCTCCACTGCTGTGTAATTTCACTATGGCAGACTAAATTCCAAATAATTCCCTTCCTCTTCCAGGTTCACCATCCTTGTCCAACATCATATTCGTCATTCTAGAGATTCGCAATTTCTTAACATATCATCATCATTTTCCTTATGGAGCCACCATTGCAACTGATCCCCTTGCAGGAAGCCTGTACCACGCAGTCACATGCTCTTTCAGCAGTGGTTCGTGTAACAATTTGTTTTACACGATGAGGTTTTTTTTTGTCTTTTTTATAAAGTTTTGGCGAGGAGCGTCCCGTTCAACCTAGTCGGTTATATTAGGGCGCATATCCAAACACAAAAAACCCTTAGGTCTGAGATTTTTATCATTCTCGCACGATGAGGTTGTTAGCTCCCATGTACAATCCAATATTATTCGCTGTATACAAGCCTGAGGGCGCAGTAGCCATATTCTTTCTTTGTCTGTTCCGACATCACCGGGAACTGCACAGGGCACAGATGCATATATACGTGTTAATTTTTGATAAGATATATGTATTTCTACATAAAGAAACCAGTCTTGTGTTTTGCGGAGTTCTACCAAAATATTTATGCTGGTTGCCTGGCGTGTCCCGATCTGTACTCTGTGCGTAACGAACTTGGTATGTTCTTTTCTAGAAATAATAATAATATTAATGGTTGTCTCCCCGCAACATTCGGTTACAGTTCTGTTGCCGAGTTGCTTCAATATGATAATCGGACAGTTCTTCGGTGCATTTTCTTTTACAAAATTTAATATTTCAAACAGGTAGGGAGTTAGTTTACGAGCTGCATACACATCAGCTATTAATAGGGACACCCTTGGAGCATAGGATATGTCATAGGATATGTGTAGGTGACTTACAGCTGTCTTCTACAGCTACCATCTAGAACTGTACAGTTACCTACCTGACATGTCCTGGGCCATCCACACCTCTAGTTCACCAGCACTCTTCTCCATTTCTAGGAACTATTATACTATCTAACTTTCATATCGCCACACTTTTTCAATGGGAAAAGTCCCGCAGGTCGACATGATCCAGTTGACATATAAATATGCTATCGTCTGCCGTTAAAACATCATTTAAGTGACCTTTGTCTATAGGGTTCTTGTGTTATGTATAGGTTAGCGTTGAGGTGTATGTCTTGAGAACCAGTATGCCAGTGTCAGATTACGGTGAGACCATTAAATGTCCATTGTTTGACAATTAAGTATTCCTAACTTTGTAAAAACTGCGCTACACGAACTCGAACTCACAGCAATGAAAAGCACAGAGTATCCCATTTAGACGTCTTGTAATGATTCGCCAGAGACTCCACAAGAGATTTCAGTTGTAGAGAAATAGCTATTTGAAGCAGTAATTAAGAGACTATTTAGCACAGGGTAAGCGAACATGATCAGAAGAATAATAATTCTTTAATATAAGAGGTATGAGAAACTGTGATGTGAAATGACGTTTAACGCAAGTATTAAGGCGAGGGTCAATTCTGACCACTCGATGGTGTCCACTGGATGCCCAGGGCACCCGGGACGTGACCAGTCTAACAGAGCGGTAGTTACGCCACTGATCCCCAGAACTAAAAATACTTTTTCCGCATTCCAAAAAAAATAAAAATAGGATTTTACTTTCTAATCATCCTGTTGACCATATCTTCACAGCGACCAATAATTTTGGGCAATATTTGATCACAAATAA
Organism: Oreohelix idahoensis; assembly: GCA_024509875.1. Classification (NCBI taxonomy): domain Eukaryota; kingdom Metazoa; phylum Mollusca; class Gastropoda; order Stylommatophora; family Oreohelicidae; genus Oreohelix; species Oreohelix idahoensis. The sequence continues at coordinate 94,831 of JAMPIV010021106.1, forward strand.
ATCGTTTTCTTCTGATCCCTTTTATCTTCTTGTCGTGATTACTTTGATTGATTCGATGATAACTCTGTTCCATCAAACTAACACTTGTTCAAACGGTTTCGGATGTGCGCTGTGAGGAAACGTCTGTACGTGTTCTTTTTGGTGGCTCTCTCACACCTTTAGCCACTACAGCAGTATCATTTCTTTTCTCCATTTTCTCGCCAATTGCTTTTATTTGGCATAATTTTTATGCGCTTTAATTCATTATTTTACTCTATGCTGAATCTAGTAGGGGAAAGTCTCTAACACTCCACTCCACTACGGAAGTATCTGCTATGGGACTGTCTTTATCTTGTTTACCACTCCTCAGACTCATTTACGTTCCGCCAGGTGAACTGGGGGTATTATCGTTGTCGTGATTTAGTCTGTCTCACAACACTGTTTTCTGTATGCTTAGGAGTAAATCTGACCATACCGCACGCCATATGTTGAGAACTCTCTGATACATTAACCAATGAAAACGCGTCATTCTCGGTGTGTGTTGTAAAACGTACTAGGCTTGAACATAGAGGCCCATTGTGTGTAACCGATTGTACAATGCCATTTAATTTTGGAAAGAATAAAGAAGTATCACCGGAAAAGATTATATAATTCAACAACGGGAATGTTACGCTAGAGGTAGGTGTAAAAACTTTCTCGAATAGTATTTTAGTAAGATAGAAATATTGAGGGAAAGGGCTTCGTTACATCAGGTTAGTCCAAATTTAGCTAGTTAAAGCATGCATATATTAAAATGCATTTTGCAAACTAACCAATTAGTAGATAGATCAATACAGAATAATTCATAGAATAATTCAAGCTTTAAATGACAAAAATCGCCCCATAAACAAGAAAGATAATGAATATTTAAAATTTTGCTAATTGAACAGAAGGCAAAATTATGCCTCATTTTGAGATTGTTAACACCCTTTTTGCCCCATGCCATCCGATACGGCGGATGTGCTAGTATATAAGACCTTGCCCTTGGCTAAATTGAGGCCACAACATTTAAAAAATACAGCTGAAGAGAGGGAAGCGGTAAAAGTGTAAACGTTTTGTACCTTTGCCAACCGCATCTGCCTGGCAGACCTAGATGCCCATTAACAGCCTGTTACAGCTTGTATGTATTGCCTGAGGGTAAGAATGAATATATATATATATATATATATATATATATATATATATATATATATATATATATATATATATATATATATATATATATATATATATTGGGGCCCGAAAGGGGAGCAAAGAATAGTAACACTATACCCTACCATTCATGTCGTAAAAAGCGACTAAGGAGGGTTGGGCATGGGGCTAATTACCCCATCCCGTAAACAACTTTTTACCAAAAAACTTCAACAAACATGGACAAGTCAAATACAGAATATAAAATATGGAATTGATGACAAGAACCAGACGTGCCAGTGGAACAAGAGCTGAGAAGAAGACGCTGGCGATGGATAGGACACACGTTGATGAAACCTGTTGATAGCATTACAAGACAGTCCTTGTTCTGGAACCCACAGGGAAAGACAGACAGAGGTAGACCAAAAACACATGGAGAAGAGAGCTGGATACAGAGGTGAAAATAATGAGGAAAACATGGAAAGAACTTGAGCGAATGGCACAGGACAGGAAGACTTGGCATGAGTTTGTTGATGGCCTATGCTCCTCGGGGAGCTAATGGGTATTGATTGATTGAAGAAAGGTAAAGTGAGACCAATAACCACGTAAAGAAGAGAACGAGACAGAAAATACAAGAGATTTGGAAGACTCGGAAAGATCTCGAGCTGATGGCAAAAGATATGAGGACTTGGCATGAGATTGTTGAAAGCGTATGCTCCTTTGGGAGCCCAAAGGTAATGAAATGAATAAATGTCATGACGTAAAACTCATTCAGTGCCCCATTCGTGCCCACTTGAAAGCAATTATGGTAAAAATAATGATTGTATTGTGGAAAGTTGAGGCTATCTGGCTGGAAAATCGCCCAGTATGATAATTCTCCAGCACAGTTCATAATTGATCTAAAACAATTCTGCTGAAGTGTTACATAATTTGGGTTGATCTCTTGTCCGCTCCGGCAGTATTTAGCTACCTTTATGGGGCGTGCGAATTTTGTGTACTGTTCAATGGTCGGCACCTTTTCTTCCCATACCTTCAGACAGGTAATTGGTATTTTCGAGTCATTGTTTGCACTTCTTCCTGTAATAATTCGTCGTGTCTGTTTACCTGTTCATCCCTGCTGAAAGAGTAGACGGATGATGCAATCTTGAACAACAGTCATGTTGGTAAAAATCTCGTGTACCAGACATTGGGCGCCGGATTCACACGGAAATCGCCAAGCGAGCTTGCTTATCGCTGATATGGCTAGTGTGACCTTCTAATTACTGTCGTAAAGAGTCACAGCCCAGATGGTCAAACGAGGGTCGGTGTTTGCATAAGTACGGGGAGATAAATTAACAGTGTGCGGACATATTACAGACGTGCGCCTGCAAGACGGAATGTTGTAATAGCTTCCGGACAGAATTGTTACGAAGTCATTATTTGTGATAATGTAGGGAGTTGTAGTTGCAATCACTACTGCAAATCGACGGATATAACAATTCCATATTTGGAAAGTGACCTTTTAAATAACATGCTAAATTTTCCAATGAGGAAATTTTTTGAATAAACCCCATCGTAACACGCATGATTGAAACTATTGGCCGCCGTTCTAGATGTAACCATAACAACATTTCTGATTGGAGCCTTGTCTAATAGTAAACAACTACGTGCGTGTGACGAATGTTGTAATATAACCTTTTGTGACACTAGTCGGTGGTACCAACTGAGGGTAATAATTCTGGAACAAATGAGAGTATGAGTGGCCTGAAGTCGACGCTAGACATCATCGTCAGACAGGTCTTAGAGACGCTGGACTAGCTTTGTGATTACTCCCTGATACTTTTTGGAGCGTGTCACAACTTTCAGACTTGACCAGTGACGATTGAACCAGTCATCTATCTGCAAAGAACTAAACATTAGCTGGAGCAGAAACAATAAAAATTATTGGCAGCTAAGTACAAACATAAAAACTGCCAAGTGAACTGTCAGACCATTTCCTCAAAATTCATATCATCACCCTGTGATGATTACCTTTTTTTAAAGAATTATTTATGTTTTAAACTGTCAAACATAATTGATTATTAAATTTTTCATTTGTGTATATACAAATTTAAAGTTGAATTAATCATTTTGAATGAGCGGACTCGTATGTCTATGTCATCTTAAATACACTTAAAACAGTGCTACTAAATTATGATTTCGCTGAATTAAATCAGCTGGGGGCTTGTACGAGCTAAATTAAATAATATAACCCATCTTCACAAAAGGCGGCGGGTCAGATACAAAGTTAACGTGCACAGACTCATTCAGCATTGTTCTTGACTTCTGAAATATCTTGTGAGGCAGAAGCATCATTATCCTTCTATCTACAACTCTTACTTACTTAGTCGTTCCCCTTCTACTGTGAGGTGTAGAGATTTGGAAGAGAGAGCGCCAGACTATCCTATCGGCTGTCTTCCCCCTGGCCTGGTTCCATTCTAGTCCTCGGTTCTTCAAAGATTGTCTAATGTTGTCCTCCCAGCGGACTCTGGGTCGTCCTGGGGGTCTGGATCCCTGGCTCTTTGTTTCCCATTCTTGTCGTGGTAGCCGATCTTCTCCTATTCTGCAGACATGGCCAAACCATCTTAGTTGGGACTGTTCTACTTGGGTCTGCAGGGGATGGGATTTTAGTCCTTGACGTATCGTCTGGTTGCGGACCATATCTCTTCTTGTTACTTCAACCACCTTCCTCAGATACCTCATTTCTGAGGTTCAGTGTTTCACCTGTAGATATTTAAAGAGCTCAGTGTTTAAACAGTAGATATTTAGAGAGTTCAGTGTTTCACCTGTAGATATTTAGAGAGCTCAGTGTTTCACCAGGTGTTTGAAATTTTCAAACGCATGAGTCATGGAAAATATTACACGAGGACAAGTTATCGTAACATGTACTTTGAATGTATTGGCTGACATTTGAGGCACCAATAAACAATCACGCTGATTGGGAGTTTGTCAGAAAACGCCAGGTGAAAGCGTGGGCTGAGAACTTACGATATAACGTTGAAAAAGTTGGACATACGGCACTGCATTCCAGAAAACGTCAACGTAGACAGCTCGGACCTTGCCACAGAAAAGAATAGAGTTGGATTCTGAATTTATAGGACTGGACAAAGAGTATTAAGAGCATCTCTGTACATCAGTAGAAAACTCACCAATATTAATACGGAACTCGGAATTCTACAGGACCACCCACAAGATCAGGAGCCGCCTTAGCGCAGTGGTTAGTGCACTGGCTTCCTAGCTCAGTGGTCCATGGTTCGATCCCCAGTTGAGGTGGGATTGTTTAGACCGCAAACGGCTCCGGGGTCGACCCAGCCTCATGAATTGGGTACCAGAGCAACTCTGGGAAGGTTAAGGCGGCCGGCGTGATGCTGACCACATCCCCCCTAGTGTGCCGATGGTCAAGAAAATATGGGCCTAACACCATATTCCCAATATGCCTCAATGGGCGTGTAACGGGATCCTTTACCTTTTACTCACAAGTCACAGAGGGACTCTGAAATAGAAATAATACCCCAGACGTAAAAATTTGACCATTTGTGACGGATACTTTGGATGTATGAAAGAATAAAAGATGATATCTAGATAAGATTTCAGTTTTTGAGTTAAATGAACTGCCTCTCCTCGGGATATAGTCCTCTATAATTAACTATTCAAACAGAATTCCAGTGAAACTAAACGAGATATTTTCTGCACGGTAAATTCTTTCTCAGACATCATACAAAGAATTATGTAGAGAACATAAAGCTGAGAAAGATTTGATGCCCATTAAAAAAATATCCCGACCCAATAGCGTTAATTCAATTACAGCTCAGCCCCCAGAGTGTAGAATGATTTATCAACAAGTTATGGATACTTGGCGCCTCAAGCCAGTTGTTCCATTATCCGTCTCTGCATATACTTAAGTATTATCAGACTTTGGGGGGGGGGGGGGGGGGGGCAGTTCAATCAATATAACCTGGTGCGATGATGAAGAATGCAGCACTATATCCGGCCGTATTCGAGATCTCCTGATACTCTGTGGATATGCCCCTCGTTCAGCTAGGTCTACCGCCATCTCCCAGTCATTTGCACAGTCAAGGAGAGATGGTACACTGCTACCTGATTTACTCGGTTTGGGGTGTGCTGACTTTCCTGCTCTCAGAAAGTATGTTTGCGGTGTTCGGCCTGACATTGCTATTCGCCTTCATCCTTGCCAGATCTATTGTCGCAGCCAGTTCATTTAGCACTTTAATGTGGCGCCATGTGTATCGCCCTTGCCCTAATGACACCTTGCAAGCTGAGAGCACGTGTTCAAGTGTCTGCCTCTCATGGCACAGGGGGCACTGCTCATCATCCGACTTTCCCCATCTCACAAGGAAAACTCGTCCATTGACCTCAATTACTATATTACCTACCCCTATTAATATTAATATGTGATGAAATATTGGTTCTTTTTTGACCGATGGCAGGAGGTTATACATTGATCTAATAACGAAGCTGAGCCTAAGAGGTGTCATATGCCATATATCATTCCATGTCATGGACCTTTGCAGGGCTCCTTCCCATTTAGTCCATTGGCCTTGTTGGGCCTGCTGCACTGCTTTTTGCAACCTCTTATCATTCTCAGCTCCTCGTATCTCCTGAACTACCATGTCTCTGCACTCCCTGCTTGATGCCTTGGACCACCAAAGGATTTGTCTCCATGACCAAATCCCCGTCTATTCGTTTGTGTGTATCCGATTACCTCCCTCAACTTGAGCGACTCTTGGGCAGCATCAACAGCTTCTTCCATTCTCCACTTCCTTCCCGTTTTCAGTGTGGGCTGAATGGACTTAACCACGTCATCTGCTGACTCGCGTAGCATCATTGCAAGCCTTGCCTTTCCAACTTTGTACTCTTCAACAACTGACTTGAAGGGAAGCAGAAGTTTTGACCTTCTGCTCTATAGCTTCCATTGTACTTGTGCTTAGTTCATATATAAGTGTGGTACTACAGAAACAGTAAGCATTTACCCTTAATACCACTTAGTACCACCTGATCAAAAGGATTCGCTAACCCCAGACACGAGAAGGTTCATTGCGGAGCATGAGGCCGAAACTCTTGATCAGGTGGTACTGTTTGCTGATCGGTACCAGAGCGTCCAGTCGGAAGTGAACCCGTCTAAAACGCGCCCACACGAAAATCATCCCAAACAAAAGGAGCGCCCCTTCACTGATTCCAAGATCACGTATGCTAATAAGCCAACACAGCCACACACCCAAGAATAAAGGCAAACAGAAACCCACGGGTTCTCAATGTAGTCAGCCCCAGGGGCCCAGCAAGAAATATTGCAAATTTTGCAAAACGAATAACCATAACTCTGTGGACTGTCGTCGACAAAAGGTACCCACTCATTATGCAGCTTGCATGTTGACAGGAACGGAGGAAAAGGCTATGACCCTAAAGTCGTGAATGGGGTCCCCGTGACCTGCATGTATGATTCGGGGCTGGACTATGAATCTGTAGTTTCGGAGGCCCTCGTGAGGCCCGATCAGATTACTGAAGAAACTGTAGAGATAAGATTTACGGACCGAAGCGCTGCGCCCCTTAAAATTGCGATGATTGGCATCCAATTACGATATTTAGAAGGCAGAATAAAGGCGGCCATCCTGGCGGACCCCATTTATGACATAATCCTTGGGTGCAAATATGTCTATTTGGGAAATCCTTCCCAGCCCCTAGTTCTGGCCGCTCTGCAGACTAGGGCGCAAGCGAAGCAAGCTGAAGAGTCAGATAAGGCGTCTAATCCCGTCCCCGAGATGCCTAAGAAAGCTCAGTCAGAAGACCCTACCTTGACTGCAAGCTTGAAGAAACTGCCTACTGGCCACCGTCCTCCTCGCCCCGTTGACGTCTACACGAAAAAAGGGTTTTTGTACCGGAAAACGAGTAAAGGGGCACAAGAGCACTCTCAGCTTGTAGTGCCGTCCTCAGGGTTCCCTTGTCCCAGTTTACTTAACATCATGTTGAGGTTTCCATTGACACGTTCTACGAACCCACTTCCGGCCGGATTATAAGGTTTTATGTAGATGTGCTGGTTCCTCAAGATCTTAACGATCTCATCCATTAACAGGTTTCGGTATGGAGATCCGTTATCCGTCAACACTTGTTGAGGGAATCCCAACCGAGTGAAAATCTGCACGAGGGCTTCTGCGACATGCTTGGCATCTGCGCATGTTAGCGGTATAGCTTCTGCCCATAAAGTGCATGTGTCGACTAAGGTCAGGACAAACCTGTTCCTTCTTTTAGTCCTTTCTAAGGGTCCTAAAATGTCGATCACAACCCGTTCGAATGGTGTTCCCACTATTGGCATTTCACCCATGTGGACTGGGGGTGTCCGTTGCTTGGGTGGTACACGTTGGCACTGGGCACAGGATTTGACATACCTGATAATATCAGTATTTATTCCTGGCCACCAATAATGAGTAGATATACGCTGATTTGTGACGTTCTATCTAAAGGGAAGAGAGTGCCCCATTTCTAAGATTTGGCTTCTGTACTGTTTCGGTACTAGGAGCTGATTGTAACCTTGTTCAGGCTTGCCCGTTCTGCGATAAAGTACGCCATCCTTAGAAAAAATGTCCCCGTGGTGTCTGGGGTCCTTAGCCATGGACAGTTTCCTAAAGCAGGGTGCCAAGGTAGGGTCCTTTTGTTGCGTCTCTTTAAGTTCCTTAGGTAACAAATTTGGCGCAGGTTCCCGTTCCTTCTTGGTTTGCCCTCTTGTAGTTACTGCTGCCACAATTGGCTCTTCCGGTTTCCCAATAAACACATATCTAACCGCCAAGTATGACTGGGTAGATCGGGTCATCCATAACAGCCGCTTTGATCACACATCTGACAAAATCAGAGGAGATCTCAACCAATGCGATGGGAAGCGCTGTAGGTGCATCACTCTTAGAAACTCCACAAAGTTGGACGGTTTCTCCTGTCTCTTGACCGGGTTTGACCAGGTGCCTGGCGACAATGCAATCATAAGAAAGCCCCGTGTCAAATAAACAAAAAGTTGAAGAACCGTTCAAAATAACAGTACCTCGCGTTGAGGGTCTATCCCCAATAGGTTGAGAATCACTGACATTAATTCCACCTTGCGAGACTTAGAAAGCATCCGATGCGTTTAGGGTCGGTGTGCTCGCTCTGATCATATGTCCCGTGCTCAGGGGTTTTCCCTTTGTCACCTTGTCCTTTCTGACCGCGCTGCCATGTAGGACGGTTGGGTTGATCAGATTGTTTGTTGTTGGTGGGGTACTTGTTTTTGTAGAAATTAGACTTTTCCGGAGGGGGGGTTTTGGGGTCCAGTTTCTCTGTGGTTATTTTGGTGAGAAGCGTGAGAAGATTGGTCTAGATTATTCTTTCGAAAAGGCTCTTCTGTCGGTTTACGTTTTGTGGCCGGCAGTTCGGCCAGCGCATTATGATATCGCTCAGACTTTTCCAAAATGTCTTCAAGCTTTTCTGCCCCTGCTAAGCTAGAAATCTGCGGGTGTCGCTTGACAACGTGTTTTTTATTTGTTCAGTTAAAACAAATTCCTCAAGGCCTTCATAGGTAGAGGCGAGCTGTGAAAGCTCGAGACACTTTGTCTAGTATCCCTTCAGACGAGAAGAGAACTGCTGAAAAGTTTCAGAATTCTCCTTCCTGCTGTTCCGGAACAGTTGCAAAAATTTGCGAACGTTCATTTCAAACCGTTCAAGCAAAGCTTTCTTCAACACGTCGTAATTGTCTTGTTGGCTGGTTTCCAGTTTTGCATACACATCGTAAGCAGACCCTTTTAGGGCCTGGGAAAGTTTCATACACCAACGCGACCTCTCTAAACCGTACAGAATTGCCATTTTCTCAAATTTTTCTAGCCACGGGTCAATCTTCTCATTTAGGACAAGGGAAAGAGCAAAAGACATAGCGGTGAGTTGAGGAGATTGAGTGTTAGAAGGATCAGTTAGAAAAGAATGAGGAGAAGATTCTCCATTGCTGGAGGTAGAGGCAGCCCCACGACTTTGGACCTCTAGAGCAATAAGCGCTAACTCGTGCTGTCTCTCCTTCTCTCTTTCCTCATGCTGTCTCACCTTCTCTCTTTCCTCCCGCTGTCTCTCCTTCTCTCTTTCCTCATGCTGTGCCCTGCGAATTTCCATTTCTTCCTCAATCTTCTTCTGCTGTAATTGACGCAGGTTAGATATTTATCTAGAGACAACAAGCCCCGAGTGACTTGTGAGTCTAGTATATATAGCCACATGTGTTTATTGGAGATAGTATTGATAATTTCTGGTCTAGAAGTTTGTCTACAATGTTCACCCCTGACAGTCTCATTTCCCTAAGAGAATGTTTTGTAACCAGAACCCCTATGTATGTATGTAAAAGGAATAATTATTCCCATTGTAAACATAATTTTAACTGTTTCTATTTGCATAAATATTTTCATTACTCTCTACTTATGTTCACGATCATCATTCCCTTTTTTGTGGCTACCTGTGGAGTACGGAGCCACCACTGCAGTTGATACCCTTGCCTAAAGCGTGCACTAGTGTGCATTAGTGTGCTCATGTAGCAGTGGTTTCTGTAACAATTTATGTTACACGATGATGATGCCAACCCCATGTACAACCTGATATTGATCGTCTGTTTCGATTAGCTTGAGAGAGCAATAGGCTTATTCTTTCTTTGTCTCTTAGACACCTGTGAGAACTACACGGAGCCAGCTGTTATAGACGGAATACAGCTGTTATAGACGGAATACAGCTGTTATAAACGGAATCATGAAGAAGATGATCTTGCGTACAGTATTTTGTACCCGGAGCGGATATCTCCTTTGGCACACCCTACCACCACCCCGTCCCTTCCCGCTATAAAATACGCAGACAAACATATTATGCTTGCAAGCAGATTTTTAAGTACGGTATTTCAGTACTGACAAAATAGCGTTCAATGGCACACCCTCCTGGCTGTCACCCGGGACTAACAGTCCCCCTCGGATACACTTCAGTACGATACTATGATGCGGCACATAAGATTTTATACAACGTAATCACAACATATGTAATTAATCTGAACACAATTTTCTTTTTTTTATTTCTAGCCATTAAAAGACACATGGGACAGCCAGTGCAGTTGGCTAAACTGTGGGATGACTGAATCAAATAAAATGTTTTGGTGGTTTCTGTAACAACTTATTTTACCTGGAAACGTTTTGTACACCTTTCATGTTTGATTGTGCTTTATAAAGCGCAGCGGTTATCTTCTTTACTCCACAGTATCTGGCGCCAGGATTCACATCAAACCGCTCAAACATCGTCCGCAGAAGCATCATTCAATCCGCGCCACACTTGACCAACTTTCTTTAAAAAACAAAATTGCTTGTCTAAATGGATATCTATAATTTCATTTGTTTGTCCGGTCTTCGAAGCTAGGCTATCTTGATTTTGCAGATAACTTATGTCTTCTATCACATAAACAACCAAATACCAGTATCTTTACACCACAGACACATAGTCGCTTCAAAAATAGGTCTACACATCAATAAAAATAAAATAAATTTTAAAAAAGCAGACAGATGCAATCATCATCATCTCAACCCGTAACCCGTCATGGGTCGTAGGGGTGCCATGGTGGAAGCATCAGCAGACAGGGTCCTCCACTGCTCTCTATCCTCAGCAATGCGTACAAGTGTGGAAAAACCGTGCCCTGCCCATTCTTTGATGTTATCAGCCCAGGATTTTCTTTGCCTTCCTCTTCTCCGTTTACCTTCGACTGTTCCCTGGAGGATCGTTTTCGAAAGGGAGTCATGACGAGTTACATGCCCAAACCAGGCAAACTTTTGACGTTTCACTACTGATAAAAGTGGTTCTTGGTGGCCTGCATAGGTGTTTATTTTCTCTCTAACATAGACATTTGTTTTGTGCTCTTTATAGCAAATGCGCAAAATTCTTCTATAACATTTATACTCGAAAGCCTGAATCCTTCGCTCCGTATCTGCAGTGAGTGTCCAGCCCTCACACCCATACAAGAGAATAGATAATACAAGTGATTTGTATAATTTGATATCTTCACAGGAAAACTGATGTTACTTTTCCAGATCCCATTCAGCCTTGTCATGGCAGCTGAGGCCATCTCAAGTCTTGTCTTGATTTCTTTACTTGATCTTCCATCACTACATATAGTGGACCCGAAATATTTAAAGGTGTTAACTTCTTCTAACGTTTGCCCATTTAACGTAATGTTGGTCGGAACATGTTTCTTATGGCTATTCACCAATATCTTGCTTTTTTCTATATTAATTTCCATCCCTTACGTTCTTGTTACTTTCTCCAGTCTAGAGGTAAGGTCTTGAAGTTCTGATTCTGTTCCAGCTAAAAGATCAATATCATCAGCAAAACGTAGATTGCAAAGAGGTCGGCCTCCAATCGATATGGTTGTTTTATAATCGTAGAGAGCCTCCTGCATAATATGTTCTAGATATATATTAAAGAGCACTGGTGACAGGATACATCCCTGGCGAACTCCTACAGTTGTTTTGAAAAATTCTCCAATGTCATTGCTTGCAAAAACAGCACTGCTTGCATCCTTGTATAGTGCTTCAACCCTGGCAAAGGGGCGACCGACCCCAACCAGGCGCGTCCACGGGTGGCGGATAGTGGAACGACCTCCAGATATGGTGTGTCAGCTGCGAATAAAGTCAGCATAGCTGGACGAATAAGCAGTCGCGGACCAAACGGCGATGTCCTCCCAGCAGGATGGGGAGGGGTAACAGGTGGCACTGATACCCCCACTGAAATCCCCCATATGTCCTACGACGGGTGCATCAAGCGAGTAAGAGCCGCTATAAGCTCTAGCCACGGGGAAGGTAAACCTCGGTAAACAAACCAATCTGCTGCCTTGCAGCTACCACCGGAAGATGGAAAGGCTATGGGAGACAACCCTGAACAACAAACACAACCCGGCCTGCCGAAGACGGAGTGTGTTAGCTACGGCGCAGACACCGGGAAAAATTAGGACACACACGCTTTTGCGGTATGGAGTCATGCGACAATCTCGACTTACGTCATGGCGTCGCTCCTATCAGCTACAACCGGGGAGGAGCGGAGCCGGGCCCCTAGCCTCGAAAGGGCCCACCCAAGCAACCGGTGCCTTTGCCAACCAAATGGTCGGGGGAAGGCAAAGTAGAGCAACTGACCAACCAACCCACTATCTTACAGTGGCTCAATGGAATGCAGAAGGAGTGAGGAACAAGAAACCGGAGTTACAAGAATTCCTCAGGGAAAATAACATTGATATAATCTGCATCCAAGAAACTCACCTAAAAGATACCCAACGATTCTTTGTACGTGGATACCAATCCTTCCGCCAAGATAGGGCAAAAAGAACTAAGGGAGGAATCCTCACACTGATTAAAACCTCAATCCCAGCAGTAGAGACACACAGATCTGGTGAGGATGAACTTGAATACATAACAGTCCAACTACTGCTGCCCAGTGGAGACTTAATGATCACAAACTGCTACAGCCCTCCAACCACAACTCTGGAGCTACACAAAGTGAAGCTTGCAGCATCGAGACACCTCATTATGGGTGACTTCAATAGCCACTCACCCAGCTGGGGCTATAACGCAACAGATCCAAGAGGAGAAGAGGTGGAAGATTGGATGGTAGAGAATAAACTAATTCTAATAAACCAACCAGAGGATAAGCCCACCTTCTATTCCAGAGTATGGAAAACAACGAGCACACCAGATCTTGCTATGGCTACAGATGACATACATCGACTCACCACCAGAACAGTAAATACTCAACTTGGGGGAAGTGACCATGTACCAGTCACATTACGGATATCTGAGATAAGAAGTGCAGGAGAAATCAATATGTCTCCTAGCTGGAATTTCAAAAAAGCAAACTGGGGATTTTTTTAAAGAACAAGCCGACAATTTCTGTCAGAACATTGCCCACTCAAATAACATCAATAAAAACATCTCCATCATCAGTGAGGCAATCATCCAAGCAGCAAAGAAGTCAATTCCACGAGGTAAACGACGAGACTACAAACCATACTGGAGTGACAACCTGGGAAAACTCCATAGTGAATTAAATAAAGCACGGGAAACTATGGAGCAAAATCCCACATTAGAGAACACACAGAGGCACAACAGCATAAAACAAGCCTTCAATGAACAAAAGAAAGCTGAAATCCAAAGGAGCTGGCACCAGAAGACCAGCAGTCTCAACATGGAAAAGGACTCAAGCAAGCTATGGAATCTGACAAGAGTACTAAATGAAGAAACAACAACCAGCTACTGTAAGACTGTCATCAAGGAAAATGAAAAATATCACACAGGAAAGATGGCAGCAAACATCCTGGCAGATTTCTACAAGGAAGAAAGCACCACATCACTTTCACATGCACGGATCCAAGAAGTACGTAAGGAAGTAAAAGAAAAACTGAAGCACCAAAACCCAGATATCTGCATGAAGTCATCCCTTACTATGAGAGAACTCAGTGCTGCCATAACAAAACTAAAGAACAGAAAAGCTCCAGGAAAAGATGGCATCACAAATGATATGATCAAGAACCTTGGACCTGTAGCCAGGAACAAGCTCCTCCTAATCTTCAATCAATCATGGAGTACTGGAAAATTTCCAGATCAATGGCGAGAAGCAATCATTGTTCCCATCAGAAAGAAACAAAAGGAGAAAACAAGCAAGTCCAGCTACCGACCGGTTAGCCTACTGAGCTGTCTGGGTAAGGTAATGGAAAGAATGGTGAACTCAAGATTACTGAAACATCTGGAAAAAAACCATCTGCTTGATAACACACAGTCAGCATTTAGGAAAAATCGCAGCACCGAAGACCAACTAGTATATCTAGCCCAGGAAGTAGAAAATGCTTTTCAGGAGAAAAAGAAGGTGCTGGCGGTTTTTGTAGACTTGACAAAAGCTTTTGATAAGGTATGGAAAGAAGGACTCCTCCTTAAGATGCTCAACAGCAAAATTGAAGGGAGAATGTTCAACTGGATACGGGACTTTCTTCGATACCGCACAGCAAGAGTAAAACTTGACGGGAAACTGAGCCATCGCGTCACTCTACAACAGGGTGTGCCACAAGGAGGAGTTATCTTCCCCACACTTTTTATCATATATATAAATGATATTGCAGAGAAACTGTCCGGGCATATCTCCAGGGCTCTTCATGCTGATGATTTTGCTGCCTGGTGTGCTGCTGAACATTTGCCTACTGCGAAGTTCAGGATGCAAGCAGCGCTAAATACCATCGGTAAATGGGCATCAGATTGGGGAGTACAGATAAACCTCTCCAAGACAGTAGCAACCTGCTTCTCTCTGTCAAATCGCCGAGAAACGATCAAACTGCAGCTAAATGGAAGTGAACTTCCAATCGAGGAAAACCCAACATACCTAGGAGTCAAGTTGGATAAGAGACTCACCTGGAAGCCGCACATAAAAGCAGTAGAACAGAGAGCAATAAGAAAGCTCTCTATTATGAAGAAACTGGCTGGCACAAGTTGGGGGGCTGTTACGTGCAGTCTTTGATATCTTACAATATTATACATTGGTATACTTGTTATGTTCGCAAATATTTTGTAAACAAAATAGATATTTTTTAGTGCTTAAGGGAAAGTCATTATTGAGTTACTTCCCTTGAAAGTTGGGTCGTCTCCTTCGATCGAACTCCGCGGATGAATCCAGTTTTACTGCGATTTATTCTTTGTTTGGGTAGTAATAGATTGTTCTTGCTTCAGAATATCTATGGCCTGAATTTATGTGTATTGTTTGTCTGTGTAGGACGAATCTGTCTTATATCTGTATATCTTTACATATCTAAGTCGAACTATATGTTCTGTTGTCTCTAGAGAGGTCAAAGGCTGTTCGGCGGATGTGTCGCGAGAGAGGTGTGTTTTGACTTCGCCCTGATGATGGGCTGTGTTTTTCTATGTCGGCTTGACGCCGGGAAAAAAGTGATCTCAGTGGTTTTTGGGGAAAGTGATAGTCGTCTAGACCTATCGTGTATGCTTTACCCCAGTGTTCATTCTTATTGCCAAGGAATGGCAAAATCATATTTCTGAAAACCAAGGTAATAAAGATACTCTTTTGAACTCTCGTACGAAGCCACCGTTTTTCGATAGGGATGATTTGTACGTCTGAGAGGATACATCTAACTAGATGAAAAAAACGATTCTGATTCCTAGCAGCACTATATCCTGTAGAATGCAGTCAATTGTTCATGATCAAATCTACAGAGCAATGAAATGTTTAATGAATGACTAACTTTAGGACAGATTCATTATCTGTATCCAAACGTGAGTGACAGCTCACGAGTGAAGCCATCTTGGAACCAAACATGTAGTGACTTTCAAGAAGAGAAAAGGGATGCCCGTATTATCGCTTGATTAGGGAGCCGCGCTAGCGTAGTGGTTACAACACCGCTCTGGCGACCGGGTGATACAGGATCAAACCAGGGCGACGGCATTTGAGGATTTTTCGTCGACCGGGATTTGGACTGGATTAACTCGAGACCTGGTGAGAACATTTGAAAGAGTGTCGTCGACCAGGGACTGGCGGCTCCTGAGCCGACCCAGCTGCAATGGGTACCTCCGAAATCGGCGAGTATTTGCCTGAATGGCGAGGGACACCTGTCTCTGTACAAGAAATAAAGGGATACTCACGTAAAATCAATGTCAGGTTAGACATAAAATAATAACCTGAGATTTCGCCTCGAGTATTAGCGGGCGAACGCAAAAAAAAAAAAAAAAAAAAAAATCGCTTGATTAGTCCAGAGATCACTGCTACACATGAGAACCCATTGCTAGCGGTTCAATATAATTATATGAAAAATCTGTGCTGGACATTATGTTAAGGAATCTTCGCTAGACGAGATTAGGTCTAGAAGCCATCTTGGATATTGTTTATATTCTGACGTGCTTTGTCAGTAAACTCAGTTGATATATATATATGGGCAATACTGAGTGCTTGGCTACTGACAGTCCATTATACTATTATTCTACATGAGTGCCCATGTAACATAACATTGCAAGACCATTTATCCACTGTACCATGATGTATTATGCCAACCTGTGATTTGTCACTATCTGTGCTGTCGAGTGTGTACGTCCAATTAAACTTTAGTAAAGGTACACAGTCGTTGGTGTCGATGACTTCCAGCCATACATGAGTGTGAGAAAAGAACATTTGTCAACACCACGAACTCTTCCTATCATTCGCACATTATACACTCCATCTATGTCTACACACCACTGCGTAGGTCAAGTTGACATTCCATACTCGAACCACGAGCAACACAACAACACAGTATTTAACTCTGGTGATGTTCGAGCGAGCTTCAGATTTCTCAGCATGTCTCTTGCTCAGGGCAAGGGTCTTGTATTAAGAGTTTATCAACTGATGATGATGATGTCTGCTTCCATCCACTTATATTTATCATTTGGTGGACATCATTAATAAGAAAAAGATTCTTATCAACTGGTGGACCAGCTTTCTGTGTTTGACCTCGCAGAAGTTCAGAAGTCAACAGATTACCGATACCAGACCGTTTCCTGTGGCTGATACGACACACTTGCAGTATTGGTTTGCTCTTTGTCAACACTTCGTCACGTGACCTGTCAAGTGAATGCAGTATGTAGGTCAGCGTTGTTGACATTTTTACATTAGACATTACAGAGTTTCACAGAACAGTTGGATCAATTCTTGTCAATGTTAACTGGAAGACAGTATTATTGAACTAAGAAGTCCTATTTTCATCGATGGATCTTCTTGTTTTCTATATATGAACTTTAATATTTAAGGCCAGAATATATATTTCAATAAAGTGGCAGTTTATTTATTTTACAAGAATAACTTTGCCATTACTGTAAAACTGAGCCTATTTTGCAACACATTACACACATGATATATGTATTTATGATATGTTACATGTTACTTGTTTGTATAGTATGTTAGTTTATATGTCAGCGGGTTGTGTTTAAGGTTGGGCGGCGTCCTCACAACAGAATATCCCACGTCATAGAGGGTCCGTTGTGGGCGTTTTCTATAGGTGCAATTTTCTTGATTGAAAATTTGCTTGCGACAACTGTTGCTTTTGTGTTAGCTGTGAAGTCTGTAATTATTGTTATTTTTGTAATATTTCTTTGTTCTTTAGTTTTGTTTTGAGTTGTTTGTAATTTGTTGGTCTAACCTTTTCTATCTTTCAGTTCTATTCACAATTTATATTCATATACTGTGACGTCATTTGTGTTGTTATCCTTTGCAGATTCAGTGATTATTTTCATTGATTTCCCTATTTGATTTATTTTGATTTCTGCAAACGTTTTCGTATTGTCAGTCCTATTTGTACTTTATGTATTCTGTTGGTTGACATATGTTTTATATAGGTATATTTCATAAGACACAATTGCCTGTGCACTGCACTTGGATTATGGTATAAACCAGTACCTGATTATTATTACTGTTATACAAGACCTTATTAAGGCTTGTGACCCACAGATATTGGGATAGTATACTGATTAATCAAGTCATTAAGAACTTGTGGTATTATTATTATTTCAGGTGATTAGTATTATTGTTAGACACCATGTCTACATTAGAATACTTCATTATACAAGGGAAAGCCCTTGATAAGACTGGTCAACAATTAGAAGAATGGACAGTTGCTCAATATGACAAAGCATTAGCTGCAGAAGAGAGAAAAGCTGCTGCAGAAGAGAGAAAAGCTCTGGCTGAAGAGAAAAGATTAGAAAGAGAAGCTGAGGCTGCTGCTGAACAAAAGAAATTGCAGATGCAGGTGGAGCAAAGGAGATTTGAAGCTGAACAAAAGAAATTAGAAAGAGAAGCTGCTGCTGAACAAAAAAGATTAGACAGTGAAGCTGAACAAAAAAAATTAGAAAGAGAAGCTGCTGCTGAACAAAAAAGATTAGACAGGGAAGCTGAACAAAAAAGATTAGACAGAGAGGCTGAAGAAAAAAAAGCAATAAGAGAACATGAATTTGAGTTAGAGAAATTGAGATTGACAAGTATGAGTAATGTTAATCAGGCATCTAGTGGTAATGGTAAACATTCTACTTACAAGGTTAAGGTTCCACCGTTCAATCAGTCCAGTGACGATATTACATTCTGGCTGGATAGATTTGAACGTTCTTGTCGTACACATAATGTGGATAAATCACAATACGCTAATCAATTAGCAGAAAACTTGAAAGGTGAATCTTTGACTAGATTATGCCTTGTAGGAGAAGCAGATAAGGATAATTATGATGTCATTAGGGCGGCTTTGATAAAAAAATACCAGCTAAGTGAGGAAGGCTATCGCCTTTTGTTTAAGACGATGGTGCCTGAGACAGGTGTAGAATTCTCAGAATTCACTGCAAAGGCACGTCTCACAGTTGATCGTTGGATTGAGCTTTCCAAAACAGAAAAAACGTATGAAGGACTTATGGATTTGTTGCTCAGAGATAAGATTATGTCATGTGTTAACAAACCATTCCTGGAATTTATACATGAGCGTAAACCCAAATCTCTAAAGGAAATGGAAGAATATTGTTCCCAATATGTCACTGCACACCCCGACGTGACTTTTGGCAACACTAAGATTAAGGAGGGTATGCCAGTTGCTTCAGCAACACCATACAATCCCAATTATTCACACAGATTTCAGGGACCTCAAAACAGATTTGATAAAAAAGGTAACCATAATAGTTATCAAAACCAAGGTAACCAATCATTTCAGGGTTCTTCTTCAAAGAACTGGAGACGAGCTGATAGCTCTCGACACAGGGGTGGTCATAATTATAGGAATTTCCGTAGAGGAAGTAATTATAGAAACTATCAGGGTTATCCGTCTTGGAGTCAACAAGATTATAATTACAGAGATACTCATTATAATGAATATGATAATGGTAACCAAGGGAACTATGACTCAAACCCAAATAGGGGTTACAATCATCTCATCTCATCTCAACCCATAACCCGTCATGGGTCGTAGGGGTGCCATGGTGGAAGCATCAACAGACAGGGTCCTCCACTGCTCTCTATTCTCAGCAATGCGTACAAGTGTGGAGAAACCGTGTCCTGCCCATTCTTTGATGTTATCAGCCCAGGATTTTCTTTGCCTTCCTCTTCTCCGTTTACCTTCGACTGTTCCCTGGAGGATCGTTTTCGAAAGGGAGTCATGACGAGTTACATGCCCAAACCAGGCAAGCTTTCGACGTTTCACTATTGACAAAAGTGGTTCTTGGTGGCCTGCATAGGTGTTTATCTTCTCTCTAACATAGACATTTGTTTTGTGCTCTTTATAGCAAATGCGCAAAATTCTTCTATAACATTTATGCTCGAAAGCCTGAATCCTTCGCTCCGTATCTGCAGTGAGTGTCCAGCCCTCACACCCATACAAGAGAATAGATAATACAAGTGATTTGTATAATTTGATCTTCACAGGAAAACTGATGTTACTTTTCCAGATCACATTCAACCTTGTCATGGCAGCTGAGGCCATCTCAAGTCTTGTCTTGATTTCTTTATTTGATCTTCCATCACTACATATAGTGGACCCGAGATATTTAAAGGTGTTAACTTCTTCTAACGTTTGCCCATTTAACGTAATGTTGGTCGGAACATGTTTCTTATGGCTATTCACCAATATCTTGCTTTTTTCTATATTAATTTCCATCCCATATGTTCTTGTTACTTTCTCCAGTCTAGAGGTAAGGTCTTGAAGTTCTGATTCTGTTCCAGCTATCAGATCAATATCATCAGCAAAACGTAGATTACACAGAGGTCGGCCTCCAATCGATATGGTTGATTTATAATCGTAGAGAGCCTCCTGCATAATATGTTCTAGATAAATATTAAAGAGCACTGGTGACAGGATACATCCCTGGCGAACTCCTACAGTTGTTTTGAAAAATTCTCCAATGTCATTGCTTGCAAAAACAGCACTGCTTGCGTCCTTGTATAGTGCTTCAATGATATCTATGATGTTGGTATCAAAATTGAATTTTCTCATTATTTGCCATAAACCTTCATGCCAGACTCGATCGAAGGCTTTTGTGAAATCGATGAAGTTATGGTATAAATCATGTTGATGCTGGAGATGTTTTTCGATCAGTAATCTAATATTGAAGATTTGTTCTGAGGTACTTCTTTTTGGTCTAAAGCCAGCCTGTTCCTCTGACAAGATTTCTTCTGATTTCTGTTTTATTCTGTTCAAAAGTATCCTTAACATCACCTTACTTGGATGACTAATAAGGCTAATGGTTCTGTAGTTCTTGCACATTTTTAGATTTCCTTTCTTTGGAAGCGGTATTACTAATGACTGCGTCCATTCTTTTGGCCATTTTTTTGTACTCCATATCTTCTGGCAAATTGTTGTCATGATTTTTACTATATCTGGTCCTCCATATTTCAAGAGCTCTGCTGGTATATTATCCACACCCGGTGACTTCCCTCCTTTCATCGAACATATAGCCTCTTCCACTTCTTCCCGTAGTATTGCTGCATTTCCGAGTTCTCTGTTTTCGCACTTAATGTTGTTTAATATGCCTAAGTCAGTGTCAAGTTTACAGTTATATAATTCTTTACAATATTCTGTCCACCTTCTCATTACAGCTGTTTTTTCATTGAGCAGAGCCCCATTGCTATCTTCTATGACAGTTACCCTGGGCTGTTGGGGTTTTGATAGTCTTCTTAATGTGTCAAAAACTGCCTTGCTGTTACCTTTTATTAGCCCCGTATTAATGGACTCACATTGATCAGCTACCCATTTTTCTTTGGCCTGTTTCATTTTCTTTCTAATATTTTTATTCACCATACTGTATTGCCATGCTGCTTCAGGAACCTCTTTCTTAACCTTTTTCATTTCTCGCCGTGTATCACATAACTTCAGAATTTCATCTGTAACCCATGGTTTGTTTATTTTCTTTCTTTTACCAAGTATTTCTGTTGCTGATTCAATGAGCACGTCTTTCATGTTCTCTGTGATTGAGTTGATATCATCCTCCAAAAAGTTGAGAGCTGCGAATTTTCCTCCAACAGTTGCCTCAAAGATTCCCGCGATTTCTGGATCTTTCAATTTGTCTAAATTGAATCTTAACTGAGAACATCTGTTTTGATTATAGTTCTTTTTGAGTTTAAGCTTGAGCGTCATCAATACCATGTCGTGATCACTACCAATGTCGGCGCCAGGAAAAGTCCTAGTCTTGGCTTTATTAATGCTGGACTTGAATCTTTTGGATACAAGAATAAAATCAATTTGGTTATGTATCTCAGTTTTTGGGGCATGCCACGTTGTTCTTCTTGATAACTTATGAGGAAATAGTGTATTTGCAAGGGTTAGTTTATAGTTGCTGGCAAATTCTAGTAGCCTTAGTCCTCGATCGTTGGTTTCTCCAGTCCCAAATTTCCCCACTGTGCCAGCCCAGTGACCGTATGCATCTGGCCCTATTTTAGCATTCCAATCACCTAGAACGATGAGAAGATCTTTCTTTGGAATTTTCTTAATTGCTTCATCCAGATTGTCATAAAATGTATCAATTGCCTCATCCTCATAGTCAGTAGTGGGGGCATATACCTGTATGATGGAGATGTTCTTTGGATGTGCTGCAATACGAATGGTGATAAGCCTGCTATTTATTGGGGTGCAGCTGATGACAGAGTTCAATCTATCTTTATGTACGATAAAACCTACTCCATGCTGATTTTTAGACTCATCTCCACTAAACCAAATTTTGTGACCATCATCCGTTATTGATTCACCTAATCCTGTCCATCTGACTTCTGCTAGGCCCAGGATGTCCCACGAGTATCTAACAAGTTCATGTGTTAGTTCTTTGACTTTTCCACACGCATATAGCGTGCGTACATTCCAAGTTCCAACAACAATTTTCTCTTGGAAGTTTCAAAACAGGTGTTTGTACCCCATTCGTTGACTTATCACTCTCAAGGGGCAATGAGAGCGCGGTCGTTGTTAATCCGGGCATCGGCCGATCCGGCAAATTATTACTGAGTTGACTTTCCATCATAACATTTCAGTGGGCAAGAGGTTTGCTTGGCGGTGCCCATCTCCTCTCCAAGTATCCTTGCAGGTACATACAAAAATGTACCTGGAGCAGTAACAATAGCCCTCAATAAATCTGTAATGTTTTGAAACACTGTCCGGTTGACACATCACAAAAACCGCCATCTTGTTCACTCGGTAAACACAAACAGCGAACTCACATGACAGGCAAACTTGATGTTTTCATCTTTAAAATACTTATCAACACAATCCAGAAAAATGAGCCAAACACACTACAAACTCATACAGCATTAATGAGGGCTGCTACCACAGATGCAGACTCCAAAACGACGACATGAAATGCACAACACAAAAAGTGCGGCCTACTGTGGTGAAGTGGGATGTTATAAATACCCATAGGGAACTTAGTGTACTGACTGAGATCAGCTGTGAAGGTATCTATATCTATTAAGAGTAGTGTATTATAGATAACCTTACTTGCTACCACATATCTATATATCTCAGTCAGAATTATTCTGGAATAGTGTGATGCTACGTTATGTGTCTAGGGTATGTGTATGATGAAGTGTAAGTCACAACAACAGACAGATAAACAATTTAATTTAATCCACTACTCTTGACAACACTGTGACACTCACATACATATAACACTCTACAAAGATATCTTAAAAGAGTCACTGATAAACTTTCAAATAACAATATGTATTCATTACTGGCATGAATGAATATGTGTCCTGATTCAACTACAAGGGAACCAGGAATCACAATCAATTTAAATTACAAGTTATGTACAGAATGTATTTAATATGAATATTGTAGTGACATATATTATTACAAATGTTCTATGTGTGTCAGTTGTGTAGTAGTAAAATGAGGTAATACTGGTTTTGTTTTGTTCAAGCTCTGTTGGTATTTGTCATCATGACTTCAATAGTTTGTCTTTAGGGACTAGTATTGGAGATGTTCACAGTTCCTGATTTTAAGACAAGTAAATTCCCCTCTGAATGTATTTTTATAAAGTTATTTCAAGATGAGGGGACATAATGTTGAGCTCAGCTGGCCAACTCTGCTTATCTTGCGTGATGGCGGCAGGAAAGGACTCCTCTGCTCGAATTCTCCTCTGGGCTCAGGAGACACCTCACTGATAGCTAAAAAGACCAAGGAGTATGCTGTCCGACTCTGGATTCAGCAAATCTCTGACCAGATGCTGCTCAGTACCATCAAGACCACTGTCCCTGAAATCAAGAAGGATGTACCTTCTACTTCATAACTAATTTATATTCTCTTTTACACTGATCACAATACAGCACAAACATTGCGTTCAGAGCGTTAGGCCAACAGTCAGCTTCATTTGAAATACTTTATTCCAGTATTACCCTTCTTAATGGTTACTACGCCTCTGCACTTCCAGCATTATTTCTTTCTAGTCAATCATCCAGGTGTCAGTGTACTATTTGGCCATTCCATGCCGTTTTACTTCTCTCCGACACCCTCTGTTCAGGCTGGAGCATTTTAGGCTTTACCTCACGTTTGCCACTGAACTACACATATATATACAGGCATAAATCAACAATTCACATTCAATTTTCATTAAAAGATATTGAATGGTTCAAGCTTACCACAATTCATACGAATAAACACAGATACGTTGATTAGCAATGAATTCTGGCACAAACTGGCACAAATTTCCATCTGCTTATGTTCCAGGCTTTTATTTAGCAAAATATAAGCTGGCTTCAACGCACTGATGCTTTATCAAGCTTATTTAAACAAGTGGTTTCGAACTAACGCTCCCAAGTGTGTATATCAGCGAGACTGGCCAATGAGCCACGTTTCGACAAGTGTTTGAAAAAATGTTACCTTTTCCCGTCTCCCCTAACAACCAAGATAGTATTTATAGCCCGACCAATCGTGGTTAGGCTTTCATTTGTTGCGCTCCAATCAATTTGGAGTTTACATGGTAGGCTATTTCTGTAACGTAAATTTTTTTCAAACACGTTAAAAAAAAATCTTATGAGCAGAAATGATTTTATGCTGTCAGGCACCCCCAATATTTTATTTTGGGTATAATTTATTAATTCCTGGACTATTTGCGTAACGTTTTACATATTATTTGTCAGCAAGCCCTAAGGAACCCAAAAATACTAATTTAAAGGAGCTACGTGGCTGCGTTCAAAATATGCAATTTCTTCTACCTCCTGTTCCGAAGATGTGCTGTCTGGGTACTGTTATGTTTTCAACCGTAAACCCATCTAATGTTATCTTTTCTAATAAGAGTTTGTTATGATTTATAAACCTAACTCTGGGAAAGGGTAGTGTATTTTATCACTGTCCGTCTGAAAAAAAATTAGTGCATGTAGACTTACACGCGTGATGCCAGCATTTGTATATCGCGCGTCGAGTGTTGCATGCGTTCCTGATTTTCAGCCCCCCCTCTCGCTATCCTTTTGTCCATCTGTTCGTTCGTTTTGGTAACGTAATATAATTAATGTTAGGATTAATTTAGGTCATTACGCAGTACGTCTCAATGTTTTTCTTAGAAATGCAGCACACGTTTCATTGAAGAAGGCGGGTAATAATACAGTAAGCTTTTATATCAACGTGAAAGCGTTACAATTTGCAGACGAAGCAGAAAACAAGGGGGATTTCGAGTACATTCTTTGTGACAGCACTGTTATTTTACCATTGCTCTTCTCTTTATTAATTTTATTTGTTAGGCTTCATATTTACCTAATAATTTATATATGTGGATTAGAATATTTCATGACACCTCCCCTCTTAAAACAGACATTATATGTCAGTCCTTTATTCTATATACACATAGAGAAATTTATTATTATTTCTGGGGTTTACGGTGATTCTCATCACACGGATGGCGGCTTAAAAAATCCGCTCCCAGATTGGTTTTTCCAGATATATATTCAATGCTAAAATTATATGGAGCCAGAAGCAAAGACCATCGGAGTAACCTAGAGTTCTCATGCTTAGCCTGTGCTAAAAACGATAAAGGTTTGTGGTCAGTTTGCAACTTAAATGCCTTCCCATATAGATAAATATTGAATTTCTTTATTGCCCATATTACTGCAAGACATTCTTTTTCGCTAGTTGAGTAGTTGATTTCAGCTTTATTCAACTTTCTGCTAGCATATGCCACTGGGCTTAATTCCCCATCCAATGCATCTGATTTCTGTAGTAGAGTTGCACCTAACCCAATATTACTTGCATCCGTCCTTACTATGAATTCTTGACTTAAGTCAGGTAATTTCAAAATGGGTTTACTTGTGAGCTTTTCCTTCAATTCTTGGTAAGTCATTTCACATTGTGGTGTCCATGTAATGCGATCTGGATGTCCTTTACGTGTCAATTCAGTTAACGGTGCACATATGGAATTAAAGTTTTTGATATACTTCTGGTAGAAACCACATAATGAGACAAAGGATCTCACGTCCTTCTTGGTTTGTGGTCTCGGGGCTTTCTGTAGTTTCTCTAAATTCTTTGGGTCAGGGGTCATGTTTCCCTGATAAACTGTGTGTCCCAAAAATTCCAATTCTTTACATCCAACGCAACATTTGGTTGGTCGGGCTGTTAAATTTGCCTCCCTAAGTCGATCAAACAGCATGTTCAGAGAGTCAATGTGTTCCTCAAATGTTTCTGTTGCTATAAGGATATCATCCATAAAATTTGTTATACAGGGATTATTCAGAGGATCCAATAATTTTCTCATCATTCTAGAGAAGACACTAGGCGCATTCTTCAATCCAAATGGCAATCTATTAAACTCATAGTGTCCTTCTGAGGTACTAAAAGCTAGGTATGGTCTAACCTCAGGCTTTACTGGAATCTGATAGTATCCTTTACTCAGATCCACTTTTGAGAAATATTTAGCTTTATTTAGTCTGGCAAACAGCTGATTTGTATCCGGCAATGGATCCACCTGTCCTTCTGTAATAGCATTCAGTCTCCTGTAATCTATACAGAGTCTATGTTCTCCAGAGGGCTTCCTTAAGAGTACAACACCGGAACTATACGAAGACTCACTGTGCGAAATAATTCCTTCCTTCAACAGATAGTCTATCTCTTCCTTCAAAGCTTTTTCCTTAGCAAACGGAATCGAATATGGTTTCATACAGACAGGTGTGGAGTCTATGAGTTTCATATCATATTCCAATAGGTTTGTATGCCCTGGTCGGTCTGTTAACACCTCTGCATGATTATTTAGAACCTGTTGCACTCTCTCTTTCTGAGTTTTCGTTAAATGTGTACTGATTTTCACCTGTGCTGCTGTCTCACAGGGGTGTAATGGATATTCAAATGATGAAAGTGGTTCCTTTTTCATCTCCATGGCGATGGACAAGGTCAACAAGTGTGTCTCTTCCTGATGTTCTCTTTCCAAATATTTCTTCAGGAGATTCACATGATAGATTTTTTCTTTCCCCTTCTTATCTATCTTATAATTTGTTCTAGACACCTTCTCTAGAACTGTATATGGACCCTGCCATCCAATTTGTAACTTATTCTGACTCCCGGGCAAAAGAAGCAGTACTTTCTCTCCCACAGCCAAATTTCTGTCTTTCGCCTTCCTGTTATAATAGGCAGCATGTTTCTTCCTGGCTTGTTTCAAATTTTCATTGGCAAGTTTCCAGCCAGTTTTTAACCGAGTGGTCAGCTCATTCACATATTGGTATGAAGATGTAATGTTTTCCTCTGCCTTTTCATCAGTCCACGTTCTTAACAAAGCTACATATGGACCTTTAATTGTGTGGACCTATTTGTCCATGCACCGGTATGGTCTCTTCCACTCGAAGCTTTATAGTGATGATTTTTCCTCCCAGAATTATCATTCACAAAACGACCGCTACCAATTTTTCTTTTGGGGCTTTCTCCCCTCTTAAAATTCTTGATGAGAGATTTCCTCTCTACATCCTCTTCCTCCAGTTTGTTTAAGTCCGATTGAGGGATTTTCGGCTTATCCTGGGGTAAGACATCTTTTTGCACTCTCCGCATAGTGGCCATTGTAAAACAGTTAAGTGAAGCTTGTCCGTGAAAAGGGGCTTCCCATTCCATTTGGTCCACTTTATCAAATCTATTTTTCTTTTTATTATCAGGCCTAATTTTGCCCCGTGGCGTGTCCAGGTCCTGATCCATGTTCCCACTTGTGGGTGTTCCCTCATGTGCTATGCTACACCTTTCTACAAAATTCTCAATGTCCCATCTTGCTTTGGGCCAATAATAATTGTGAGCCACCTTTTGAATGATGGTACCTATCTTCTCATGGTCCCCATCTGGTTTCACATGTAGGCTCCTTATTAAGTCTGTCCTATATCTTTTTGGAAGAACCAGCTGTCCGTGACCATGGGATCTAGCTCCAGTCTTCCTATACATCAACTTGTTTTTCATGTAAAAATCTCCCTTGCCTGGAGTTGTATGACAAGTTGACAATTTCCTGAAACAAGGCTTGAGTGTTTTATCCCCAGCCTGTGCCTTCCTCATCTCTTCTGGAGTGGTATCTAACATAATATCCTCCTCCTGTCTTGAGGTCGACCTGACCTGAAGGGTTGCCATATACACAGGTTTCCTTCTGCAACGGTCAGTGTCATGATTGTCCATCTGACAATTCTTACACCACCTTTTTCCTTGGTTGAAAGATTTTCTTTCATCATATTTCCTTTCATCGAATTGTGGGAATTTATTTTTATTGTCATACCGTGGCCTATCAAATTGGTGCTTACCTTTATTTTGATCCCTAGGATCAAATTTATTAAAGTTCTGTGGTGCCCTAAAGTTATCCACCTGTTTCTTTTTATTACCTGTTACCTCTGCTTGAGCTGCTTGATACCTTTCAGCAACATTTAGCAACTCACCCAGCCTCTCTGCACCTTGTTCCATGAGAAACTTTCTCAGGTCTGGAGCCATGGACTCTCTTAGTTGCTCTATAAGGACCATTTCCTTAAGATCTTGGGTTTTCCCCAGAGAAGTCCATTTCTCCAAGTATGTCTCTATTCGTGCAGAGAACTGGTGATAGGTTTCACCTGACAGTAGTTTAGCATTCCTAAATTTTTTCCTGTAAAACTCTGCATTCTTTTCATACCTTAACAAAAGAGCCTGCTTTAGCATGTCATAATTTTCCTGATCACCTCTGCTCATTTTTGCAAAAACTTCATAAGCTGCCCCACGAAGTCCCTGAGATAACTTTAAGCTCCACCTTTCTCTCTCTAACCCATACGTGGTAGCTAATAGTTCATACCTATTTATATAGCTCTCAATATCATCGTCTTTCTCAACAAAATGATCTAAATGAAAATTCATAGCTGAGGTTGAGGCTCCTTGAGTAACCGTAGCATCAGAGGCAAAGGGACTGGCACCATTTTCAGGAGCATGGCCTTGAAACTCAAACTCCCTTAGTCGTAATTCATGTTCCCTTTGTAATCTTTTCTCCTCCTTTTCTGCTTCCCTCTCTGCAGCTAATCTCCTCTCTCCCTTTCTGCAGCTAATTTCTTCTCTTCTGCAGCTAATCTCCTCTCTTCTCTTTCTGCCTCCAATTTCTTAGCCTCAGCCTCAATCTGCAACCTCTTAATTTCCTTGTCAGCCTCTAACTTTCTTTCGGCTTCAAACCTTCTTTCTTCGCGTTCAATAAATTTGTCACATTCCGTAGTGACATAGGCAACCATAACTTGCCCATCTAATCCTAACTCTTTTGCAGTCTGAACAGCAGCAGATCGAAATTTGGCCAGGTCCGCCATTGTCTATCAGATAAGTTTATACAATGTCTAACCAACAATTCAATTTCTAACTATATATCTAATGGACAACACAGGCACCGTGAGCTCAACCTTATTTAATTCCACCCAAGGATACCTTTTAATTCTTATATTCCCTGAAGTGAATTACCCCCAATATTTTTAATAGTTAAAGATTCAAAATCCCAAGAGCGAGACCCCAATATATGTGGTGAAGTGGGATGTTATAAATATTTATAGGGAACTTAGTGTACTGACTGAGATCAGCTGTGAAGGTATCTATATCTATTAAGAGTAGTGTATTATAGATAACCTTACTTGCTACCACATATCTATATATCTCAGTCAGAATTATTCTGGAATAGTGTGATGCTACGTTATGTGTCTAGGGTATGTGTATGATGAAGTGTAAGTCACAACAACAGACAGATAAACAATTTAATTTAATCCACTACTCTTGACAACACTGTGACACTCACATACATATAACACTCTACAAAGATATCTTAAAAGAGTCACTGATAACTTTCAAATAACAATATGTATTCATTACTGGCATGAATGAATATGTGTCCTGATTCAACTACAAGGGAACCAGGAATCACAATCAATTTAAATTACAAGTTATGTACAGAATGTATTTAATATGAATATTGTAGTGACATATATTATTACAAATGTTCTATGTGTGTCAGTTGTGTAGTAGTAAAATGAGGTAATACTGGTTTTGTTTTGTTCAAGCTCTGTTGGTATTTGTCATCATGACTTCAATAGTTTGTCTTTAGGGACTAGTATTGGAGATGTTCACAGTTCCTGATTTTAAGACAAGTAAATTCCCCTCTGAATGTATTTTTATAAAGTTATTTCAAGATGAGGGGACATAATGTTGAGCTCAGCTGGCCAACTCTGCTTATCTGGCGTGATGGCGGCAGGAAAGGACTCCTCTGCTCGAATTCTCCTCTGGGCTCAGGAGACACCTCACTGATAGCTAAAAAGACCAAGGAGTATGCTGTCCGACTCTGGATTCAGCAAAGCTTTGACCAGGTGCTGCTCAGTACCATCAAGACCACTGTCCCTGAAATCAAGAAGGATGTACCTTCTACTTCATAACTAATTTATATTCTCTTTTACACTGATCACAATACAGCACAAACATTGCGTTCAGAGCGTTAGGCCAACAGTCAGCTTCATTTGAAATACTTTATTCCAGTATTACCCTTCTTAATGGTTACTACGCCTCTGCACTTCCAGCATTATTTCTTTCTAGTCAATCATCCAGGTGTCAGTGTACTGTTTGGCCATTCCATGCCGTTTTACTTCTCTCCGACACCCTCTGTTCAGGCTGGAGCATTTTAGGCTTTACCTCACGTTTGCCACTGAACTACACATATATATACAGGCATAAATCAACAATTCACATTCAATTTTCATTAAAAGATATTAAATGGTTCAAGCTTACCACAATTCATACGAATAAACACAGATACGTTGATTAGCAATGAATTCTGGCACAAACTGGCACAAATTCCCATCTGTTTATCTTCCAGGCTTTTATTTAGCACAATATAAACTGGCTTCAACGCACTGTTGCTTTACCACGACTATGTAAACAAGTGGTCTCGAACTAACGCTCCCAAGGGTGTATATCAGCGAGACTGGCCAATGAGCCACGTTTCGACAAGTGTTTGAAAAAATGTTATCTTTTCCCGTCTCCCCTAACAACCAAGATAGTATTTATAGCCCGACCAATCGTGGTTAGGCTGTCATTTGTTGCGCTCCAATCAATTTGGAGTTTACATGGTAGGCTATTTCTGTAACGTAAATTTTTTTCAAACACGTTAAAAAAAAATCTTATGAGCAGAAATGATTTTATGCTGTCAGGCACCCCCAATATTTTATTTTGGGTATAATTTATTAATTCCTGGACTATTTGCGTAACGTTTTACATATTATTTGTCAGCAAGCCCTAAGGAACCCAAAAATACTAATTTAAAGGAGCTACGTGGCTGCGTTCAAAATATGCAATTTCTTCTACCTCCTGTTTCGAAGATGTGCTGTCTGGGTACTGTTATGTGTTCAAACGTAAACCCATCTAATGTTGTCTTTTCTAATAAGAGTTTGTTATGATTTATAAACCTAACTCTGGGAAAGGGTAGTGTATTTTATCACTGTCCGTCTGAAAAAGTTAGTGCTTGTAGACTTACACGCGTGATGCCAGCATTTGTATATCGCGCGTCGCGTGTTGCATGCGTTCCTGATTTTCAGCCCTCCCCTCTCGCTATCCTTTTGTCCATCTGTTCGTTCGTTTTGGTAACGTAATATAATTAATGTTAGGATTAATTTAGGTCATTACGCAGTACGTCTCAATGTTTTTCTTAGAAATGCAGCACACGTTTCATTGAAGAAGGCGGGTAATAATACAGTAAGCTTTTATATCAACGTGAAAGCGTTACAATTTGCAGACGAAGCAGAAAACAAGGGGGATTTCGAGTACATTCTTTGTGACAGCACTGTTATTTTACCATTGCTCTTCTCTTTATTAATTTTATTTGTTAGGCTTCATATTTACCTAATAATTTATATATGTGGATTAGAATATTTCATGACACCTACCACGCCGCCATCTTGTATCCATTGTTAATACAATAGAGGTAACAATAACTACAGAGGTGATAATAACCGAGGTAGATCTCAAAACAAAAGACATAAACCACATTTTCAGGCAAACTCTGCACAACAAGAGTCCCATGAAGCCTATAAACAGAGTAAAGATAATAATGATGCTAGTAATATGGCATGTGCCGCTTTTGATTTTGGGAGAGCATCTCAGTGCCCCCAATGCAAAACGTTATTTGAGCCAACCACAGTGTCTACTTTAAGCTGTGGCCATCCTCTTCCTGCTCTTCCGGCATCAGTCGCGCATGATGGAAGAGGTTCTCTTGTCTTACATAAGGGTTTA
Source organism: Oreohelix idahoensis (assembly GCA_024509875.1). Classification (NCBI taxonomy): domain Eukaryota; kingdom Metazoa; phylum Mollusca; class Gastropoda; order Stylommatophora; family Oreohelicidae; genus Oreohelix; species Oreohelix idahoensis. The sequence goes on from JAMPIV010021106.1 coordinate 126,722, forward strand.
GTGAATAACAATCCAGTCTCTGTGCTATTTGATTCTGGATGCACCACAATTGGTGTTAGGCAGTCACTCGTAGATCCTTCCCGTGCCACTGGACAAGTAGTCAAATGTGTAACATTTGGCGGCACATTAGAGAAATACTCTACTGCTATCATTAGGATTGCTACTCCTTTCTTTACAGGAGATGTACACGCATGTCTTCTTCCGAATCCGATCGCTGACCTCATCATCGGTCGCATTCATGGAGTCAAAGAATGCACTCCGCAACAAATTTCCACGTGGGAAAGGCAAAACATGCAGATTGCTAACGCTGTAGTCACTAGAGCTCAGGCTCTTAATATGCCTCAAACTTCATCTACTGAAGATAATGAAGTGCATAACCAAGATAATCCCTTGGTAATTTCTCGTGACTCGTTTATAAAACAGCAAGAAGATGATCCCACTCTGAAGAAATTCTTCATTCTTGCAACTAAAGGTGATCCGAATAAAGACACAAGTCGTAAATCGTGGATTACAAAGAAGAATGGCGTACTTGTACGTATGGTTCAAGACTCCATTACGTCAAGTCATTCTCAAATCCTGGTTCCCAAGAATTTGAGAGTTAAAATTTTGCAGCACGCTCACGACTCTCAGTGTGCTGGACACATGGGTTTTTCCCGTACTAAGTCAAGAGTCCTTGCGGCTTTCTTTTGGCCATTGGTAAACAAGGACATACGGATTTATTGTCGATCTTGTAAAGTATGTCAGGAAGTTAAATCCAAAGGTCCACGGCATGCTGCACCCATTCAGGCGGCGGACATTCCTATTCGGCCGTTTCAAAAAATGGCCATAGACATTATTGGTCCATTTAAGATCAAGTCTGCCAGAGGACATCAGTTTATCTTGACGTGTGTTGATATGTGCACACGTTGGCCAGAGGCTATTCCTCTGAAGAGCATTACTACTGTTGATATTGCAGATGCTCTTTGGCTTATATTTTCTCGTCTGGGGTTCCCCGGAGAGATATTGTCAGACCATGGCACCCAACTAATATCAGATACCATGTCTCAAGTAATGTCTACTCTGCAGATAGATAGATCTTTAAGTAGTATCTACCATCCAATGTCTAATGGTATGGTCGAACGCCTTAATAGAACACTTAAAAACTTACTGTGGAAGATAACTGAGGATCATCCTCAAGACTGGGACAGAGTTTTACCTGCGGCCCTCTTCGCTTACAGAGAGGTACCCAATGAACATACAGGATTTTCTCCCTTTGAACTCGTCTTTGGCGCGCGTCCGCGCGGCCCTATGTCGTTGCTTCACGATCTCATAACATCTGACAATATTGACGATGACACAAAGTCATCCTACGAATATGTCATCGCGTTGAGACAAAAGATTATCGAAGCATGCAAATTAGCAACTTCTTCTTCTGAATTTGCGAAACAGAAGGCAAGGCAATTTGCCAATAAGAAGAGATGCTTACGACAACTTTGTCCTGGTGACAAAGCATTTGTATTACTACCTTGTAGGGAAAACAGATTACTTATTTCTTGGAAAGGTCCGTACGATATAATATCGAAAATTTCCGATGTCGACTATATTGTCGATATTGATGGGAAGCATAAAACCTTCCACATCAATATGCTTACTGAATTCCATGAACGTCCGGATTATTTGCAACCCATTTTCCAGCAACGGACAATTCTCCAGTACAACATGGTCATTACTCATCACTGTCCGTGATACAGGATGAGGAAACAAGTTTTTCAGATGTAAATCTTCCTCTTCCAATGATCCCACTTCATTCTAGTGAATCATGGAAGAACGTTACTGTCTCTCCTGATTTGTCTCTAGGAGAACAGCGACAAGTTTCAACTATGTTGCAAACATTTCAGGATGTACTCACTGACATCCCTGGACAAACGAATGTCATTGAACATGACATTGTTCTAACTGACCATACTCCTATTAGGGTTAGACCTTATCCTATACCTATACATTTTCAAGCACAGGTCGAGAAAGAGTTGGATGAGATGATAGATTTGAAAATAATCGAACCATCCACCTCTGCATATTCTTCGCCGATGGTTATTGTGCGTAAAAAAGACAATAACATACGTCTTTGCGTTGACTATCGAAAATTGAATCAAGTAACGAAGTTCGATGCCGAACCTATGCCTTTACTGGAAGAGCTACTTACTCGACTCTCCAAATCTCATTTTTTCACTAAACTTGATTTGTCTAAAGGATATTGGCAAGTTCCTTTATCTGAACGCGCCAAACCTCTCACGGCTTTTTCAACACCTAGAGGTTTGTTCCAATGGAATTTTATGCCTTTCGGTCTTATGAACGCACCAGCTACATTCGTACGCATGATGCGCCGAATCCTATCTTATCGGTCAGATGTCATTGCATATCTAGACGACATCTGTCTTTTCAGCGATACTTGGGAAGATCACTATTCAGGGTTAGATGAATTGCTGTCTACTTTGCGTGAGCACAACCTGACAGCGAAACCCTCTAAAGCCTATATTGGTTTTAGCGAAATTTCTTTCCTAGGCCACCGAGTTGGTCATGGTTTCCTAAAGACAGAGGACCATAATACTAGTAAGATACTTAACATCTCAATCCCTAAGACTAAAAAACAGGTGAGAAGTCTGTTAGGTCTTATTCAATTTTATGGCAGATTCATTCAGAATCTATCCTCTATCATGGCACCTCTCTCAACACTTCTAAAGAAAGGTTCGCCTAATGTGGTCCACTGGTCTCAGGAATGCCAATGCTCTCTGGATAAGATTAAAACATTGTTTTCAACACCACCTATTTTAGTGCTACCCACTAAAGATAAGACATTCGTTCTTCGTAGTGACGCTTCATCCACTGGGATTGGAGCGGCACTAATGCAAGAGTACTCTGGAACTCTGCATCCTGTAATGTATATTTCCAGAAAACTTAATGCGGCAGAAAGGAATTATTCGGTTTTAGACCGTGAGCTATTAGCTATGGTTTGGTCGATCCTCAAACTACAGAGATTCCTTCTAGGCGCACATTTCATAGTAGAAACCGACCAAAAAGCTCTTACTGCTATACAGAGTAAGAATTTGAAGAGCTCGAGGTCTACTCGATATGCAATTGCTCTTCAACCTTTTCATTTCTCTGTGCGAGCTATTCGTGGATCAGATAATGTGATGGCAGACATTCTGTCAAGATGCCCACATGATTCCACATAACTATTAGGGCTTAGACTTCTTGATATGTCTAGTTCTATAGTAGTTCCTTTTCTATATCATGATAGATACACATTTGTAATTTAATAATATAATGATTGTATCACTACATAGCGGTTCATTGATGTTTATTCACCGCTGTGCTTTGATGATTTTTTCTTCATAAATCATAAATTTAAGATATCTAATACGAAATGATGATATGAATTTTTTAGGCATTGTGTAATTGCCAGAATTGTATTATACTTTGATGACACCTTCCTGGAAAAATATACTTGTAGAGAAATAATTTCTCTCAGTTTATGAGACACATTCTCACCAGTCGCTCCATAAGTCGACTTAGCCTCATATTAGGCGTTATAGGTATTCCTGATATTTTCATCTGCGCATTATTCATGCGTTGTGAGCCTATTGTACGTTGCTCCTAGATGTATTTCAAAAAAAAAAAAATGTTCCATTTTTTTTTCCCGGGAGGTGTGGTAAGACTGTTACGTGCAGTCTTTGATATCTTACAATATTATACATTGGTATACTTGTTATGTTCGCAAATATTTTGTAAACAAAATAGATATTTTTTAGTGCTTAAGTGAAAGTCATTATTGAGTTACTTCCCTTGAAAGTTGGGTCGTCTCCTTCGATCGAACTCCGCGGATGAATCCAGTTTTACTGCGATTTATTCTTTGTTTGGGTAGTAATAGATTGTTCTTGCTTCAGAATATCTATGGCCTGAATTTATGTGTATTGTTTGTCTGTGTAGGACGAATCTGTCTTATATCTGTATATCTTTACATATCTAAGTCGAACTATATGTTCTGTTGTCTCTAGAGAGGTCAAAGGCTGTTCGGCGGATGTGTCGCGAGAGAGGTGTGTTTTGGCTTCGCCCTGATGATGGGCTGTGTTTTTCTATGTCGGCTTGACGCCGGGAAAAAAGTGATCTCAGTGGTTTTGGGGGAAAGTGATAGTCGTCTAGACCTATCGTGTATGCTTTACCCCAGTGTTCATTCTTATTGCCAAGGAATGGCAAAATCATATTTCTGAAAACCAAGGTAATAAAGATACTCTTTTGAACTCTCGTACGAAGCCACCGTTTTTCGATAGGGATGATTTGTACGTCTGAGAGGATACATCTAACTAGATGAAAAAAACGGTTCTGATTCCTAGCAGCACTATATCCTGTAGAATGCAGTCAATTGTTCATGATCAAATCTACAGAGCAATGAAATGTTTAATGAATGACTAACTTTAGGACAGATTCATTATCTGTATCCAAACGTGAGTGACAGCTCACGAGTGAAGCCATCTTGGAACCAAACATGTAGTGACTTTCAAGAAGAGAAAAGGGATGCCCGTATTATCGCTTGATTAGTCCAGAGATCACTGCTACACATGAGAACCCATTGCTAGCGGTTCAATATAATTATATGAAAAATCTGTGCTGGACATTATGTTAAGGAATCTTCGCTAGACGAGATTAGGTCTAGAAGCCATCTTGGATATTGTTTATAATCTGACGTGCTTTGTCAGTAAACTCAGTTGATATATATATATATATATGGGCAATACTGAGTGCTTGGCTACTGACAGTCCATTATACTATTATTCTACATGAGTGCCCATGTAACATAACATTGCAAGACCATTTATCCACTGTACCATGATGTATTATGCCAACCTGTGATTTGTCACTATCTGTGCTGTCGAGTGTGTACGTCCAATTAAACTTTAGTAAAGGTACACAGTCGTTGGTGTCGATGACTTCCAGCCATACATGAGTGTGAGAAAAGAACATTTGTCAACACCACGAACTCTTCCTATCATTCGCACATTATACACTCCATCTATGTCTACACACCACTGCGTAGGTCAAGTTGACATTCCATACTCGAACCACGAGCAACACAACAACACAGTATTTAACTCTGGTGATGTTCGAGCGAGCTTCAGATTTCTCAGCATGTCTCTTGCTCAGGGCAAGGGTCTTGTATTAAGAGTTTATCAACTGATGATGATGATGTCTGCTTCCATCCACTTATATTTATCATTTGGTGGACATCATTAATAAGAAAAAGATTCTTATCAGGGGCAAATACCAACATAATTAAAAAAGTCTATACAGGCACAGTCAGACCTGTACTTGAATATGGCATGTCAGCCTGGGCCACAGCATCTAAAACAAACACAGAATGTCTAGGGAAAGTGCAAAATTCAGGCCTTAGGCTAATCACTGGAGGGATGAAGACTTCTCCAATCCAGGCAATGGAGCGATACACCAACATCCGCTCTCTTGATGACAGACGTGAGGAAAAGGTATTCACTCACAGTGAGAAGCTTCTACGAATGCCAAGTCATCCAATGCATGCCAAACTCCATAGTGTGACAAAGAACAGGCTGAAAAGAACCAGCTTCCTAAACATCTCCAAACATCTGCATCGATGCCATGAAGACCTCCTCCCAAATCGATCTACTGAGATTGAAATGTTAATTGATTACGAGGAGCCAGACGACTGCCATGGAAATATATCTATCATCACAGAAGTCCCTGAAATAAAAAAGAAAGGCCACCTGACCCCTCAACAACTAAAAACTTTGGCTCAAGAAATGATTGAAGAAAAGTACAACCCGAAAGAGTGGACACATGCATACACAGATGGATCTGCTGAGGGGGCAGTAAAGAACGGTGGAGGAGGCATTTTTATAAGATTCCTAAATGGAAAGATCATCCGAAAGGCCTTCCCAACTGGAAAGATCTCCTCCAATTTTAGGGCAGAAGCTATGGCACTACTGCAAGCCCTGAAGATCCTCACCAGACCTGAACAGCAGCCACAAGCTAAGATAGTAATCTTCACTGACTGCAGATCATTACTTGAATCAATACAAAACACCAGAAATGATAACATGATGAATGAGATCAGATCTGAGCTTAACATCATCCAAAGGTCATCAACCATTGCCCTTCAGTGGTTACCTGCTCATTGTGGAATCGCTGGTAATGAGAAAGCAGATGCTCTATCAAGAAGCGGCAGTAAAATGGAACAATACAGCCACCCATTGCCCTATCGGGAAGCAAAAACCATCATCCACAACAAGTACAAAAATCAGTGGAAGGAGGAAGGGGATATATACAGCAGAGATGACCCAATCCACCACCTAAACAGACACCAACAGACGACAATTTTCCGCCTGAGAACTGGACACTGCAGATTACTTGGACATCTCTATCGCCTCAAGATATCCCACACGAATGAATGCCCTTGCGGAACTGATATCCAGACTCCAGAACACATTCTCCAGAACTGTCCAACCCATGATAAATTGCGACGTGCGACCTGGCCAAAAGGTGATGAGCTCCAGCAGAAGCTATGGGGCTGCCGCGCCGACCTGGAAAAGACTGTGGACTTCGTCCTGGCGACAGGCCTGCAGATTTAGCATGACTACAAACCGAACGCAGAAGAAGAAGAAGAGTGCTTCAATGATATCTATGATGTTGGTATCAAAATTGAATTTTCTCATTATTTGCCATAAGCCTAGCACGATGAGAAGACCTTTCTTTGGAATTTTCTTAATTGTTTCATCCAGAATTTCATAAAATGTATCAATTGAACAGATGCAATAAAGGTCAATAATACAGTTGCCTGAAGAAATATTTACCTATTAGGTAAGCAACCTCGTCTGAGAAGGAGGAACAAACCAGGATGTTAGTTAAGGCTAAATGCCAGAATTAAAAACAAAAAAACAAAAACAAAGCTAGATTTGTCTACAACTTGCCCATAAACCAAAATAGAAAAATACCACGCGCAAACGCAAGACATTCTACAACAGATGCCGACGTCGCATCGTCCGAATGAATTGGCTAGATGTAGTAACAAACAGAGAACTCTGGAAGAGAGCCAGACAATAACCAATACAATTGAAGATTGAAAGAAGAAAGTTGGATAGGACACACACGTTCAAGGAAAAAAAAAAAGCAGTATAACCAAGTTTTCCTAGACTGGAACCCACAACGAAAGTCAAAATGAGGAGACCAAGGGAAAACTAGAGAAGAACGGTAGAGAGGGAGTCCAAGGTAGCGTGAATCTCGTGAGTAGAACTGAAAACGATGGCCAGCAAAAGACATGCCACCTTATAGAACAAAAGGAATGATAATAATGACTACAAGCCAGATATTGTTTCCAGGTGACTCGGTTTCCATGGGAACAAAAAACAATGTAGGGCTAAGATCAGCCGTTTCTGTCTTTGGACCTTTTTTTAAAAAAACAAACTCGTATTTGTTATTAACCGCCTATTTCCAACCCTGTATTAACGACAAGTGATCATTTCCTTCTGCACCTAAATATCTGTCTTCAGTTCTCATTCTCCTTGAAGAAAGGTCATTAATCCTATCTGTGTTGACAAATGTACATCAATCCTGTCTGTCCTTGCAGACCTGTTACGAATCCTCTCTGCCCTTGAGGACCTGTTACTAATCCTCTCTATGCTACGCCATTTGCCCGAGGTTTTCCCAATGACTTTCTTCGTCGTTGTCATTTTTGCCCAGTTCTCTTCACCGTGTTTTGTCAGTCTACCTTTCTTGTCCAAGAGATTCCTCAACAAATACTGTCTTGTAATTCTGTCAACATTTATCCTCAATGTGTGTCAAATCCATCTCCAGCGTCTTTTGCTCACCCCTCGTTCCACTAGCCCAAGGGGTCGGGAACCTGCGGCTCGCGCGCCGCATGCGGCTCTTTGAGCCATATGTACGGCTCTTGACTCTTCGCTACTTAACTCTTAGTTTCCGTGCACTAAAACCACCTTTTGACACACACTTTTCGTGGGCTAAACTTTTTATTTGGGGGGTTGGTTAGGTTTTAAAGATTTTGTCATATTTTTATTATTTTAAAGAGAAAAATGTTTTAAAATATCCAAATGTGCAGAATTGTAAATGCTTTTCGACAGAACTTTAAAAACAATATATATCTCAAAGAAAAAGAAATAATTTATATTAAAATATTATGGCTGAAATAATTTTCATGCAAATATTTTCCCGACCTCATATTTTTGTGAACAGTTATTTTCCAATACGAATTATATCAAAAGCAAATTAAGAAGCCAATTGAATGACGCGAGTCTCCAGTCATGCTTGAAAATGAAAACAACAGATTATTCACAACCAACTTTGCAAGGAAATCCAACAGCAAAAGTCTCATTAAGTTTCCATACTTTTCATTTGTATATTTTATTTTATTACGAGTGTTATGTTACATCTTATCTGAAAATTTTTTACTGAAAAAAAAATTGTATTACTTATTATGTATTAAAATAGCGAATTGTCTTCATTATTTCAATTATATATATATATATATATATATATATATATATATATATATATATATATATATATATATATATATATATATATATATATATATATATATATATATATATATATATATATATATATATATATATATATATAATTGAATGAGGGATGCCATGTGATTTCTTTTCGTGCGGCTCTTAAATTTTTTAAAATGGAGACACAAATATTTGGCTCTTTGTCATGTAAAGGTTCCCGACCCCTGCACTAGCCCCTGTTGGGTTCTTGTCAGCAGTTCCACATTTGTGATCTTATCATACCATTTCAATCCTTTTACTCTACGCGAGCATTCTTTTATGAAAATCTATAACTTCTTGGTTGTTTTGTTTCGTTTTTTTTCTCTGCATGTTTCAGAGCCAGTGGATTGAAAATGGGTGGTGTTACGTAAAGAAAGTATTATCTCGTGTAATAATACACGCTGTATGGAGTTTATTACATTTGCAGTCAAACAGGTCTGTATCTTATACAATACAATAAAACATTACTGTAGGTAATAACTAATCACAATTATTAAAGTTAGGAGGTTTGTGACGATATTTGTGTACGTCCTTCTACATTCTTCGTTCGCTTTTGCATTACCGATTTTTGTTTCACACTCATCGTCCTATTATTTGGCATATTTTATGCCCCTACATTCTTGCCTAGCCACTCCCAGACTTGTTTACGTTTCACCATGTGAATCGTAGTATTACAAGGCTAATTAGACAGGTCAGCGTTTTATACTTCTATCACTTTAAGTCGTCTAGCCACCTTTGATAGAGACGATCTGTGTTGACACAAGGTGGTATCGCACGATCGACGGAGAGAAAACCAGATTGTCATGGGAAATCTGTCTGGGAGATGTACGCAAACACAGGTGATAATATGTAATCACTTCCGATGGCCCATCTTTGTATCAATAATACAGATAACCCGTCTGGGGAGATTATGTTGGGGAAGGTATTAGCCAGGAAATAAGTTCACCGATGTGTTTGTGAGTTTGCACAAATGCAATCGGAAGTATTACTACCATATTTGAAAGAGGTCACGAGTTTAAATTTTAAGTTGATATTTTAAAACACGCGGGGAATAGTAATGATTTAACACCCCGACCCACATAGTTCTAAAGAGACAATATTGGTCTAAATCGAGAGCCTGAAATAAACTTTAGTTCTTATTGGAAAGTTTGTCTAAAATACCAATCTTTGACTTGGACTGAGAAATGGAAATATAATCTAGCGAAGTTGGAGCCACAAATCAGACTGCATTTTCAACAACGTCAAGTAACTACTCCCAGTAGCCAGAGAGAATGATCGGGCAAAGCATTCCAAAATTAAAAATGACAGATCGGAGTATTTGGGCAATAACTTAAAAGAGAACCCGCGATTTTAAATACAAAGACTGGAAACTTAAGGAATCAGAAACAAAAGTCATAAAATGGATTCTGCCATTACCCGCAGACCGAGTGTTCGAAGCAATAAATCAACGTTGCCTTGTCCATTCTACTGTGCCAGGAGATTGTATATCCCATTTGGGTTCGTGGTACGAGACTACATTACTGTTCGTGGTACGAAGTTACACTTATAAGAGGCCAGTCTGAAGTAAGAGTCTGCGCCACTATCTTGTGATTGAAAAGCTGGGGTCGATACCAACTACCTACATTGGACACGTTGTGAAGACACTCACCTTGACATTAGGAGTGAAGTTAATCTAGACGGCTCTAGAGACGAGCCCTCATCACAAAAGACCTGACAACGACCCATTGCAGTATGTTAAGGAATAAAGTTAATATGTCATAGTATATTGCCACACGCAGGCATATAGCTTTTGTTATTTGAGGAGATATGTTTAGTTGTGGAATGCACGTTTTGCACGATCTTTAACTTGTATTGAACGCCGTATACTTTGATATGTCACAGGTTGTCAATGACGTAACGCGGGGCGCTAATTTAATCTAACAGCTAATATTCTGGGCCTTTCGTATGTTTCATTCGTCCAAGCAAGACGTGTTTTTCGAGCTCCCGGAGTTGTGGAGAAATTGCGTTTTTTTATGTGGCATTATTATATTTTCAAAGGCCGCCACTTGTTTTCAACGATCATTAAGATGGTCCCGAACTTATGAAGAAGTTCCGCAACTAACAGAGAAGTATTTTTATTCAAGAAACATAATTCCCGTTTTTTTTTTGGTCGCATTACTTGGGTGTCCGTGATTGGCACGCACCTCTTAGTCAGAACGGCCAGAACTGAATAGAGAAGACGAAGATATATATGATTTCAACATGCACGCTTATTGACTTATGGACTGACCACATTTATTGAGGAGACAGATGTTACAGATTCTTCATTGCTTGTATTGTGAAGGTTGGGACCCAAAGATGCAGCAATAGAGAATGCAGTCAGCGACCCATAGCTTGACTGCTTGCGCCAGGGTCTGCGAACCAGAGCTGACCAAGACCCTACTCCATCTCCACGTGTTGGTCCTAGAAACAGGCTGCATCCCTGCAGTCTGGCTGAGAGAGTAGGGATCGAAGAGGGAAGGCAAAACCGGTCCCAAAAATGCCGTGCTGAAGTCGGATGTGTTGGCCGAAAGGCGCAGATATCGCATCTCCGGTGTAAACAGACACAACGCAACCAATGTCCTTTTCAGGACGAACGAGGAAGAAGGAAGAAGAAGTATTGTGAAGGAATTTAATAACTATGTACATGTATATTGTGGACCTGCTAACCGCCGACTTGAGTTGTTCTGCCAGTATCATGTCCTGTATGACCAAACCCTAATGCATTCGACAACATAGCACGATGAAATCTTTAAGATAAACATCTTCACACATTCTAAAAGAAACAACAGGCGTAACACAGTACTCAGCCAGTTAAGTTTTTTGTAACAGGCGCAAGCAACGGACAATAATCATCAGTCCCCAATTAAGTCTCAGTGAAATTTTTTTTTAAAAACCTCTAAAATCACCTATTTATTTAAATTTGTTAAAGATTAATTGATTATTAAATTTGTTTTATGGTATTTTACAAATTTATAGTTGATTCAGTTCTTATAGTTAAGAGAGCGCATGTATGATCTAAGATCGTTAATATATATATATATATATATATATATATATATATATATATATATATATATATATATATATATATATATATATATATATATATATATATATATATATATAATATTATAATATATATATTATATATATATATATATATATATATATATATATATATATATATAGTTACAGCCATAGACCCAAAATTTCTTATAACAGCAATTTCGCTGGATTATACCAGCCGGGGGCTCGAACAAGCCATACCATTGCTTAAAACTTCAAAAAAGGTGCCGGATCAGATATAAGTTAATATTGCTCTGCCCTACGCAGCATTGTTCTTGACTTCTGAATTATCTTGTGGACACACCCTTGAGATAGAAGCATCATTATCCTTCTATCTACAACTCTGCCAAGAGTAATCTTGTGCGAAGGTAGACACCTTTGAAGACCTACTTTAGATACTCTTGAGTTTTGGCCACTGGTGGACCACTACTGTAAAGCAAAGGAATGGCAATTCCCATGACAAGGTTAAAAATAAGTCGATGGAGACATATGTGCCATTTCACCCAAATAATTATTGATATGTTGACCCGATGTAGTCAGCCAAGTTGATAATGGTTCGATGACGGTGTCACACTAATGACCATGCTATTCATTTTATCGTGTTTTACCTGTTTTCTTTTCCATAGTGTACCTTCCTTTTATGTCTTCATAGCCCTTATTTTCTCTTATATCTGAACGCTCGACTCAGGTTTCATGTTGTTATTTCGCATAAATATTCTGGGTAGAGAGAACTTAAACAAACCCAGCTGGGAGCAGGCAGATGGGTCTGCCTTGCCTATGTTTAAACACGCACAGGCGTGAAATTCTCTCTCGTGCCTAGCCGGGTGCCCATACTTCTTGTATTGACAATCGGAAGATAAACAGGAATTTGCCGGCATGAGAGTTACACGACCTACTGGAGGATGGAAACTCGTGTTTGTCACCATTTATAATAACAAATTAAACTGAAGGGTTTGTTATGAATTGAAGACATTAGTTATCTAAAAGTGGAAGTGTCAATACCTTATATGGGAGACGTTTGTAATTGTTGGTTGAGAGAGAAAGGGGGAGAAGATGAATATTAAAGTTAAACATTTAAATTTGCTTGGTGTAGCCAAAATATATTAACTAGACGACATTTGGTTGGCGAATTTCACCGGTGTATAGCTGGGCAAGTGTGCGTGAAAGGTCCCATATAATGTAGCACATTTTCAAACTCCAGCACTGTGTTCAACTGAGTCAAGATGATACCTTCAGACTAGCTAGGACCAAAGAAATATAGGATTTCCAGAAAGAGGAGTGGACCAAGTATTGAGGATCTTCTGGAATTAACCAGCAAGAAAACTCGACTTTATAATGCTGGAAACCACAAAGTCCTCAGAACCCATAAACAGGATAATAGTAGTATTATCATTATAAATAATACTCGACTACTTGTGCCAGACACTGGACAGCAGAAAACGACTTTTGCTTGATTTAAGCATGTTTAAGTATACATATGAACTTATTAACATGTTAATATAATAAATGTGTACACCATGATGTCATCATCATCCACTCCCTGCTCCACTTGGAGCCTGGGACAACCTCTGCTTTTGGTTCCTTGTGAGAGAACCGGCATGAAACAGTCACCAGCGCTTGCTGTGGTGGTTAATGCCTATCATTTTCCTATGCTGAGAATGCCAGCCTTGTATGAACTTTTTACAACCACCAGCGAGTTAAACATGCATATTTCTTCTCCCGTCTTCTCCCACACAGGTAATTTCAAACTCCTCCCATATAAGTTATTGTCACTGTCGCTTTTTAGATGATTCATGTCTTTAAGTCATAACAACCCATTCAGTTTAATTTGTTATTATAAATGCTAACAAGCACGAGTCCACCCACGGTGAAGTTGCATCATATTTCGTTCACGCCGAAAGTACCTTAGCAGTTTATCTTTCGATTAACCATACAAGAAATATGGGTGCCAAACTTTGTGTGAGTGAGATACGTTCACGTCTGTATTTGTTTTAACAAGGTAGGACAGTGTTTCTCTCCGCTCCAAGCTGAAGTGTTAATGTTATCTCTAACCAGGATAAATAATGCGAAAATAACAACAAGAAACCTGAGTCATGCGTTCCAACATGAGAGAAAATACAACTAAAGAAGAAATGAATGGAAAGCACAATATAAAAAAGAACAGGTAGAACACGATAACAAAGCACGGTCATTTTGTGATAATTAGAACCAGGCCAGGCGGACGACCTGCCGATTGGATAGTATAGCGCTCTTTCTGACAAACCTCTATACACTAGGGTAGACGAGGAACAACTAAGTAAATAGGCATGGACAGGTCAACCAAAGTAAATAGTACATCTTACTCGGTCATTAAAAGTCGACAGAAAAGTCCACTATTAACTCTTCAAGGGCGTAGTAGTTTCCCCATGTTTGACAACAGGAATTTTCTGTCACTTTGAGTTTTCATATAGAGTTAATGTTTAATGATCGATTTTTTTTTCAGTTGCTTAAAAGTATGGTAAGGGGTATTAAATGAGGGTTAATATTAAGCCACTTCACTCATAACTGACAATGTAAATGCACCAATGAGGTGATTGCCCTCAGTTGCTTCTTTTTTTTTTCTTTCTTGTGTTTCCTTCGACGTTTTCTTTTCTATTCTGTTTGTTGTGAGAGCTTCTTTTTGCCCATTCTCAGATGGCGCCGTAAAGACCATTGCCACTTGGTGCGATCGGCTGCTTCATCCTCCCAGATTGCTCGATTTATGTCCAGTGCCCTCATGTCTCTCTTGCCCACATCATTGAGCCTCAGCTGCGGTAATCCAACTGTTCTTTTGGCATCTGCCAGCTGTCCGTAGAAGATATCTTTCGGGATGTGACCATCCTCCATGCAGTGGACAAGGCCAAGCCAGTGCAGTCTGCGCTGTCTAAGCCGTGTATACGTGCTTTGAAGGCCGGCACGTTACAGGAACTCGACATATGTCACTTTGTTCTTCCACTTAATACATGGGTTTAATAAAATGAATAAGGATTAATAAAGTATAAAATTAGGACTAGACGAAACAAAAACTCCGAAAACTGTCTTCCCATCATAAGCAACTGGGAAAATCGGCCCTGAAGTCTGGCCTCTCGTCCTCTAGGGGTTAAGGAGCCTCATGAGGAAGCACGGAGAAAGCCGAAAGCAGTCTTGGTCGCTAAGTCGCCTTTTTGTTCTACAAGATAAAGAAGGCTTGAAACAACCCTGAGTGGATGGCACAGAGCAAGAGGGCTTTGGAGATATTTGTTGAAGGCCGCTGCTCCACCCTAGTCAAACTAGATGCTTCCTTTACAACCGTAGCCACGCCCACGGAGAGCTCAGATGAAGCATGGGCCATTTCACTTTGTGAGGTCCCTTTATTGTTTTGTAAGATCGGTAAAAGATTATACCAGAGTTGCGTGCTTTCTGTGCTTCTCTATGGTGCGTAATGCTGGAGAGTCACAGAGAAGGAAATGTCAAAATTGTCCTCTTTTCACACAACATGCCTAAGAAAAATTCACCGCATCTTTTGGCCGAATACCATCACCAACCAAGATCTGCTTACTCGTAGCAAGCAAGAGGACATGCACACCATCATAGCTGGCAGACGCTGGAGCTGGGTTGGTCATGTCCTCAGAAGAGACCCCGATGCCATCACAAGAACAGCTATGTTTTGGACCCCTGAAGGAAAGCGAAAGAGAGGCCGACCAAAAACAACTTGGCGGAGGACTGTGGAGGCTGAGATGCAAAGAATGAACCAGAGTTGGGGCACTGTACGAAGGATGGCCACCGACCGTGCAAAGTGGAATCAATTTGTTGTTGCCCTACAAGACGCCACTAGGCGTGATGGCCACTGACTGCTTTGACGGTCGGTGGTTAAGGATCGAAGAAGAAGAAGAAGAAGAAGAAGAAGATCGGTAAAATATACATTAATGTAAACAAAAGTATTTAGGATCATGCATCTTGGGGAGGGGGGGGGGGGAAGATGTGGTGCAGCTCCGCCGGTGAGGTGTAACCGGGTATAATGGTCCTGCTGTCCCAGCCACTCTCTTTTAGGACTTGTTTACACAATTCACCAGTTGTTTGTTTGTTTTTTATTCTTCAAAATCATTAAACATACACACTCTTTACTGGGTTTTAAAAAAGTTTTTTTTGAAATCGTAAACGTAATTTACTTTGTTTCAAATTTAATATTTGTAAAACACAAAAAATTAATGTTAAGATAATACAGTTGAAATCTGAAGTCCCTTTATTTTTCCTCACAATTTCGTAAATGCTCCATCGCTTAAATCTCATATTTATCAAGAGATGCAGCGGCAGGTACAGCGTTTTTTGCACCACTTGTAAGCTGGCATATAAAGTGGAGAAATTACCTGGCAACAGCCGTTAGACCACTATGAAAACATTGAAAGACTGGAAGCCATCCATGACGGCATGTTACAGTAACGCTCCGTTTGTGATATTTGTTGAGAACCCTTTTGGTTCTGAATTTCCATGAGTTCCCGAAGGTGAATTTCGTTTGTGAAGGCAGAAGCGGCGATGCGAAAACTGTTTTATTTATGTAGCTGTTATTGATGTGGATGTAACCCACGCACTTATTTTGTTGTCTTCGGCAGAAATCTGCTTCGCAATTTAGTTTTTGGTTAGAAATATAATAAATACGGGAAAAACGTGCGGTTTATTAAATTTTATTATGATGCAAGTGAATGACACAAATTAATAATGCAATTTAAATAAATTGAAGTTTTTTCCTCTTCTTTTTTTGTTATTTTTTTTCCTAAATAAATGAAAGAAAGAAACACAGTTTTACGGAATATACACAAGAATCAACACATGCAGCCATCATCATCATCCTTCCCCTTTTCGCTCCTTATGGAGCATGGAACCACCACTGCAAATGGTTCCCTTGCAGGAAACTTTCATCAAAGCATTCATGTACTCATGTAGTGGAGGTTCCAGTAGCTGTTTGTATTACGTGATGAGGTTGCAAATCCACGCGCAACCTTAGAAGCCACTTAAGAAATACTATAGGAAGCAGTAGATACATTCATTCTCTGTCCCCTTAGAGACCCCCAGGGACTAACTACACGGGGAAACGTATATAAAATACTGAGACAATAAAAATATGTACAACGACACAAGAAAGATATTATATGACTTTTTGCAATACCAAACGTGTGAGAGTTGAAATGCATAAAAAACCATTTGCTTTTAACGCAGGTCGTTTCTTTGTTCTGTGTCACAGTAAATCTTACACTACCGATTTTTATTCATGCAAAAATTAATACAAATTAGTATTGAGTCAGTTTTACAATAGAAAGATACTCAGAACACAGAATGTTTCGGGTAATACCCTTCGTCAGCCAGAGTCACATAAAGGGGTTAACGATGTGTTAAGGGCCGGCCTTACGCCTGTGTAACCTATTTGACCTAATCGGGTCCTGCGTTCACAGGGGTTCCCATTTTCGAGTTTCTTGTGAATGTGCTGCATGAGAAGCACAATCCGCTTTAATCACCAACGGAAAATTAGACGGATTGACCTGATCATTCGTCAAGTAAGTATAGTGACGTATCAACTCTGATTTTCAAGCATCCAAAGATTCTGGAGATTACAATGAAACAAGTGGTAAAACGGCATTCTCAACATTAGTAAATTGGAACCTTAGATGTCAACATAAACATATATAGAAGAATCAAAGGAAGACTCATAATATCAAATGAAACCGACGTGCGTGTGTAAATTGTACCCCCGCTTAACGATGCTGATTCCGCAGAGTGATTCGTTATGTGAAATATTCTTTATGCGAACGTCCTTAAATTATATATATACATATATATATATATATGTGTGTGTGTATATGTGCAGTCCAGATAAGTAGTAGTCCCTGGAACCATCTTAAATACTTCTCCTTATCCGTAATTCTGCTTATGAGGTTTGCTCAAAGGTGGACATTTTGCGGTCAGAATAAGAAAGAAAGCATAAAATTATTACTTTAACAGTTTCATGCAACTTTTTCATTGTTTAAAAAAAACATTGTTGTATGTTTTTCACTTTTAAAAAACAAATGAACAAAAATACATGGTATTTGTTAGTAGCACTACCAGTTGCTTTATTGTTATCTTCTGAATCCCTGGATGCTTGAAAATTCAGATATGTCACTATACTTACTTGACGAATGATCAGGTCAATCTTTATCTAATTTTCCTTTGGTGATTAAAGTGGAAGACGAAGTAACAGAGGTCAGAAACACAGCAGAAAAAGAACAAACAACTGAAGCAAACATCTTACTCAAAGCCCCCACTACAAAATACGGAAGAACATTAAATAAAACAACAAGAGACTGCTGGAAAATAAAAACAGAAAATCTAAACCTAGATTTTTTTTTTTTTTTTTCGTACGCCCGCTAATACTCGAGGCGAAATCTCAGGTTATTATGAATGTCTAACCTGACATTGATTTTACGTGAGAATCCCTTTTCTTGTACAGAGACAGGTGTCCCTCGCCATTCAGGCAGATACTCGCCGATTTCGGAGGTACCCATTAGAGCTGGGTCGGCTCAGGAGCGGCCAATCCTTGGTCGACGACACTGCTTCAAATGTTTCTCGCCAGGTCTCGAGTTAATCCAGTCCAAATCCCGGTCGACGAAAAATCCTCAAATGCCGTCTCCCGGGTTTGATCCTGAATCACCCGGTCGCCAGAGCGGTGTTGTAACCACTACGCTAGCGCGGCTCTCTAAACCTAGATAAAGACGGCAATAAGCTATGGAAACTGGTTAGAGCCTTGAACAGCAAAGGATATCATTACAAACAAATCGCACTCAAACAAGGCGACAATATGCTGACAGGCAAAAAAGCTGCAAATGCATTTATAGAACACTTTGTTACTGCAAATCACATTGATGTCCCTGCTGACAGGAACAAAATCATCACAGATGAACAGTTAATTCATGACAACACAAAGATTGCACCAGAAGAACATTTGATGACGAATTTGACAATGGCAGAAATGGAAGAGGCAATAAGGTCACTAAAGAAAAAGACGTTACATGGAAAAGATGGAATAACCAATGAAATGTTAATAGTTCTCAGCACAAAAAAAGGAAGCTTCTGACAGTACTAAACTACAGCTGGAAAAGAGGAGTTGTCTCGCAGGCATGGAAGGAAGCTATACTGATACCTATGCCAAAGAAAGACAAGGACCTGAAAGAACCAAATGGTTACAGACCAATCAGCCTACTAAGCTATGTAGGAAAACAGATGGCGCGCATGATTAATACCAGACTGATGTGGCACCTGGAAAACAACACCTATTAACCCCTCAACAAGCAGGATTCAGACAACACAGATCCACGGAAGATCAGATCACATATATAGCTCAGGAAATCGAAGATGCCTTTCAAGAAAAAGAAAAAAAAAACACACTAGTGGTTTGGGTGATTTAGAAAAAGTTTTTGATAAAGTATGGAAAGAGGGATTGAAAGTCAAACGGCATAGAAGTGGTGTGTGTGGGCGAATGTACAAATAGATTGGTCACTATCTTGAGAATAAAACCGCCAGATTACAGCTACAAAGACAGACTAATAAAAAGTTTATATTAGAGCAGGGGGTCCCACAAGGGGGAGCCCTGTCACCTACACTGTTCCTTGCATACATAAATGAAAATATGAAACTGAAAATATTCCAAAAATAACACACAATGCCTCCTTTGCAGATGACTTAGCCTTGTGGATCTCTGAAGAGTATATCACTACTGCAAACATTCGGATGCAGCAAGCACTAACATTACTGGAAGAGTGGGCCAAAACATGGCTCATGAAGATAAATGATGGGGAAACAACGTACACAGTATTTTCCCTCTCGCATAAACCACAGAGCTCCAAACTAGTGTTAAACAGAGAAAATCTACATTTAAATGAAAATCCAAACTACCTAGGCATTAATTTTGATCGCCGTCTGACTTGGAAAAAAACAAATTGACAGAAACCGAATGAGAGCAAGGCAAAGAATGGCAATCATGTAAAAACGTTCTGCAACAACTTGGGGTGCAGATGAGAGAGTGCTAAAGACATTATACACAGGGCGAGTGAAACCATTCCTAGAGTATGGCATTGCAGCATGGGCAACAGCAGCTAAGTCAAACTTTGATAAAATCAGCAGACTCCAAAATCAAGCAATGAGAATTATAACGGGCGGCATGAAGACAACACCTATAAAAGAACTCGAAAAAATTACATGCCTCCAGCCAATGGAGGTTAGAAGAGACAGCAGGGCTCAGCAACAAGCTGAAAAATTCAAGAGACTAACACACCATCCAATGTGTCATAGAATGAATGCTCTTAGAAGGCAAAGATTCAAACGAAGCAACTTTGTAGAATCAATCAAACCCCAGATGAGAGCAGTATCCATAAATGAAAAATCCACTATTAAACCTATCTACACTGCACACAAGCTTCCAATTTGGAAACAACATCGTTTCCCTGAAGTGATAGAAAACATTCCTGGAATTGATTGAAAAAGAGTCAACCTGCAACAGAGAGAAAATCCATAGCGACAAAACACATAGAGAAACATTACCCACGCAACACCTGGACCCATGCATACACAGATGGATCAGCAACACATGCAACAGAAAATGGAGATGGTTGTGTCTTTCTGACAGTAACCACTGGTGCACACAAAAAAAAAAAAAACTCAGTGGCAACAGAACAAATCTCAAGTAACTTCAGGGCAGATGCCTTGAAAACTGCAGAAGAGGCTATACTGACAGAGGAAAGCACAGAGAGACAAGTTGCTTTCTTTAACGATGTACAGTCAGTAATTGCAGCGTTGAAAAGCCAAAATAATACAGACCTGGATGACCTCAGAATAGTGCTCCACAAATTTTGTCAACGATTCAAAAGTGTTGTGATCCAATGGATCCCATCTCATTGTAACATCGCCGGCTGACAGATTGGCAAAGGAAGGTGGAAATCTACCTCAGCATGATGCAAGTGTAACTTTCGAGGAGGCAAAGAAATGTATCAGAATCAGATACAGAAACAAATGGGATGTTGATGTAGTGGGTTTGATGGTATTGTATGATGGTGATATTACTAAATGTAATGTATGAGGCCAGCTGTGAAGGCTCCTGAGATAAAATGTAGTTGTGAATTGACAGAAGGCCTTTCTTGCTACCACTACGACCTCACACTTATTTTTTTTTCTTTCTAATGAATGTATCTATGTAAAATGTCTAGGGTAATGATATGTAATGTGGTGTGATAATTATAGATACACCCACAGATATTTAAGCAGACTAATAATATTAACAAGTGTTAAAATACACTGAACTAACTCACGTGTGTAAAATTTTTGATAGAATTATATTACATTTATTTGTTCTGGATCAAGTTTTATGTTGACCAGAACTTTTTTAAAAAAAAAGGATTTAAAAATTATGAAAGAAATGCATGTAATGTTACATAATAAATGCAAGAGTGTACATATATAAGTACTAGACTAGTTAGTTTTATTAAAATGTTCTAGTAGTCATCTACTTGGGAGGATAGTTAATGCTTGTGCTGTTGGGGTGGCCTCATCACACCTGTCTATATTGACTACACAGTGTCCAGTAAATTGCAGGAATTTTATGGGGTATTAGTAACTAAAAGGCGTTGGTGAACTTCCAGCAGACCAGAGGCTCACTCATCTTGCATATGTAGCTCTGGTGCTGAAATCTGGTGGTCCCACCTCTCCGTGCTGGCGGGCAATAATAGTGGTCTCTGTCACAACGTACTGCACAGATACACTCGAGTAAAATCACCAACTGAATGGACACCGCCTTGTTCACAACTGAAACTCACAGCTCAGATTATGAATAAAGAACACAGAAATGCTAGCAAAACTCAGCTGAGCTGCTGGCTATAGTATGGCGTCCCTGAACTTATTTCACTTTCTTTCATTTGGAAATCACCACACTTTAAAATACTGTGTCTATCATCGAACAACTATTGAGGAATGGCCCCACTTGCGCGTCTGAGCGCCGATAAAATGATTGTCTGTGGCCAATCACTGCCTAGGTTTATTTCAAATTCAAATTTCCTACCCTAAAGTCATTTCAGTCATGCTTCAGTCAAGTATGGATGTTTATCTGTTAGTCTGTCCGTCTCTACTTGTTTTTTTTTTCAAAACGTACTTGATTTTTGAACCAACCTTTCTCTCCCCTCCAAAATTTTGTCGTTAAAAGTTATATTTAGACACAGCTCCCACCAATGTCCCTTCGCTTCCCTACTAAGTAGATTTGAACACCTGCGTCTCGAGGTCGTGTTTTTTTGTGCAAATAGCGACACTTTTTATTCCATACAGTCTGTCGTTGATGTGAACAACACTGTCTTTTGTCATTATCTTCAATATTATCTATCCGTCTGTAAAATTAAGAACATATTAGTTCACTGCTCAGAATGGGCCATCCGGCCAGCTAATTTTTATATTCCTAACATTAATATTACGAAAAAGTTACTTTTTAATTTTTGTAATATTCCAAACATCTGCGTTCTGCCGCTGAATTCAAATCAAAGGCTTGGTATCGCAAAAGCGACCAATAAATGACTGTGGCGTAACATATCCAAGGTCCCTTCTGTCGAGTTCCTTACTTTATGTCAACTTGGGAAACGTGACTTTTCTCCGTTTCCCCCCCAATTGCGTCTCCTTAGCCTTTCTAGTCTCACGCAATCTTTCCAGTCATATTTTTTTCCTTTTATCCGCCGTTCCCCTCCTGTCTAGCAAGTCAATTTTTATGGAGGTTGATGACCCGCGGTCTGGGCGATCATGTACTATCAGCAGCCTACGCATTATGTTTTTATCCTTACATGTTATCTTTGGAGGTATTTTACCGTTGTATCTCTGTCAATTTCACTACACATCTCCCCACTTGAAAACATGCCTATGGCAAGTTCCAAAACCAGCGATACACATAGGTAAAATTACTCCTCACGTCTGCCACTACTCTAATTTTGATCACAGGGGTGCCGACTGAGGAAATCTGCACCGACATTCAATTTACGGCTTGCATAAGCGACTGGTTTCAGTTCCCCATCAGGTGAAGATGATCTTTGCAACAAAGCCCCTCCTAGTCCTACATTACTTGCATCGGTTCTTAAGACAAAGTCCTGTGTCAAATCAGGCAGTTTGAGAATAGGCTTGCTAGTGAGTTTTTCCTTTAACTCTTGGAACGCTAGTTCACATTGTGCAGTCCAAATAATTTTATCTGGAAGTCCCTTGCGAGTCAGATCAGTCAGAGGAGCACAAATAGCGTTAAAATTCTTGATGTATTTCTGATAAAATCCGCATAACGACACAAATGATCGCACGTCCTTTTTTGTTTGCGGCCTAGGTGCTCTCTGCAGTTTTTCCAAGTTCTTAGGATCAGGGGTCATATTACCCTGATATACAGTGTGTCCCAAGAATTCCAACTCTTTGCATCCAATACAACATTTTGTTGGCCTAGCAGTTAAGTTCGCCTCCCGAAGTCTAT
Source organism: Oreohelix idahoensis (assembly GCA_024509875.1). Taxonomy (NCBI): domain Eukaryota; kingdom Metazoa; phylum Mollusca; class Gastropoda; order Stylommatophora; family Oreohelicidae; genus Oreohelix; species Oreohelix idahoensis. Next base: position 149,891 of record JAMPIV010021106.1, read on the forward strand.
CAAACAACATCTCCAGAGCTTCAATGTGTTCTTCAAATGTCTCTGTGGCGACGAGAATATCATCCATGAAATTCGTGATACATGGGTTATTCAGGGGATCCAACAATTTGCGCATCATCCTTGAAAACACACTCGGAGCATTTTTCAGTCCGAATGGTAGCATATTGAATTCATAATGTCCATCCGAAGTGCTAAAAGCCAAATAAGGTCTCACTTCAGGCTTCACTGGGATCTGGTAATAGCCTTTACTAAGATCCACCTTTGAAAAGTATTTTGCCTTGTTCAGTCTGGCAAATAACTGTTTTGTGTCTGGTAATGGATCCACTTGTCCTTCTGTGACAGCATTCAGTTTCCTGTAATCTATGCACAGTCTGTGTTCCCCAGACGGTTTTCTCAACAAAACGACACTAGAACTAAAAGATGATTCACTGTGCGAAATAATCCCCTCCTTCAACAAATACTCTATTTCTTCCTTCAATGCCTTCTCCTTCGCGAACGGAATAGAATAGGCTCTCATACAGATTGGGTTTGAGTCTACCAGTTTCATGTCATACTGTAGCAAATTTGTATGGCCTGGTTTATCTGTTAATACATCTGTATGTTCCTCCAGAACTTGTTGAACTCTCTCCCTCTGGTTTTTAGTCAGGTGCTTACTGACTTTTACCTGTGCTGCTGTTTCACAAGGATGTAATGGGTATTCATGTGAGGTGAGTGGTTCTTTTTGCATCTGGGTTGCAATAGCCAAGGTCAATAAGGGGGTGCTTTCCTGGAGTGGTCTGTCCAGATACTTCTTTAACAGGTTTACATGATAAACTTTCTCCTTCCCCTTTTTGTCAATTTTATAGTTTGTTCTAGACACCTTCTCTAGAACCGTATATGGACCTTGCCAACCAATTTGTAATTTATTCTGGCTTCCGGGTAGTAGAAGCAGCACCTTCTCTCCGACTGCCAGTTCCCTGTCCTTTGCCTTCCTATTAAAATATGCTGCATGTTTCTTCCTGGCTTGCTTCAAATTATCATTTGCCAGTTTCCATCCAGCTTTCAAACGAGTGGTCAGTTCGTTCACGTATTGATACGATGAGGTAACAGTCTCTTCCGCCTTCTCATCTGTCCAGGTCCTTAATAGAGTTACATCTGGATCTTTAATTTATCATACTTATTTTTCATGGAACCCATCGGGTCCCGTCCATTAGAAGCTCTATAATGAGGACTTTTCTTCCTAGAATCATCACTCACAAATCGACCACTACCAATTTTTCTCTGGGGTTTGTCTCCCCACTTAAGATTGTTTATGAGAGATCTTCGCTCTCTTGTCTGTTCTTCCAGTTTATATAAGTCTGACCGAGGGATTGTCATCTTATCCTGGGTAAAATTTCTTCTTTGTACTCTTCGCATAGTGGCCATGTTAATCCATTCAAGTGAAGACTGGGTGTGAAAAGGGGGCTCCCATTCCACTTTGTCTACCCGAGTATAATTAGTTTTCCTTTCAGGCCTAAAGTTGCCCCGTGGCGTTTCTAGGTCCTGCACATATTTTCCCTTTGTGGGTGTTCCCTCATGAAATACGCCACATGCTTCTACAAAGTTTTCAACATCGACATTTACGTCGGGCCAATAGTATTTTCGAGCAATCTTTTGGCAGATGGTACCGACTTTCTCATGGTCACCATCTTTTCCAACATGTAAGCTCCTTATTAAGTTTGCCCTATATATCTTGGGAAGAACTAACTGTCCGTGACCAGTGGATCTAGTTCCTGTCTTCCTGTATAAGAGTTTGTTCTTCATGAAATATTCCCCCTTGCTCGGAGGTGTGTGGCATTTGGGCAATTTTTTAAAACAGGGCTTGAGTGTCCTATCCTCAGCCTGCGCCTTCCTCATCTCCTCTGGATGAGCATTTATAGGTTCACCTTCTTCCTCCTTCTTCTGTGACCTGGTCTGCACTGTCGCCATGATCACAGGTTTCTCGGGATTCCCCAAGAAGACGTATCTACACCCCAATATCAGAGGGTAGATTGGTTCATCTATCACTGCTGCTCTGATTTCTCCTTCCACATAGCGAGTTTTCACCGTTATCCTTGCGATGGGAAGTGTCATGAGTGGTATGTCCTTAGTCGCCCCTTGTATTTCCACTGTTTCTGTGGTATACTGACTTGGGTCCACTAGGCTAGACTTCACAACTGAATCATAATCCAAACCTGTATCATAAAGGCACCTTATGGTGACCCCATTACAAATAACATCCTCACAAACTGGGGGGTGATAAGGTTCCTGTTGTCCATTAGGATTAACCTTTAATCTTTGCGTCCCCGACTTCATTGCAGCAATGTTTGAAGGTTTCCTTCTACAAAATTCGGTGTTATGGTTATCCTTCTTGCACCATTTACACCATCTTTTTCCTTGGTTCAACGGTTTTCTTTCATTGAACTTTTGGTCATTGAACTGTGAGTTTCTGTCGCGATAGTCATTTCTTGGCCGCTCAAAGTTTGTCCTACCTTTATTTCCCTGCTCTCTATTATCAAATTTATTAAATTGCTGTGGAGCTTTAAAATTGTCTATGTGCTTCTTTTTAGCACCACTTACCTCTGCCTGAGCTGCCTGATACCTCTCAGCAACATTTAAAATTTCCCCCAACTTCTCTGCACCTTGTTCCATGAGAAATTTTCTCATGTCTGGAGCCATGGACTCTCTCAATTGCTCAATCATGATCATTTCTTTAAGATCTTGGGTCTTCCCCAGAGCCGTCCATTTCTCCAAATAGGTTTCTAGTCTAGCAGAGAATTGGTGGTATGTCTCCCCAGACAACAGTTTGGCATTTCTAAATTTCTTACGATAAAATTCACCATTCTTCTCGTACCTTAATAACAAAGCCTGCTTTAACATGTCATAATTGTCTTGGTCTTCCCTGTTCATTTTGGCAAATACTTCATAAGAAGTACCTCTCAATCCCTGTGATAGCTTTAAACTCCACCTCTCTCTCTCTAACCCATATGTAGTAGCTAATAACTCAAAACGTCCTAGGTACCCCTCTATGTCATCGTCTTTTTCAACAAAATGGTCTAAATGAAACCCCATAGCTGAGTTTGAGGCTCCCAGACTGGGCGTAGCATCTGAGGCAAAAGGGCTGGCACCATTTTCAGGAGCCGGGCCTTGTAATTCCAGCTCCCTTAGTCGTAATTCGTGCTCCCTTTGCAACCTTCTATCTTCTGCCTCCCTTTCGGCAGTCAACCTTTTTTCTTCTGCCTCCCTTTGCTGTCGTTTTTCTTCTGCCTCAATCTGCAGCCTCTTAATTTCTCTATCAGCCTCAATTTGTAACCTCTTCTCTTCAGCTACCTTTCTATCTTCCCTTTCAATATATTTATCACATTCAGCCGTTACATATTGAATTAAAATTTGACCATCCATTCCCATCTCCTTTGCGGTCAGCACAGCAGCTGATCGGAATTTTGCTAGCTCCGCCATACTTTTCAGACAATATAATAATATACAAGCTAAATCTCTAACCAGTAAATACACTAAGTACTTCTTATGACTATAGTCTAACTAATTCTAACTAACCAGTTAACTAATTAATTATCACTGGCTGTGAAGATTCACCAACTTTTATCTGCAGGGACACTTTTAATTTTAAAGGGAATTTCACAATTTTTTCCCCTAATTTTATTTCTCCAACCAGGAGATCCTAATATTACTGTTGGGCTAATTATCCCTGGACAAGACCCCAATGTATGTAGTGGGTTTGATGGTATTGTATGATGGTGATATTACTAAATGTAATGTATGAGGCCAGCTGTGAAGGCTCCTGAGATAAAATGTAGTTGTGAATTGTCAGAAGGCCTTTCTTGCTACCACTACGACCTCACACTTATTTTTTTTTTCTTAATGAATGTAGCTATGTAAAATGTCTAGGGTAATGATATGTAATGTGGTGTGATAATTATAGATACACCCACAGATATTTAAGCAGACTAATAATATTAACAAATGTTAAAATACACTGAACTAACTCACGTGTGTAAAATTTTTGATAGAATTATATTACATTTATTTGTTCTGGATCAAGTTTTATGTTGACCAGAACTTTTTAAAAAAAAAAGGATTTAAAAATTATGAAAGAAATGCATGGAATGTTACATAATAAATGCAAGAGTGTACATATATAAGTACTAGACTAGTTAGTTTTATTAAAATGTTCTAGTAGTCATCTACTTGGGAGGATAGTTAATGCTTGTGCTGTTGGGGTGGCCTCATCACACCTGTCTATATTGACTACACAGTGTCCAGTAAATTGCAGGAATTTTATGGGGTATTAGTAACTAAAAGGCGTTGGTGAACTTCCAGCAGACCAGAGGCTCACTCATCTTGCATATGTAGCTCTGGTGCTGAAATCTGGTGGTCCCACCTCTCCGTGCTGGCGGGCAATAATAGTGGTCTCTGTCACAACGTACTGCACAGATACACTCGAGTAAAATCACCAACTGAATGGACACCGCCTTGTTCACAACTGAAACTCACAGCTCAGATTATGAATAAAGAACACAGAAATGCTAGCAAAACTCAGCTGAGCTGCTGGCTATAGTATGGCGTCCCTGAACTTATTTCACTTTCTTTCATTTGGAAATCACCACACTTTAAAATACTGTGTCTATCATCGAACAACTATTGAGGAATGGCCCCACTTGCGCGTCTGAGCGCCGATAAAATGATTGTCTGTGGCCAATCACTGCCTAGGTTTATTTCAAATTCAAATTTCCTACCCTAAAGTCATTTCAGTCATGCTTCAGTCAAGTATGGATGTTTATCTGTTAGTCTGTCCGTCTCTACTTGTTTTTTTTTTCAAAACGTACTTGATTTTTGAACCAACCTTTCTCTCCCCTCCAAAATTTTGTCGTTAAAAGTTATATTTAGACACAGCTCCCACCAATGTCCCTTCGCTTCCCTACTAAGTAGATTTGAACACCTGCGTCTCGAGGTCGTGTTTTTTTGTGCAAATAGCGACACTTTTTATTCCATACAGTCTGTCGTTGATGTGAACAACACTGTCTTTTGTCATTATCTTCAATATTATCTATCCGTCTGTAAAATTAAGAACATATTAGTTCACTGCTCAGAATGGGCCATCCGGCCAGCTAATTTTTATATTCCTAACATTAATATTACGAAAAAGTTACTTTTTAATTTTTGTAATATTCCAAACATCCGCGTTCTGCCGCTGAATTCAAATCAAAGGCTTGGTATCGCAAAAGCGACCAATAAATGACTGTGGCGTAACATATCCAAGGTCCCTTCTGTCGAGTTCCTTGCTTTATGTCAACTTGGGAAACGTGACTTTTCTCCGTTTCCCCCCCAATTGCGTCTCCTTAGCCTTTCTAGTCTCACGCAATCTTTCCAGTCATATTTTTTTCCTTTTTATCCGCCGTTCCCCTCCTGTCTAGCAAGTCAATTTTTATGGAGGTTGATGACCCGCGGTCTGGGCGATCATGTACTATCAGCAGCCTACGCATTATGTTTTTATCCTTACATGTTATCTTTGGAGGTATTTTACCGTTGTATCTCTGTCAATTTCACTACAGTTGAGCACCCAGGTCACACACAAAATGATGCATACTATCAGTTCAACAGAAAAGAACAAGTTGTAATCTTCAGACTCCGTACTGGCCACAACAGAATTTGATACCAGTTATTCAACAAACTCAAGATAGGAACTACCGATGAGTAAAACTGTGGAACTGGTAAAATTACTGCTTAACATTTGCTTCAAAGTTGCTCAACATATGCGGAACAGAGAAAGCGCAGATGGCCGACACCAGTACCATTCGTAGAAAAGCTCTACGGAGATTAAAACAGCCTCAAACTGACGACTACTTTCTGTGAAAACAATCAAGTGGGAGTTTGAGAGTGTACGAAGAAGAAAAACATTAAAAAGTGCACCTCATATTTTACCAATCTCGGATCCTGTTTGTGTTGTCAAAACATAACACAAACATGCCCCATGTTTTTAGTTCACGGATTCTCTGGGGTAATACGGAAAGAAAAGAACGGTTACAACGTCAGGCATGTCATAATAGGCAACTAATATCTTCTTCTACACAGGGCTGGCAGCCTTATTATGTATAACAAATAGCAACAGAAAACACCGCTACAAGAAAACATACAATTTTTGATACAGGATTCCTGCAAGAGGACCAGCTTCAGTGGTGGTTGCATGCTCTGTAAAGAGCAAACAAGGGACAATAACAAGATAACATGAAAATAGAAACTATAAATCACAAGAGATAGTAAACATTCAGTTTGATTTAGAAAATGAACACACGAAAAACGACGTGTAAAATTTTTACCCCAACACCAATTAGCAGATGACCAACCACTTTAAGAACTCGACTTCTGTTCTGGATTTGTACTTTGAGATCTAGCATAAGTGAAATCTTTAAAACTGCAAACACATACCTCTTTTTCTCCAGGGCAGTATCTGCCTCTGGACTACCGTTACTTTTTTGTTTTTTTGTTTGTTTAACTAGGCGGTTACTACACGTTCTTTTTTTTTATTTGTTTTACAAACGAGGTCAAGAACATCTGAAGCAGATCGTTAGTAAGAGTTACTTCCCATAACCCATGTTTTCAAAAGCTTCGCAGCGTAGCCGCTCATCATGATGTCGCTGCCCTCTTCTACTTGTACTTCTACTTGGTTCGCTCTCATATAATCACATCTGTTTCGTTCATCAAGTTACTGGTAAGTCTCTCAAATTACTACACACACTATAAACAGAGCTATATTATAATAATAATTCCACTGATTAACTCAGCGGTGGGGGCTTAACGAGCTAGAATAAACCATTGCGTAATTCTTTATAAAAAGTGTCGGCAGATTACAGAATTAACGTGCTCAGCTACAGCCAGCATTGTTTTCGCTTATTCTGAATATCTTGTGAAGACTCCCATGTGATAGAAGCTTTACTACTCTTCTATCTCATTTCTGCCAAGAGTAATCTTGTGTAAAGATAGACTCCATTGAAGCCTATAATAGATGCTCTTGAGTTTTGGCCACTTTTGGACCACTACTGCAAAGTAGGGGAGGCAATACCGTCACACACTGCTTTGAAAATGTAAGTATTATACTTAGAATGTACATCATTTCTTTCATCTTTCCCTCCCTGCTCCATAGGGAACCTGGAACTACTTTATGCTTCTAGATCTCTTTACGAAATTATCAATAAAGCAATCACCAGTCCGTGCAGTGGTGGTTCATGAATCATCATTCTATACGCTGAGGTTGCCAGCCTCAAATGACTTTGACAGCCACAAGCGAGTTTCACATATTAAAATTCACATGGTAATATATACATGTATATATATGTTAGATCACATGTTAGTAATACAATATGAAATGTAAATCCCAACTTACGCCAATCCTGACTCACAGACGTTTTGCTCAGATGAATAAAAGAGACTTGAATCGGCCTCTTACACGCGTCTGGGGTGTCGTTAATTTAATAAGTTCCCTCTCTGACTTCATGTGTGGTCCTTCAGTTTCCTCAGTCCCGGTGTCCTAATTTAAAATGTTAGAGATTTCCTGGGCTATATTGTCAGTCCCGATAAATACTCCAATAAAAGGTGTCCGGTATTTTAAGAAAGAATTCTGAAGTCTAATTCTTCACTGTAGCAGTCTGGTGTCTTGGCGAGCGATTTATCAGGTGAAATATCTTGAGAAAATGATCAGATTATATTCCCTGCCTTCCCACGCCTTCGTTTGTTATGAGCTATCAAAAAAACGCCAATCATATTCAAACTGGCGGGTTATGGGATAATTTCAAAATATTCCGACATCGGATAATTTTGAACGTAAGGCAGAGGTCAGCTCTCCCATATATGGTAATAAGATGTCCGATGCCCTTTTGTACAAACTTCCAAACACACCGGTAACTGCATATGACCATGTGTTCGAGATGTAGCAATTTTACTTTTATCTAAAGAAATCTTGTCATCCATGTCTTTTCGGTGATTAAGCCGATAGCGCTGGCCGATGTACGTGTTAATCTGCCGTGCCTATATCCAACAAATCTGGGCAGCGCCAAGCAAATGGGATTATTATCACCTACATGGAGTGTCGAATGATTTGAAAAAATCAAATATCTGCTACTTAGCAGAAAAATAACGAAGAAAGAAAAAGAAAAAAAAAGTGCGACAATTGAGAGCAAATAATAAAAATCAGTATCACAAATGTACCGATACTGCCGGAGTGAAACAAAGATCGAAAGGGGCCGCCCCGTTTTGTCACATATGCCCATCAACGTTTATAACACAAATTCGTGGTGGTAAGATAATAATTATAATTAATATATTTATATAGTTATATACATCCTTTTTGAAGGTTATTAGTAGTTAGCTACTGGTAGAAACTCAAATTAATTTACCCAACTACGCGCCCTCCTTTGTTAAAAAAAAAAATTAACACATAATCATTTGACTGGTGGGAGAAGTAATAGCATTAAAACACTGCCATGGGAACATTAACTTTAAGAAAATTAACTCGGGGTTATTTATAAGTTTATGGCTAGCGCACTTATTTTAGAACTAAGTGTGTTTACCGAAATTACAAGAAATATTATTTTCTAAAATGCATCTTGTATCAGGCTTAATGGTACAAATTCCACTCTGCAGGTACAGGTTCCTTTGGCACTCTGGAACAACAAGCAACGAGTACTGCTGAGTCCAGATTATATAACTAAGGTCTACCATAGATCGCTGAACATCTGGCGCAGCACCTGATCGACGACGGCGGCGAGAAGGACAGGGGACAAAAACTGAGTGGAACCAGCAACAGCTAAAAGCGCACGATTTTTATTTAATTTCCAGAGTGCAAGAAAAAATATTGTGGGACATGGCAGGGACAGGACATGACATTCTTAGAGAATGGTATAATGTAATGTAACAGACCTAGGTCTATTGAAAGAAGAAACCTACTGCCGGCTCCCCAACAGTTATAAATACTCTATGCAGCACCACTCAACAGTCACAGTACACAGGTACATTCTACAACTCGGCACTGGCTGCAAAAGAGCAACAAGCTCAGCAGCCCTCGTCATACAACAACAGCAACATAACCAACAATTAGGTGGATATGATAGACTCATTGCCAAGATTGCTGATAAGCAGAGACAAATGAAGTTCATCTGATTATTTCTTTATTTTGCTCTCCTCTCAATGTCTTCACTTTTTTTTAAAAACTGTGTTGAAAGGCTGACGGACAAACTGAAGATGGCCAAATAGCAAGTCAGGTCTAACCCCACGATTTAGAAAGAAAAGACAATAGTACACTTCCTCCCAGGCACTTCCTATAATGCTATTATTTGTTATAAAAGTTAAACCTGCAATTTTTTTATCTTTTATCTCTTCTTTACTGTGCTCTTGACTAAGCTTTTCTATTCACACATTATTCACACATTGACATGCTCCAGTGATCTCACGCCCACGCAGCACGTATTGACATTTGAATGTATTAATCAATACACAGTTGCGTGCGTGGTTACGTCGTTAGTGTTTGTTTAAGACCCACAAAAAGTTACAATTTCATGAAATACTGCGAGAGATTGTGGGTAGAGACAAGTAAAGGAAAGATTTGTGGGTAGGGTTGAGGAACGTTGTAATGTGAATAAAATAATGTCTTCGTTCTCAACACCAGTGCTTATCTGAAGTTCCTTCGCTGTTGGCGTTAGCATTATATGTTCGTTCAGCCATATCCTATTACGGTGAAAATCCATATAAAGAAGATTTGTTAGAGCAAAATGTAGCTCATCACAAGCAAACACGTGTAATGCATAAAAGTACTTGTAACAATTAGCTAAGATGGTGTCATTTTCTAATGGCCTATCTATATTTCACATCTTCTGGGTAGGCCTTAGTAATTGCGAGGCTCGATCTGAACCATCCTTTTTTTGGGCACCCTTGACTTAAGATTATGGTTTTGTTGTTGTGAAGAAATTTGTTCGTCCTCTTTTTCGTGTCTTGAATCATCTCCGGCCGTGTTACTCGACTATTCCTTCTACATGCTCTCTCTTCCAGGATTGCTGTTTACACTTTCCTCGGTCGTGGTTATCTTGTCCTATCTTATCAACCATCCCGGGTTACCTGTCCACTTGATCGGTTTTGCTCCGGCTGAAGAGTGGCGACAAACCTAGATATGTGTTGGAGAATATAGATAACGAACGTTTGATTCGGGAAAATGGCCAGAAAAAATTGCCACAACACCATGTTGCTTGTGTTTTCCAGTATGGATAACAGATTATATTTGAAGATAATGTGTTAACTTGGAGACATGTCCAGATGGAGAGGAGTAGAATATGATAAATGGTATAACATTTCCGGCAGATGACTTTGTTGTAATAAACAACTATGAGGAAGTAACATCTTATATGGTCATGAAGTATGCAGACGTGTTTGAAAAAAAACACGTGTATGGGGAATATCTTGTGTTGTCATGTAGTAAAGTTCTACATGTGGTTGGCGGAAACCCCTTCAGAAATCAGACGCTTATTGGCGGTTGGTTTGGTACTGGAATGCTAAACTGAGCTTCTACTGGTTGGATCTTTCCTCAACGAAGGAACATGTCGCTTATAACCTACAGCATTTTTAGACTTACTCTCTAACTTCCAATTTTGTCAAGGAGACACCATAGACAGCCAGGAACACGGAATATTAGGATCCAAATAAAGGACAGGCCACAGGAATGGAAGTGAATTCTAAAGTTAGAAAGGATAACTCCAGAGGCATCCCTTTGCGCCCGATGTTCTAGGAGCCTCGCAATGACATGTCATTAGGCCGAAGGGCTGAAAGTCCAAGTGCCGCTGGTTAAGGGAAAAAAAAGGGAAAAAAAAATGCACCCAATTAGACACCTAACCAACCTGAAGGTCTACGGCATCTTAAAAAGCTGCCCGACATATTACGGCCGGTTTCTGTGTATCACGTCTATGGATACAATTCGTAACCCAAAGTTTAGTGGGGTAAGTTGTAATATCTACTTTTTATATTTTGCATTTGGCATACATACAAAGACACACACACACACACACACACACACACACACACACACACACACACATACACACACACACACACACATATATGATTTGTAGATGTACTTACTTACTTACTTAGTCGTTCCCCTTCTACCGTGAGGTGTAGAGGTTTGGAAGAGAGAGCGCCAGACCATTCTATCAGCTGTCTTCTTCCTGGCCTGGTTCCATTATAGTCCTCGGTCCTTCAAAGATTGTCTAATGTTTTCCTCCCAGCGGACTCTGGGTCGTCCTGGAGGTCTGGATCCCTGGCTCTTAGTTTCCCATGCTTGTCGTGGTAGCCGATCTTCTCCCATTCTGCAGACATACCCAAACCATCTTAGTTGGGACTGTTCTACTTGTGTCTGCAGCGGATGGGATTTTAGGCCTTGACGGATCGTCTGGTTGCGGACCATGTCTCTTCTTGTTAAGAGTCATTGCACCACGGCACTCGCAATCCATATGTCAAGACTGGGACATTTATACAGCCATCTTCGTTTTCTTACCCAAAACCTCTTTCTTGCTGAGGATCACCAACCTCTTCTTTGAGTCCCTTTCGGTCTATAATAGCTGTTTCCAGGACCTGTTCTCCCAACAGTTTTGTTTTAGAGCTGCATGACCATCACTTTGATTTCCAGTACCCCACTTGAATACTTTTCTTGTTCTCTCCTTACATTGCGATGAACATCAGGTTGTTCTTACACCCAGTGGTGGTCTCTGAACATGAGGTGGCATTGCATTGGAATTTCTTCCTTGTCCAAACAGTTCCCTACCATCCTTTTCCAGATCTATGGAAACAAAACGATGGATCTCTCTCTCTTATACTCACAAGGTTCAAAGCCAGCCTCATTAAGTGTGAAGATCGAGCTGTTTGAGTCGGGAATCCTTAATCGCTCGTCCATAGGGAGTAGAAAGAGGTAGGTGATGGATATCACCTTGTCTTACACCAGTGGTGGTCCTGGTTTCTGACTAAGTGAGGATTCAGGGAAGGGATCCTCTATGGTTTCCACATTGTCGATGGATTGTTTAAATAGGTCGCCTTGACTCCACCATGTACTTAAGGATTCTGGTGTTATACCAATCAGCCCTGCTGCTTTGCCCATCTTGTTTTTTCTCTAGTGCTTGCCCTCTTCCGTTTATGTCATCTTTCACCAATCATTGGTTTCTGGCCAATCAGGGTATCAAACATCCACTTCAGAAATGTTATTTTCCATTACTTCCTTCGGGGCAAGCGACTTGTTTTTCTTTTCTCATGAGTGTCCTGAATCAAGTGGTTTTCTTGTGCAAGCTCACTTCCCCTGTTTTTTGCTGAAGTTACATATTCTCTATATTTTTCCATGTTGTGTTTTTAGCTCTAAGTATTGTTTCCGGATAATATCAATTCCTCTGTCTGGGGTCCTCTTTCTCTGACATTTTGAAGTTGCGAGTGTTAACATTGATCGATAATAGACGGAAGCTGGTATACCATATATGGCGATTGTAAACAACACATTTATTTTCGCGTTTGTTATGCGGGAATTTTTTCGATCGGTTGGTTCACATCTAGTGTATGCATGTATGCGCTTATGGGAGGAGCAACTTTGTGTTTGTAATGATCAGATTCTGCTCACTGCAGAAGGAATCTAAGGAGAGAGAAGGGAAACATACGCATCTGGCATGCTAATGGGTTGTCATTTGATATGTAAAAATACAACATTTCTGATTGTAGCCTTGTCATATAGTAGCAGACTGGATGTGTGCTGAATGTTGCCGTATAATTTAGAGCTTCGTGAGTTTAACACATTGTAACCATTCAACTGTCAAGAAAACAGCGAGACAAGCCAGAGTAAGGAATAGGATCAGGATTCCACTTTAAATGACCTGACAACGTGTTTGAGCATCTTGTGAACTTGTATCCCAGGAAAACTCTAATTTCATTAATACGGAAAGCCCGGAATCCTTGGAACCTGAAAACTAATTCATAGTGGGAATCTATTGTAAAGTATAACCCCAGACCACGTGTAAGAGGCATCTTCTTCTTCTTTTTCTTCTTCTTCATACACTCTCAGACGTCCACTTGAATGTTTTCAAAGAAAGCAGAAGTCAGTTTGAGGCTATTTGAATCTCCGTAGAGCTTTTCCACTAATGGTACTGGTGTTGGCCCCATGTGCTTTCTCTGTTTCGTATATGTTGGGCAACTTTGAAGTAGATGTTCAGCAGTCATTTTATCAGTGCCACAGTTACACTGATCGGTAGTTCCTATCTTTAGCTTGTTGAATAGATGGTATCCCAATCTGTTGTGGCCAGTGCGGAGTCTGAAGATTACCACTTGTTCTCTTCTGTTGAGCTGGTAGTGTGCATAATTGTGTGTGTGACTTGGATGCTCTACATCCCATTTGTTTCTGTATCAGATTCTGATAAAACTCTTCGTCTCCTCGAAAGTTACGCTTGCATCAGGCTGAGGTAGATTTCCACCTTCCTTTGCCAATCAGTTAGCCTCTTCATTGCCGGTGGTATTACAATGAGATGGGCTCCGTTGGATCACAACACTTTTGAATCGTTGACAAAGTTTGTGGAGCACTATTCTGACGTCATCCAGGTCTGTATTTTTTGGCTTTTCAACGCTGCAATTACTGACTGTGCATCTGTAAAGAAAGTAACTTGTCTCTCTGTGCTTTCCTCTGTCATTATAACCTCTGCTGCACATTCAAGGTTTCTGCCTGTGTTCTGAAGTTACTTGAGGATTGTCCTGTTGCCACTGGCAGCTTTTTTCTACACCAGTGCTTAATGTCAGATAGACACCTCCACTTCCACTTTCTGTTGCATTTGTTGCTGATCTATCTGTGTATGCATGGGTACAGGTGTTGCGCGGGTAATGTTTCTCTGTGTATTTTGTCGCTATAAACTCCGCCTAGGCCGGTCCCAAGATCGGCTGCAAAAGGAGGAGGGCGGCCTGTATGGAGGCCGTAAGCAAGCATCCCCTCCATCATGCAAAGGCACAACAGGATAATCACCTGTGTGCCTTAAAACACGATTACAATAAATGCAAGAGAGAAAACCGGACTGATTCTGAAGGCGACGAACTGGAATGAACTACGAACTACGACTTATGGAACCTGGAGTACAAGGAGTATAAATGGGAAGGAAGAGGAGCTAGTGGTATAGATGAGAAAAGCAAAACTAGAGATCCTGGAAACGAAGAAAAAGGGATAAGGAGTTATCGATCTCGATGACGACACGATGCTCTACAGTGGTGTCCCCACATCTGAAAGAGCTAAAAGGGGCGTGTGTTGTACTGTGGCAAATAAACCAAAAGAATAGTATCAAGGGATGGAACTTTGTCTCAGAACGCATTATGGTCCTAAAACTAAAAGCAGGAGAAACCATAGTCAACCTTGTCATTGTGTATAGGCCAAATGATGATGAGCGAACAGAGGTCCAGGAGGAATTATTTGAGCTGCTTCAAAGGACGATCGACGACTGCCGAAATGAGATTATCATGCTCAGAGATTTCAATGCCACAGTTCGAAACGACCATGCTAGATGGGGTGCAGTTATTGGAAGATATGGAGAAGATACTCTTAATGACAATGGAAAGCTACACCTTAGATTCTGCACTGAGCAAAATTTGGTAATTACAAACACAAAGTTCCCCCATAAGCGCACACATGCATACACTAGATGTGAACCAATAAAGAATGAGAAATCAGTGACTGACTATCCCATAGTTAGGAAGAGCTCATTCAAGTATGTCCGGGATATTAGAGTCTGGATGGGGCCAGAGATTGGAAGTGATCACTAACAATTAAAAGAACAACTGAAAGAGTTGCTCGGCCTAGGAACTGCCTAACATCACGCAAGAAGCTAAGGAAATGAACAGGAGAAATAAGCATTAAGACCTTCAAGCTGAGAGAGCCAGAAGTTAAGATCAAATATCAGGGGCTTATTGCTACAGCAGTGAAAAACACAGAAAACAACCTCATAAACTGGAAGCCCTCTGGCTTAAATTCAAGAACATCATAAAGACAGCTGCAGCAGAAGCATGTGGTGGTCTGACTTGTGAAGAAGAGAAAGAGGACACCTTGGTGGACAGAAGAAGTTAAAGAGAAAATAAGAGAGAAGAAAAAGGCATGGAAACAATACTTAGGAGCTAAAAAAACAGCAGGAAACACAGAGAAATATAGAGAATATGTGATACTCAGAACAGAAGCAAAGAACACGGTGCTAGCAGCACAACAGAAGTCCTGGGAAGAATTTGGAGAAAAGCTAGAAAAAGATGCTCAAGAAAACCCGAAATTGTTCTACAAGACACTAAAGAACACGAGGAAGGAAAAACAGTGCCCTCTTAAATTTATAAAGGACAGGCAAGGCAATTTGCTTACTACCCCAAAGGAAGTAATGGAAAGATGGAAAGAGCATTTCTCAGAACTCCTTGATGGTGAGCGAGGTCAAGCAACCAGTGGCGTATCCTGGTAATGCGAGTTAGGCGTGCTGCTACTTAAAATGAATATGTACGCCTACTATTTAACTTCTTCCCCTCTTAATTTAAAAACCAACTATATTCAATTACGCAACGATAGTTATTAGGGGTATTTGTCAATTATCTCCGAAATACTAATTAACTTACAACTTGAAACTCACTGTCACTGTAATAATCTGCATTCCCGGCAACTAACAAAAATTAATCACAAAAAACACTGGACGGACACAGCCGATTTTTACAATCCGAGAGCTGCAAGACCACCGCACGCATGTTCGTATTGTATTGACGTATCTGGCCATGACCCCGATCCACACAAACCAATCTTCAGACGTGAATCCGAAAGGTGCCGCACGCATTGTGACGGAATTACCCGAGAAACATCGGGCGATTGTAACCAACCAATAAAAACTGCACTATAAAACGCGTCTGGGAAACTGAAACTTGATATACTCGTAGATTCTATGCGGGATTCTTTGGGTCTCCAAAGGTTGTTATTGCCGGGAGTTGTAGTGAGGATAAGCTCTTACTGCAGATAAAATACTTCTATGGCGCGCGCCTCAAACAGCCTCTGACAACCAAGTCCAGCTCCCGGCCTTCACGTGTGGCTCAATTTGAGCCCGGCGGAACTGTTTCCACTGACGGGAGAAGGGGCAAAGGCGAGCGACTGGCGCCTTAAAACCAGCAGCTTCGGGCAGATAGGGCTCGTGATCCTTGGTTGGTAGCTTATCTAAGAGAAGGAACTCTGAATTCAAACCACCGCTGCCTTGCGGGAATATCCATTTATGGAATTGGCTTCGGGAGTAAACCCTGAGGATAAATCCGGAGTCGGAGTCCCTAAGGCAGTCTAATGCCGAATCGACATTATTCTGGCAACTCCTGCGACATGGCTGGTACCAAACTGTATCGGCTACTGCCGTTCCTTTGGATCTACCGGCTGTGTGGAGAGGGGGAACATGCTGCATGGGCAACAGCTTGATCTCCATACAACTGTGCCCAAGCTCGCGCCCTGGAGAGGACACTCCAGCTTCACCCTATAGGTGTCGGCAAAACACGGGAAGTAGCAGTTACCGGTTATAAGCATTTTGCCCAATTGGCGTAGGGCATGGCGCCAGGGGCTACTTCCGACAGTGGGAGAGGTTCTAGGATCTCACTGGACAGCTACCGCCCGCTTCAAACTGGGCAGCCCCCAGTCAATAAGGTGTTGTCCCGCCACTGTCTGCTTTCCCCATTGGGTGCATGGGGATTAGGGTCAAACCCGAACTGTGGACAGAAAATTATGCACCAAGCAATTATCGAAAAAACAGAAATAAGCAAACTCTCAGATTGGGATGCTGGAACGTCCGGACTATGTTGACTGGACTATCCGAAAACCTACAGGATGTAAACGATGTAAGGAAGACAGCCATAATTAATGATGAGCTTAAACGACTTCAGGTAGATATAGCTGCACTTCAGGAAACGCGCCTGGCGGGCTCTGGAACGGTGAGCGAGAAGGACTACACATTTTATTGGCAAGGGAAAGATCTTAATAAAGCTAGAGATCACGGAGTAGGTTTTGCGGTCAAAAAATCGATAACTAAAATGGTTGAACCAGGCGAGAATGGATCAGAACGCCTGTTAACGCTCCGCCTGCAAACTAGCACAGGTCCCATCACCCTTGTCAGTGTGTATGCTCCTACTCTGTACTCTGCCTCAGAAGCTAAAGATGAGTTCTACGAGAATCTAACAGCAATTATCAAAAGCATACCTAGGCAAGAACAGCTTGTTCTCCTTGGTGACTTTAACGCTAGAGTGGGTGCCGATAATGTTTCATGGCCTTCATGTCTGGGCAGGTTTGGTATTGGCAAGATGAATGAAAATGGACAACGGCTCTTAGAGTTGTGCGTCCACCATGACCTCTGCGTGACCAACACCTACTTTCAGACAAAACCCCAGCATAAGGTGTCATGGAGACACCCACGATCCAAGCACTGGCACCAACTTGACCTGATTCTCGTCAGAAGGCCACTCCTCAGGTCTGTGCTCTCCACGCGCTCGTACCATAGTGCAGACTGTGATACAGATCACTCCTTGGTTTGCTGCAAAATCAGAGCACAACCAAGAAAACTCTATCGTGTCAGACATGAAGGGAAACCACGCATTGATACCAGCAAGATGTCAGACCCTTTCATGATCGCTCAATTCACTGCGACCTTCGAGAAAGTGCTCAGTAGCCCTCAGCATGGTGATACTATTACAGAGAACTGGGAGCATCTACGGAACACCATTCAAAGTACTGCACTTGCCACCTTTGGTAAGAAAACAGCAAAGTCAAATGACTGGTTTGATGCTTCATCAGATGTGATGGCACCTGTCATTGAAGCTAAGCGCAGTGCTATGAATGAATACAAACGTTCACCGAGTGCCAGAACCCTACAGATCCTGAGGGCTACGAGAAGCAAAGTTCAACAAACTGCTCGACGCTGTGCAAATGACTACTGACTCCAGCTCAGTGAGAGCATCCAGATCGCAGCGCAAACAGGCAACATTAGACAAATGTATGACGGTATAAAGAAAGCACTTGGCCCCCATAAAAGTAAGACGGCACAGCTAAAAACCATCAGCGGAGAGAAGCTAACCGATAAGGGTAATCAGATGGAGAGGTGGGTCGAGCACTACTCTGAGCTTTACGCTAGAGACAATACTGTTACGCCTGCAGCCCTTGATGGTGTCAACAGTCTGCCAACTATGGAGGAGCTGGATGTCGAACCAACATTAGAGGAACTCAGCAAGGCCATTGATAGCTTGGCCTCTGGCAAAGCACCAGGCAGTGATGGGATTCCTCCTGATTTAATCAAATGCTGTAAGAGCACGCTATTACATCCCCTGCATAGGATGCTGTGCCAGTGCTGGGAAGAGACAACTATTCCTCAAGACATGCGAGATGCCAAGATTGTAACACTGTATAAAAATAAAGGAGACAGAAGTGATTGCAATAACTACAGAGGCATCTCTCTTCTTAGTATTGTTGGTAAGGTTTTTGCCAAAGTCATCTTAATGCGACTACACAAGTTAGCTGAGCGCATATATCCAGAGTCACAGTGTGGATTCCGAGCTGGCAGATCAACAACAGACATGATCTTCTCTCTCCGCCAGCTTCAGGAAAAATCAAGAGAGCAGAAAAGATCATTATATATCGCTTTTATAGACCTCACAAAAGCATTCGACCTGGTTAGTAGGGATGGACTCTTTAAAATCCTCATGAAAATAGGCTGCCCTTCTAAAATGCTGGAAATGATAAAGTCATTCCATGACGGCATGAAGGGAACAGTCCAATATGCTGGAAGCACGTCACAGCCCTTTGATATACGAAGTGGCGTTAAACAAGGCTGTGTTCTGGCTCCGACCCTCTTCGGGATCTTCTTTGCCTTACTCTTGAAACATGCATTCAGAGATGCAACTGAAGGAATATGCCTTCACACTAGGTCAGATGGCCGTCTGTTTAATCTTTCAAGGCTGAAGGCAAAAACAAAAATCAGAAGGGTCACTATAAGAGACTTGTTGTTCGCTGATGATGCTGCAGTCGTCACTCAAAGCCAACAGGAGCTTCAGAGCTTGATGAATCGCTTCACTAAAGCATGCAAGGACTTTGGCCTCACAATAAGTCTAAAGAAAACGAATGTGCTGAGTCAGGATGTGGGTGCTGCACCAGTTATCACTATCGATAACTATGAATTGGCAGTGGTGCACCACTTCACATACCTAGGGTCTACCATCAATGACAAACTCTCACTGGATACAGAAATCGACAGCCGCATTGGCAAAGCTGCAGCTACCTTTGCCCGCCTCACATCGCGTGTTTGGGGAAACTCTAAACTCACAATGAAGACCAAAGCTGCGGTATATAATGCCTGCGTCACCAGCACACTCCTATATGGCAGCGAGACCTGGACGACCTATGCTAAACAAGAAAGAAGGCTCAATACCTTCCATTTGCGGTGTCTACGCCGCATCCTCGGCATCTCGTGGAAAGATAAAGTGACAAATGTCGAGGTATTGTCACGTACTGGCCTTCAAAGTATGTATACGCTTCTTAGACAGCGCAGACTTCGCTGGCTTGGCCATGTTCGCCGCATGGAAGATAGTCGCATCCCAAAAGATATCTTCTACGGACAATTAGCAGATGACAAGAGAACAGTTGGGCGACCACAGCTGAGGTTCAAAGATGTGTGCAAGAGAGATATGAGGGCACTGGACATGGATCCAGCAACATGGGAGGATGAAGCTGCCGATCGCACTAAGTGGCGATGCTACTTACGGCGCCACATCAGATTGGGCGAAGAGAGGCTCACACAAGAAGCAGAGGTGAGGAGAAAACGTCAAAAGGAGCACCAGGAAAATAAGCAGCTGAGGGCTGTCACCTCAGGGGCGCATTCCCATAGTCAGTAATGACTGAAGGGTCTATTATTATACTATGCGGGAAAAATCCGTTATCCTGATGCGTGCGGTCCGAAAGCAGAACTTTAGAAGAGAAATATTTTATAGAATAATAAATTAAATTTTTATTTTCCTTCGGGCATAGGTGTGCGCAGCACGCACAGCACACATAGAGAATACGCCACTGCAAGCAACAGAAATGATAACCACTTGCAGAGAAGAGGAAACCAATGGTGGTGAAGATGGCATAAAGATGGAAGAACTGAAGGCAGCACATGAGAAAATCAAGATGGGCAAAGCAGCTGGGCATGATGGTATAACTCCGGAAATATTTAAGTACATGGGAGCAGCAGGCAACCTATTACTCCTGAGGGTACTACAGGCAGCTTGTTGCAACAAGACCATACCAAAGGATTGGGAGATTGCCATAATAACACCGATTTTCAAAAAGGGTGACAACAGATAATGTGGAAACATAGAGACATATCCCTTCTTATTGTCTCTGGTAAAATTACTCTAGATTTCTGGAGCAGAGACTCAGACGCCTAGCTGAGCCAGAAATGGATGAGGTTCAGTGGGGCTTCTGAACAAACCGAAGTACTCAAGACCTAATCTTCACACTCAGACAGCTGAGTGAAAAGACCCTTGAGTATAAGAGCGAGATCCATCTTTGTTTCTTAGATCTGGAAAAGGCGGTTGACAAGGTCCCATGTAGTAAACTTTGGGACTATCTGGCAAGGAAGAACATTCCAGCACCTCTGATTCATGCTATACAGAGCTTCTACAAGTCTTGCAGAAATTATGTGAAAACAGCAAACCATAAGTCAGAAGAGTTCAGGACCACCACTGATGTTAGTCAAGGTGATATCCTGTCACCTTATCTTTTCATACCCTTCATGGACGATGTCACCAAGGCATGTAAGGAGAGGACAGGAAAGTATTCAGTGGGGTACTGCAAGATGAGACAGGTCTGTATTTCAGAGCTGGCATTTGCTGATGATGTTGCCCTGATTGCTAAATCAGAGGCACATCTTCAATCCAACCTGCAAGTCTGGAAGGAAGAACTGGAGAAGAGAGGGATGGTCATAAGCAGCTCTACAACAAAACTATGATGATATCACTAGAGGAAAGAAGGCATCAGATTAAGCTGGGAGAACAGGTCCTGGAGCAGGTCAGCCACTTTAAATACTTCGAAGCTGTCATAGACCGGAGGCATCAACGAAGAGTTGGCTACTTGAAGAGCATGTGGTGGGTTTTGATGTTATGAATTGTTGTTATGTATTATTATTGGATTAAATGAGATCAGCTATGAAGGTCCCTGAATTTAACAAATAGTATTTTAAACTTTCCAGAGTACCTTTCCGCTACCGCCCATTTGATCTCATTCAAAATTACTCTATATTATTATATAAATGACTTCGTGTAGTGTCTAGGGTTATGAATGTGGAGTGTAATGTGCAATAACCAACAAATATACAAACAAATAGTTTATTATCCACAACCTCCAACAGTACTACAACAATAACATACCAACGACACTTTAAAAGGCTATCTTATTTAAGGCAGTGGTTGAAATTTGTGTAAATAAATTTTGTACAATTTATTATCCTGATTCTAATTTATTTTGAACCAGGACTGACAATCAAAAGTGAAATCAAAAGAATCATTTACAACATTCCAATAACACAGTGGATCTTCTGTCCATACATACACTATTATTCTAATATAAGTGTGTGGTTATATTCTTCTACTTTGAGGTAATACTGGTATTACACCATAGGTTGTTGGTTATAATCACTCCCTTTAAGTTAAGTCTGTTTTCGTTTGTCACTTGTGGAAATATTAATATTAGGCACAGTTTTCTTTAATGTCACTTTCTAGTCTGTTAAGTTCTTTTAGTTGAGCTGTCAGGTGCCGAACAAGAACTTATCTTGGCAGGAGAATACAGGTAGAACGTTTCCTCTGCTCGCTTGACAATCTTTTCCACCTTTTGATGGGCAATGGCCACTAGCATGGGCTCGAAGTATACAGATAGAGTCCTGAATCGAGCAGTTCTCAAGCGTTTGGTACTGCATTAACGTCAGTACCCAGGACCCTGAAATGTGAAGGTTATGCATCCTTCTTTATACCTAGTATACTATACTATTCCACATTTAAGTACAGGTACATTACAAACAAACGAAAAGGGTCATAGCTTTATAACAACCTATGCCACCATTATCTTTTGATGTGACAATGTACACCAGTATTCCTCTCCCCTAATAGTTACAACGCCACTGCAATTCCAGCTGTCATCTTTCCATATAATAGGATAGGTGTTATGCTCCTTGATGACAATCATACATATTTTCTTGTAGTTTTACACCTCTCTGACAGTCTATCACATGGTGGATCAATCTCTAGGCTTTGCCTAAGTTTGCTACAGGCCTACTTACTTATTGTCGTACATTATTATCTCACATTCAATTTTTATTTCAAATACATGTTAATAAAGTCAATCTTACCACATTTATTCAATGAAATACACAGTGAACGATGACTGGCACACTTTCGATCTGCCGTTCTGTCCAGGCTTTTGAGAAATATGGTTTTCACTGCACAAGCCTGATCTCATCGCTATGTGTCAAAATTTTGTTAGAAATGGCGTCCCCAACTAATGCTTTTTCCCCAATATCAACTACTCTGGCCAATGATTACCCTTATTTCACTTGTAAACAAAGTCATTCAAAAATACAATTCAATTTTCTACTACGTTACTCGGGTGATATATGTTTAGTACGAGGTCGGCCAATAATATTTCGTCTCACTTCAAATTCCACCCAATCCCCTTCCTCGTACCGTCTTAGCCTAGCTTTCACCTAATTTTTTCCCAAAAATATGCGATCCAATCTAAGCAGATATGACTTGACCTGACAGTATCTCTCATCTCTATGTATTGTTTTATCAATATTTGATTATTTAATGGACTATTTAGATAACTAACAACATATTCTTGGTCAGCAAGTCTTCAGGTACACGAATATACGATTTTTATGGGGCTATGTGGCTTGGTTCAAAATTCTATCTTTTTTTCTATGTTAGTTTCAAGCTAAATACGAGAGCTTATGTCATTCGCAATAAGAGCTAAACGTGTTTCCATGACCGTAGTGTCCACATTTCTAACTTTTTCATCGTATTGGGGAAACCCGCCTATAGCAAAGCGTGCAAGTCGGTTGTAGTGTTAGAACCAATTTGAGACGTGATTTGCGTGTGTTATCCAGCCTTGCCTCTCCTTTCCCCAAATGCAGTTAGGCACATATTTCTTAGAACTAGAAAAAGTGGGGCGTTTATGTCAAGGACGAATTTGAAAAATAGGGTACCGTTTTGTTCGGCTTATGCGTTAGCAAATAATAAGCTGAAGGCGTAGGCGACAACCTACGATTCTCGCCGAAAATTTTTTAATCTATTCTATCTTGACTTTATGCCTATACTGTTATATTCTAAATTAGATATTGTATTTAGAAGTTCACTACAGAGCAGCAGCTGTGAAACTTTCCTCAGCAAAAGAGAAATTGGTGAGAAGACGAAGATGGCTGAATAATACTCCACCTATATCCCAGTCTTGACGTATGGATGCGAGTCATGGGCAATGACTACAACCCACTAAAGCCTGATCCAAACATCAAAAATGAGGTATCTGAGGAAGGTGGTTGAAGTAATACGAAGTGACATGGTCCGCAACCAGACGATACGTCAAGGCCTAAAATCTCAACCACTGCAGACCCGAGTAGAACAGTCCCAACTAAGATGGTTTGGCGTCTGCAGAATGGGAGAAGATCGGCTACCACGACAAGCATGGAAAACTAAAAGCCAGGGATCCGGACCTCCAGAACGGTCCAGAGTCCACTAGAAGGACAACATTAGACAATCTTTGAAGGACCGAGGACTAGAATTGAAGTAGGCCCGGATGAAGACATCCGATAGGATAGTATGGCTATCGCTCTTCCAAACCTCTACACCTCACGGTAGAAGAGGAACGACTAAGTAAGTAAGTATTTTGTCGCTACGCATTTTCTCTCTGTTGCAGTGTGGCTCTTTTTTTTCTTTCAATTCCAGGAATGTTTTCTATCATTTCATGTCCAGAATTCGGTATTCACAAAAGAGATTTTGGGGTAAGTTGTACATTTTATAATTCTATATTTTGCAATATTAACATGTGAAAATTTCTAGTGGAATCCACATCATACGAGGCTGGCAACTTTAGCATATAGAAAGATGACTTCATGACCCACCACTGCAAGAGCTGGTGACTGCTTCATGTGGGTTTCTCATAGAGAACCAAAAGCAGAGGTTGTCCCAAGTTCCATTCGCAGCAGGGAGTGGACGATGATAGAACTGATGTACATACTTATTATATTACCCTTTTCAACCAGTGCAAATGTAAATGTAAACATGTTCAGTATAAATGCAATGAATGTTTTCCGCTCACTGAAATTAATATTAATGATCAGAGGGTGTAAAGTTCTGAGGCAGATGGGATGGTGGAATGAAAAGGGGGACACCTGATTTTGTGTCAGGAAACCCAATACTCAGGTGGGTATCTGGTCTCTCTTATTTCATGATACTAGTCGGAGGTACCAACTGAGATGCTGTCTATGGAACAAGTGAGTGGTATAAGTGCCTTCAGTCAAAGCTAGACACCTACAGCAGACGAGTTTTACCAGACGCTGGACCATCTTCGCAATTATCCCACGATACTACGAGGGACGTGTTGCAACCCACCAGACTTGACCAGTGACGAGAGTGAACCAGTCCATAACCTGGAAAAAACAAGCATCGGCTGGAGCAGAAACCAACCAACATTTTACTGGCAGCTAAGTGCACATTCAAAGCTGCAAAGTAAACACTGTATTTTCAAAGCAGGAAACATTTTTTTTTCATATCGGACCATCGCCTGTGACGAAATTTTAAAAGACTTTATCTAAATTCACTCCATCCTTATTTATTTTACAATTGTTAACGATAATTTACTATTAAATTTTGTTATCTGTAAATATACAAAATTATAGTTGATTTTGTCATTTTGAGTGAAATGCTCCCGTATGTCTCATTTATTTTAAATACCCATAACAAAGCTATTTAAGTAATATTTTACTGTGTTAAGTCAGTTGGGGGCTTGAACGAGCTAAAATATATAATAATTCTTCATAAAAGGCGGCGGGCTGATACTAAATTAACAATTGCTCAGTCCTATTCAGCATTGTTCTTTATTTCTGAATTATCATATGAAGAGTCCCTCGAGATAGAAGCATCTTCATCCTTCTTTCTACAACCCTGCCAGCAGAAATCTTGAGCGAAGGTAGATACATTTGATCAAGCGCAGGTACAGGCACAAGTGGGAAGAAGAGCACCCAGGCCACACAAAAAATGATCCGTATTACCAACTCAGCAGAAGTGAACAAGTGGTAATCTTCAGACTTCGCACAGGTCATAACAGATTGGGATACCATCTATTCAACAAATTAAAGATAGGAACTACTGATGAGTGTGACTGTGGCACTGATAAAATGACTGCCGAACATCTGCTTCAAAGGTGCCTAACATATGTGGAACAGAGAAAACGCATATGGCCATCACCAGTACCATTCCTGGAGAAAATCTACGGAGATATCAACAGCCGCAGGCTGACCAATGCTTTCTTTGAACTTATTCAAGTTGACATCTGAGGGTGAACGAAGAAGAAGAAGATACCGCTGAAGACCCTCATTAGATACTCTAGGTTTTGGTCATTGTTGGACCATCACTGCAGAAAAGGGGAGTAAATTATGTGACAATATCATGGTGTACATATTTATTATACCAATATTTTAGCAAGTTTATACGTATAAATCTGTATGCATAGCATGTTGCTTTTGTCATCATCCACGGTCAAAAAGCAATTTCATCTGACTCAATAGGTTTAGATTTAATGCTCAGGTATAGCGGGAAAAATTATGAGGAAGATGAAATGGTGAATGGAAGTGGAGGTCGCCTGATGTTTATATCAGGAGACCCGATACCTAAAAAGAGGCATTTGTTTCCTCTCAGTTTGTGGTATAAATTACTAGCAGCCGACGCTAGATGCCTACGTAATACGGGTCTTTGAGACGCTTGCAACCTTAGTAGTTACCCCGACCTTTCTGCAAGGGACGTGCTACTGCCACAGTATTTCTGTCCGGAAGAGAAGAAACAGTCCAAAGTACCTCTGGGAACCAGCAGTGACTGAACCCAACATAAACGACAAATCATCGTCAACACCTGACCACTTGAGCACTGTGACGTATAATGGAAATATAAATACAGTCATCTGACAGCCTTTGCTTTCCCATTTAGTGTCTACCATTGGCTAAGCCAAACCACGCAATTTTCTGTCTGTATGACTCACCTTTGAATCCACGTCCTTTTTCTGGGAACATAACAACAGAGTTGTTTACCAATTTTTCGCAACATGCCAGTCTAAACAGGGGAGCGAATCACGTTTGTTTACCCGAGTTTCTCACGCGAGCTGATTTTCCAATTATCGGTCATTAGACAGATGCGCGTGGAAACAACGGACTATTTGAAGAGATACACGGGCGATAATATTTTCCCGACCACTTTTGATGTTCGTACGTTTCAGGGGGAGGTAAATGTTTGATCTGCGAAAGGGGACGTAATCTAAGAGAAGCCCGTTGCACGACCAAGTTTTCTAATGTCGGTCAGCATCGCTGAGTAGAATGAACGAATAAACCTTTGATCCGGGAAACGCAGTTTCCTGATTTCTCTGCTATGCAGAATGTGTGAATTATAACATCTTCTAGTGATAACAACCCCATGATCTGTATATATACTGCGTTCTCTCCAATTCGGTTATCAGAGTCGCTCAGAAATTTTTGGATAATCTAAACACGCCAGACCAGAACCATTTCTTCGCTAAATATGTTAAATAGTTTCGTGGGGATTTCATTTTCTGATTTGTGGTAATAGAAATTGTGCTAAGTGTTAAAATGTGTTAAGTTTACCATTTTAATTCACTGTAATTCCCTAACGTTTAAAACTAGAGAAATAACATAACGCGTAGATATTTTCTTGCCAGTTGTTCAGTAATGTAAATTCCATCACCCCACTTTCTTACAAAAGAAGATACGGTTTAGCTGACTGGGATTATTACGCGTGACGGATGAGTGACAGAATAGAATTTGCATTATATTTCATTGTGTGAAATTATATAAGTGACTAGTGTTAATATCATGTGACAAAACAACAGACACCGAAAATCAAATAGCTAGTAGTGACAGGCGATTTTTGTTAAAGTGCGCGTATGGATAAATTAAATAATAATTGACTTTGCACGCTGTTAATTTTCTCGCGGGCAATAACGAGGGAGGGCGTATACCCTTTTTCCCGACATGCCATAGCGGAAAACTTACGTGTGGATAGGATAGTAGCATTTTTGTCATAAATGTTCTTTTCTTCCTAATATAGTACCTGATCAAAACCAGTGGCCAGCGGTCTTATTATTACTTTGGGTCTTCGATTTTTGGGCTAGTTCGGTCCTCGTTCTTCATTCAGTGAAGGATTAATGGTGTCTTTCTTCATAGCTTACAAGTCCCAAGTTCCTTCGTGAACCGGTTGGGCCCAAGAGACAAATAAACATTACTATTAAATCTTAACTGGACTGTACCTTACCCAGAAATATTTATTTAATTTTTCCAGCCCACTGGACATACGAAAGAACATATATTCCTGACGGTTGACAGCCGTAGCAACAGATTGATCCAGAAAACTACGCTGTTTCAAAATCGGCACTCACCATAGAGCCAGCCGATAGGATTTACCATCATCATCATTTTTACATATTGTAACATTTGTCTTAGCAACCAGATGCTTCGCAATACTGGAATTACTTTTCTCCTTTTGCAACTGTGAACGTCCAGAGCACGTCTTGCTTCAGTAACTATTCGCGGTGACACTTGTTTTATCCAGGGAAAATTAAACCACCAAATTTGGCGTCCACCTTGTAATTATTATTCGATGTATAGGCTGGACTGGGGCCATATTTGGGCAACCCATCTGACAGTATAGGTTCAGGAACTATTGTAATTTTTTTCAAGGGATATCAACACCACGAGTGGGTAAGCGAGATTGTTTGGGGCCCCGTATGACAGAGAGAGAGAGAGAGAGAGAGAGAGAGACAGAGACAGAGAGAGAGAGAGAGAGAATATTGTCCTTTGTTACAATAATTGTACAAACTTCTTTTTTTATTTCGCTAAACTTGTGTACTTACTGAGTAGTAATTTAGTGGGAACTTGTTCTTCACAGTCTATTCTGTAACCTAGTGCTTATCTTTGACCTTTGGGTTATTAACTTCTTTTGGGATCCTTTCTCAACAAGGGGGAGGGCTCTTATTCGGTTATTCTCATATGTCTGTAAACATGCTTTATTGATTTCTATATGTTTGATGTTGTAAAAAAAAGTTTAATGATAATAAACAACAAAAAGAACTTAACTTTGTGTGTTGGTCAGACCCATAACCAATTAACCATAGTTTTTCACGTTTGTGTGTCTTGCTGTCACGTAATTGTGTGTGGCTGTGTTTAGTTTAACTTATTTTTCTAGAGATAAGGGGTGAAAGATTGTCTTACACTAAATTATAGTCGTATAGATAGGCTGGACTAGAGAAACTATTCAGTCCAGAGACAGATCTTCTCCTTAACTATTCACTCGATAAATCTATTTCTTACACCTTTATTCTCACATATTTACCACTATCACCTCTGCTCAGACGGGACCATAAAAATCTTCTAACCTATCTAAAATTTACGACAAGCACCAAAGTGTTGGCACAGTGTGGACGCTGTAAAATTTCCACCCATATCATCCGATGATGATAAAAATTAATTGATTATTTTCCTTGTTAAAATAACTTTATTTATTTCAGTCTTGTTAACCAATAATTGTTTATTAATCTTGTTATATGTAAATATAAATTTACAGTTGATTTAAATATTATGGAGTGAATTTGCACCCGTACGACTCAGGTTTTTTTTTTTTAAATACACAGAGCTAGTAAATTAGTACTTGCTGAATCACCTTCAGCTAGTGGCTCAGAAAATACGAGTCGAAAATTTTATAGATATTGTACTGGTTTATTTTTAAAGTTAGCATGTATTCCTGGTATAGAGTTTGAAATAATTTTCGTTCTTTATTTTTTTCAAAGCTGGAGGTGGGAACCACTGTGAACGCGGAACCCGATCGGGACAGATAGGTTAAATGGCGTAAGGCCGGCCCTGCCCATCTTTATCTGCTTTTTTTATGACTCTGGCTGACGAAGAGTGTTCCCCGAAACGTCCAGTATTATGAGTATCGTTCTATTGTAAAACTGACTTAATACTAATTTGTATTATTTTCTGTTTGAATTAAAATCGGCAGTGTAAATCTTACTGAGACAAAGAACACAGAAAAGGCCTGCGTTAGGACCATATGCTTTTTTCGTCGGGGTTAAGAGCGAGAGAGAGAGAGAATGAGAGAGAGAGAGAGAGAGAGAGAGAGAGAGAGAGAGAGAGAGAGAGAGAGAGAGAGAGAGAACGAACTTTGAACGAACTTTATTTTCAAAGGGTTGAGAATTGGGCTCACAGGCCCGTCTGACATTCTGCCCTTCCTTTCTCTCGTCTTTTATACTGATTTCATTTATTCTCACATATATTTTACCCATCAATTCAAGGAATTCAACGTTGTAAAGGTAAAATAATAGCATACTCACATTCACAGTATCTAATTATAAACATGAAATAGAATATGTTGAAAAGTACAAACTAAGTATTACCATGAAACAAAATATGTTGAAAATCACTAACATCATCATTAAACCTACACTCGATATTATACTATTTGTTCGGAAAAATAATCACATTAGGGGGGCAGATAATCAGAACTCATAAAGTATTCGAAAAGTTTACGATTGTATGAATAGGGACTGAGGTTGTTATGTTTTAGATAATGTGGAAGATAGTTCCAAAGATGAGCAGCAGAGTAAGCTAAGCTTTTCTTGAATAAGTCAAGCCTAGGCTTGGGCACTTGTATTTTGTTAAGGCGTTGACTGCGTCTTTCATTGTATTTGAACATTGGCCACAGATATGTTGGAGCATTCTGTGACAGGATTTTGTGAACAAATTTAGCTTTGTTAAACAGAAAGCGCTTTCTTAGAGGCAGTATTTTGAGATCTTTATATAGATCTACACACTGTGTTTGGCAGTTGTCAGAAACTAGACGCACTGCACGCTTTTGTAGTGAATGGAGCCTTTTTGTGTTGGACATAAAACAACCATCCCAGATTGTGGAGCAATAGTCAAGGTTTGTTTGTATATGAGATATATAGAACAATTTTCGTGCATCTTCATCTAGGAAATGTTTGATTTTAGCTAACTGGTAAACTTTCTGTGCCGTTTGCTTGGTCAGTGCATGAACATGTGAGTTCCAATTTAGATGCTGGTCAACGACTATTCCTAGAGTTTTATGTTCATTAACGTTTCCAATTGGTGAGGTACCAATATAGATCTGAAGTGTTGTTTTCTCAGAATTTTGTAATTTTTGTCTAGTTGATATTAACATGCACTTTGTTTTAATTATATTAATTAGCATGCGATTTCCGATGCTCCACTTAATCAGATTGTCTGTATCTTTTTGTAACGATAGTTCGAGTGTGTTGCAACTTGTATCACTTGTGTAGATAGTACAGTCATCAGCAAATAGGTCACAGGATGCGTGCTCGACGTGTAGTGGAAGGTCATTAATGTATATGGCAAAAAGTAGAGGCCCAAGAATAGAGCCCTGAGGAACGCCGGTATTTATTACGGTTGGGTTTGAGCAAGAGTTATTGTAAGAAACTACATGTTTTCTGTCTGACAGGAATGATTTAATTATCGTCACTAGTTGAAGGTTTACTTTTGATGTTTCTAGTTTTCTAATTAAAATAGCGTGATCTATCATATCAAATGCTTTTTTAAAGTCTACAAAAACTGCCCCACATATGTTATCGTTATTAATATTTAAGTGCCAGTTGTCAATCATCTTAGTTAGAGCTGTGTGACATGAATGTTTAGGTCTAAACCCTGACTGACTATCAATTAGCAAGCCATTGTTAACTAGGTGTTGTAGTGTTATTTTATGTATGTGTTTTTCTAGTGGTTTTGATAGCGATGATATTAAGGAGATTGGCCTATAGTTACCAAGGTTATTATTGTCGGAAGAGCCAGGTTTTAAGAGAGGATATACCCTAGCGACTTTAAAGTGCCACGGAAAGTAACTCCGTGCGATACATTGATTGTATATGTATGTAAGCGAATCACTAATAGCTGGAGCCGCATAACGCAGTATTCGATTACTGACTCCGTCAAGTCCTGATGAGTTATTATCTTTAAGTCCTAGAAGATAGTTATACACTTAATTAACTGTCATAAACGGAATGTTGGATGGGATTGTGTTGGTACATTTGTTCTCACAAAATACTGACAGCCTGCCTAAGTCACAAGGTGAATTTGGTATTGTAGATTTAAGACTGTTTATTTCTGCCTGAAGGTAATTGCTGAAGTCTGTGGAAGTAAATGAAGTATTAGGAGTTGACGAGACTGACAGATTTCGCTTGTTCGCTAAGGTATTGATTGCTTTCCATATATCTTTACTGTTTGTTTTGTTCTGAACCAAATTTTTAAAGTAATTTTTTTTCCTCTACGAATTAAATATTGCACGTTGTTCCTCTGTGCTCTGTATATGTTAAAGTCCTTGTTTTTGTGAGCTAGAGAGAGAGAGAGAGAGAGAGAGAAAGAGAGAGAGAGAAATAATCTGAATGCATTTTTAAAAAAAGATAGCAATCGCTGAAGAATATAACTACTGTCAGCGTCTATGATCTAATGAAACCATGTGACATAACTGAACCACATTACTTAACTGAACCATATTATCTAACTAAACCATGTGATCTAACTGAACCATGCAATCTATTTCAACCATGTGACATATACTGAACCATATGATCTAACTAAACCATATTATCTAACTAAACTATATGATCTAACTAAACCATATGATCTAACGAAACCATGTGATCTAACTAAACCTTGTGATATAACTAAATCATGTGATCTAATTAAACCATGTGATTTAACTAAAACATATGATCTAACTAAACCATGTGATTTAACTAAAACATATAATATAACTGTGTGGGTTTAGATGTTATGAATGTTGGTGTTATTGTTATAGTGTAACTGAGTGAGGTCAAGCTGTGAAGGCCTCTGAGTCTAATAGATAATAAGGGTGTGTTTTCAGAGAACCTTTCTGCTACCACCCTAAGATCTCACTCAGATTTATTTTTGACTAGTATGTCTGACAGCTACGTCTAATGTCTAGGGTAATGAAATTGTGGTATAATAAAATGACAACAAATACACTTAAGAACTCTATGAAAAATAATTATCAACACCCAGAGTTCAGTTTAAAATGTGAAATCTTTTTTACAATTTATTTGTTCCAGTATCACAATTTTGTGTATACCGGAATATTGAACTCAAAATAATAATTCAAAGTATTTACATAAAATTAATTCAATTTATAAATGAGTATATTCTTATTCACAACTGTAATTAAATGTGTCAATCTGGAAAAGTGTCAATTTATTCTTGCTCCTATGAATGGGTATTGATTACAAGAACGTTTGTCTTCATCACAATCCGAATGATCTAATGCACATTTCGGGAACTGAGAGAAGTTGAGTTTGATATATCAAGTGCCCGGTGTCGTGAGAAATTCTAATCCACATATATAAATTATCAGATAAATGTAAAGCCTAACACATAAATTCAATAAAAGGAAAGAAGAATGGTAAAGAACAGTGTTGTCACAATGACGGTACTCGAGATCCCCTTTTTATGCTTCGTCTGCATATTCTCACGCTTTCACGTTGATAGTAAAGCCTACTACATCAATACACGCTTTCTACAATAACACGTGTACTGCATTTCTAAGAAAAACCTTGAGATACGCAAGCTGATTATTGACCTAAATTAATACTAGCATTAATTACACTACGTTACCATAAACGAACGGACAGATGGACTTAGGATAGAAAGAAAGGGAGGGCTGAAAGCCGGAACGCATGCAACACTAACACGCGTCTCGCTATACAATTAATGCCATCACGCGTGTAAGGCCACAAGCACTAACTTTTTTCAAATCGACAGTGATAAAAAAACACTACCCATACGAGAGTTAGGTTTAAAAACTTACAAAACGCTTATTATGAAACATGACATTCTACTGTTTTATGTCTAAAATCCTGACATTAGTCTGACAGTACAGCAGGACAGGTGGCGGTTCTAAACATAAAAAAAATAAAAAAACAAATACACGACTATCCTAGAAAATACATATTTTGAACGCAGCCACTTAGCTCCCTTAAATTTGTATATTTGGGTTCCTTAGGACTTGCTGACAAATAATATGTTAAGTGTTACGCAAATAGTCTAGGAATTAACAAATTATAGCCAAAAGAAATAGTGAGGGTGTCAGACAACACCAAAATCAGAATCGCTCAGTGGCAGATTTTGAAACCACCATTGTACGGGAAATAGGTCCCCATGTTAAATCCTATTTGATTGGAGCGCAGTAAATGTAAGGCGAAACACGATTAGTCGGACTACAAATACTAATTTTTTGTTGTTAGGGGAAACAGTAGTAGAGGTACTTTTTTGAAAAGCTGTGTAAACATGGCACGATTGGTTAGACCCGCCAATATAGTCAATTAGAAGCGTCAGTTCAGCACCACATTTTCAAATAAACTTTCTAAAGCAACAGTGCGTTGAGATTCAGCTTATATTTTTCTAAATAAAAGCCTGAGACAGCGGCAGGTCGGATTTTGTGCCATATTCATTGCCAGTCAACGTAATTGTGTATTATTTCCATGAATTGTGGTAAGCTTGAAATATTTGATATCTTTTTAATGAAAATTGAATGTAAATTGATAATTTATGTCTGTATATGTGTGTAGTTCAGTAGCAAACATGAGGCAAAGCCTAGATATTGCTCCAACCTGAACAGAACGTGTCTGAGAAAAGTAAAATTGCATGGAATTGCCAAACAGTACACTGACACCTATCTTATTGACTAGAAGGAACTAATGCTGGAATTGCAGAGGCGTGGTAACCATTAGGGAAGAGTATACTGGTGTAAATTGTTTCAGATGAAGATAGCAGTTGGCCTACCGCTCTGAACTCAGTGTTTGTTATGTATTGTGTTCAGTCTGGAAATAGATTATAAATTAGTTCTGAAATAGGAGGTACAACCTTCTTGTTTCAGGGACCGTGGTCCTAAAGTTATTGAGCAGCACCTAGTCTGAGCTTTGCTGAATCTAGAGGCTGACAGCATAATCCTGGGTCCAGATAGCGACCAGTGAGGTGTCTCCAGAACACAGGGAAGCAATCGAGCAGAGGAGTCTTTTCCTGCCACCATCACGAAAGATAAGCTTCTGTGGCCAGAGGAGCTCAACATTATGTGTCCCCCTCTAAAATTGACATTATAGTAAAACAGAGGGACAATACCTTGTTTCAATTGATAGGAAGTGTAAACTTTTCCCCATACTATTTCCAAGATAAACAAACACTTGAAGTCATGATGACAAATAACAACATAGCTTGAAAAACAAAACCAGTATTACCTCATAGTACTACTACACAACTGACACACATAGGATAATACTAATAAAATATGTCAATACAAGGTTCATATTTATAAATTATGTACATATAAATTGTGATTACATTTGATTGTGATTCCTGGTTCACTGTGTAATTGAATCAGGATATCTATTAGTGAAAGTAATTAATACATATATATATTTGAAACTTTACCATTGATTCATTTAAGATAGTCTTATAGAGTGTTAAATGTGTGTGAGTGTCACAGTGTTGTCAAGTGTGGTGGAATAAATTAAATTGTTTATCTGTCTGTTGTTGTTGTGACTTACACTTCATCATTTACATAACCCTAGACATTCAACGTAGTCATCACAATATTCCAGAATAATTCTGACTGAGGTATAAATGTGGTAGCAAGTAAGGTTATCTGTAAAACACTACACCTATTAGATACAGATACCTTCACAGCTGATCTCAGTCAGTACACTAAGTCCCCTATAAGTATTTATATCATCCCACTTTACCACATATATTGGGGTCTCGCTCCCGGGATATTGAACTTTCTCCTATTATATATATTGGGAATAATAAGAATTAAAAGGTATCCTTGGGTGGAAATAAATAACGTTGAGCTCTCAGTGCCTGTGGTGTCCTTGGATAAGTAATTACAGATTGTATTGTTTAGTTAGACATTTTATACATTTACCTGTTAGAAAATGGCGGACCTGGCCAAATTTCGATCTGCTGCTGTGCAGACTGCAAAAGAGTTAGGAATGGACGGGCAAATTATGATTGCTTATGTCACTGCTGAATGTGACAAATATATTGAACGGGAAGAAAGAAGATTAGAAAAAGAGGCCGAAAGAAAGTTAGAGGCTGAAAAGGAAATTAAGAAGTTACAAGCTGAGGCTGAGACTAAGAGGCTGCAGATTGAGGCTGAGGCTAAGAAATTGGAAGCAGAAGAAAAAAGATTAGCTGCAGAAAGGGAAGACAAGAGATTAGCTGCAGAAAGGGAAGCCGAGGAAAGAAGACAGGCTGCAGAGAGGGAAGCAGAAAAGGAGGAGAAGAGATTACAAAGGGAACATGAGTTACGACTAAGGGAGTTTGAGTTTCAAGGCCATGCTCCTGAAAATGGTGCCAGTCCCTTTACCTCTGATGCCACTGCTAGTCAGGGAGCCTCAACCTCAGCTATGAACTTTCATTTAGATCATTTTGTTGAGAAGGAAGATGATATTGAGAGCTATCTAAATAGATATGAACTATTAGCTACCACGTATGGGTTAGAGAGAGAAAGGTGGAGCTTAAAGTTATCTCAAGGGCTTCGTGGGGCAGCTTATGAAGTTTTTGCCAAAATGAACAGAGGTGATCAAGAAAATTATGACATGCTAAAGCAGGCTCTTTTGTTAAGATATGAAAAGAACGCAGAATTTTTATAGAAAAAAATTTAGGAATGCTAAACTACTGTCAGGTGAAACCTATCACCAGTTCTCTGCACGGTTAGAGACATACTTGGAGAAATGGACTTCTCTGGGGAAAACCCAAGATCTTAAGGAAATGGTCCTTATAGAACAATTAAGAGAGTCCATGGCTCCAGACCTGAGAAAGTTTCTCATGGAACAAGGTGCAGAGAGGCTGGGTGAGTTACTAAATGTTGCAGAAAGGTATCAAGCAGCTCAGGCAGAGGTATCAGGTAATAAAAAGAAACAGGTGGATAATTTTAAGGCACCACAGAACTTTAATAAATTTGATCCTAGAGATCAAAACAAAGGTAAGCACCAGTTTGATAGGCCACGGTATGACAATAAAAATAAAACCCCACAATTCGATGAAAGGAAATATGATGAAAGAAAATCTTTCAACCAAGGAAAGAGATGGTGTAAAAATTGTAAGATGAACAATCATGACACTGACCGTTGCAGAAGGAACCCTATAGTTATGGCCACCCTTCAGGTCAGGTCGACCTCAAGAAAGGAGGAGGATATTCTGTTAGATACCACTCCAGAAGAGATGAGGAAGGCACAGGCTGGGGATAAGACCCTCAAGCCTTGTTTCAGGAAATTGTCAACTTGTCATACAACTCCAGGCAAGGGAGATTTTTACATGAAAAACAAGTTGATTTACAGGAAGGCCGGAACTAGATCCCATGGTCACGGACAGTTGGTTCTTCCAAAGAGATATAGGGCAGACTTAATAAGGAGCCTACATGTGAAACAAGATGGGGACCATGAGAAAATAGGTACCATCATCCAAAAGGTGGCTCACAATTATTATTGGCCCAAGGCAAGGTGGGACATTGAGAATTTTGTAGAAAGGTGTAGCATAGCACATGAGGGAACACCCACAAGTGGGAACATTGATCAGGACCTGGACACACGCCACGGGGCAAACTTAGGCCTGACAATACAAAAACAATAAATGTGATAAAGTGGACCAAATGGAATGGGAAGCCCCTTTTCACGGACAAGCTTCAATTAACTGTTTTACAATGGCCACTATGCAGAGAGTGCAAAAAGATGTCTTACCCCAGGATAAGCCGAAAATCCCTCAATCGGACTTAAACAAACTGGAGGAAGAGGATGTAGAGAGGAAATCTCTCATCAAGAATTCTAAGTGGGGAGAAAGCCCCAAGAAAAGAATTGGTAGCGGTCGTTTTGTGCATGATAATT
This sequence comes from Oreohelix idahoensis, assembly GCA_024509875.1. Classification (NCBI taxonomy): domain Eukaryota; kingdom Metazoa; phylum Mollusca; class Gastropoda; order Stylommatophora; family Oreohelicidae; genus Oreohelix; species Oreohelix idahoensis. Next base: position 187,164 of record JAMPIV010021106.1, read on the forward strand.
CTGGGAAGAAAAATCATCACTATAGCGCTTCGAGTGGAAGAGACCATACCGGTGCATGGACAAATAGGTCCACAAAATTAAAGGTCCATATGTAACGCTGTTAAGAACGTGGACTGATGAAAAGGCAGAGGAAAATATTACATCCTCATACCAATATGTGAATGAGCTGACCACTCGTTTAAAAACTGGCTGGAAACTTGCCAATGAAAATTTGAGACAAGCCAGGAAGAAACATGCTGCCTATTTAACAGGAAAGCTAAAGACAGAGATTTGGCTGTGGGAGAGAAGGTACTGCTTCTTCTCCCCGGTAGTCAGAATAAGTTACAAATTGGATGGCAAGGTCCATATACAGTTCTAGAGAAGGTGTCTAGAACCAATTATAAGATAGATAAGAAGGGGAAAGAAAAAATCTATCATGTGAATCTCCTGAAGAAATATTTGGAAAGAGAAAATCAGGAAGAGACACACTTGTTGACCTTGTCCATTGCCATGGAGATGAAAAAGGAACCACTTTCATCATTTGAATATCCATTACATCCCTGTGAGACAGCGGCACAGGTGAAAATCAGTACACATTTAACGAAAAATCAGAAAGAGAGAGTGCAACAGGTTCTAGATAATCATACAGAGGTGTTAACAGACCGACCGGGGCATACAAACTTATTGGAATATGATATGAAACTGATAGACCCCACACCTGTCTGTATGAAACCCTATTCGATTCCTTTTGCTAAGGAGAAAGCTTTGAAGGAAGAGATAGACTATTTGTTGAAGGAAGGAATTATTTCACACAGTGAATCTTCGTATAGTTCCAGTGTTGTACTCTTAAGGAAACCCTCTGGAGAACATAGACTCTGTATAGATTACAGGAGACTGAATGCTATTACAGAAGGACAGGTGGATCCATTGCCGGATACAAATCAGTTGTTTGCCAGACTAAATAAAGCTAAATATTTCTCAAAAGTGGATCTGAGTAAAGGATACTATCAGATTCCAGTAAAGCCTGAGGTTAGACCATACCTAGCGTTTAGTACCTCAGAGGGACACTATGAGTTTAACAGATTGCCATTTGGATTGAAGAATGCACCTAGTGTCTTCTCTAGAATGATGAGAAAATTATTGGACCCTCTGAATAATCCATGTATCACAAATTTCATGGATGATATCCTTATAGCAACAGAAACATTTGAGGAACACATTGACTCTCTGAACATGCTGTTTAATCGACTTAGAGAAGCGAATTTAACAGCCCGACCAACCAAATGTTGCGTTGGATGTAAAGAATTAGAATTTTTGGGACACACAGTTTATCAGGGAAACATGACCCCTGACCCCAAGAATTTAGAGAAACTAAAGAAAGCCCCAAGACCACAAACCAAGAAAGACGTGAGATCCTTTGTCTCATTATGTGGTTTCTACCAAAAGTATATCAAAAACTTTAATTCCATATGTGCACCGTTAACTGATTTGACACGTAAAGGACATCCAGATCGAATTACATGGACTCCACAATGCGAATTCGCTTACCAGGAATTGAAGGAAAAGCTCACAAGTAAACCTATTTTGAAATTACCTGACTTAAGTCAAGAATTCATTGTAAGGACGGATGCCAGTAATATTGGGTTAGGTGCGACTCTGCTACAGAAATCAGATGCATTGGATGGGGAATTAAGCCCAGTGGCATATGCTAGCAGAAAGTTGAATAAAGCTGAAACCAATTACTCAACTAACGAAAAAGAATGTCTTGCAGTAATATGGGCGATAAAGAAATTCAATATTTATCTGTATGGGAAGGCATTTAAGTTGCAAACGGATCACAAACCCTTGTCGTTTCTAGCGCAGGCTAGACATGAAAATTCTAGATTACTCCGTTGGTCATTACTGATGCAGCCATATGAGTTTAGCATAGAGTATATAAGTGGAAAAACAAATCTGGGAGCGGATTTTTTACGCCGCCATCCGTGTGATGAGAATCACCCTAAGCCCCAGGAAAGATAATAAATTTCTCTATGTGTATATAGAATTATAGACTGACATATAACGTCTGTTTCAAGTGGGGAGAATTTGTCGTGAGAAATTCTAATCCACATATATAAATTATCAGGTAAATGTAAAGCCTAACACATAAATTCAATAAAAGGAAAGAAGAATGGTAAAGAACAGTGCTGTCACAATGACGGTACTCGAGATCCCCTTTTTATGCTTCGTCTGCATATTCTCACGCTTTCACGTTGATAGTAAAGCCTACTACATCAATACACGCTTTCTACAATAACACGTGTACTGCATTTCTAAGAAAAACCTTGAGATACGCAAGCTGATTAATGACCTAAATTAATACTAGCATTAATTACACTACGTTACCATAAACGAACGGACAGATGGACTTAGGATAGAAAGAAAGGGAGGGCTGAAAGCCGGAACGCATGCAACACTAACACGCGTCTCGCTATACAATTAATGCCATCACGCGTGTAAGGCCACAAGCACTAACTTTTTTTCAAATCGACAGTGATAAAAAACACTACCCATACGAGAGTTAGGTTTAAAAACTTACAAAACGCTTATTAGGAAACATGACATTCTACTGTTTTATGTCTAAAATCCTGACATTAGTCTGACAGTACAGCAGGACAGGTGGCGGTTCTAAACAAAAAAAAAAAAAATAAAAAAATAAAAAACAAATATACGACTATCCTAGAAAATACATATTTTGAACGCAGCCACTTAGCTCCCTTAAATTTGTATATTTGGGTTCCTTAGGACTTGCTGACAAATAATATGTTAAGTGTTACGCAAATAGTCTAGGAATTAACAAATTATAGCCAAAAGAAATAGTGAGGGTGTCAGACAACACCAAAATCAGAATCGCTCAGTGACAGATTTTGAAACCACCATTGTACGGGAAATAGGTCCCCATGTTAAATCCTATTTGATTGGAGCGCAGTAAATGTAAGGCGAAACACGATTAGTCGGACTACAAATACTAATTTTTTTGTTGTTAGGGGAAACAGTAGTAGAGGTACTTTTTTTGAAAAGCTGTGTAAACATGGCACGATTGGTTAGACCCGCCAATATAGTCAATTAGAAGCGTCAGTTCAGCACCACATTTTCAAATAAACTTTCTAAAGCAACAGTGCGTTGAGATTCAGCTTATATTTTTCTAAATAAAAGCCTGAGACAGCGGCAGGTCGGATTTTGTGCCATATTCATTGCCAGTCAACGTAATTGTGTATTATTTCTATGAATTGTGGTAAGCTTGAAATATTTGATATCTTTTTAATGAAAATTGAATGTAAATTGATAATTTATGTCTGTATATGTGTGTAGTTCAGTAGCAAACATGAGGCAAAGCCTAGATATTGCTCCAACCTGAACAGAACGTGTCTGAGAAAAGTAAATATGCATGGAATTGCCAAACAGTACACTGACACCTATCTTATTGATTAGAAAGAACTAATGCTGGAATTGCAGAGGCGTGGTAACCATTAGGGAGGAGTATACTGGTGTAAATTGTTTCAGATGAAGATAGCAGTTGGCCTACCGCTCTGAACTCAGTGTTTGTTATGTATTGTGTTCAGTCTGGAAATAGATTATAAATTAGTTCTGAAATAGAAGGTACAACCTTCTTGTTTCAGGGACCGTGGTCCTAAAGTTATTGAGCAGCACCTGGTCTGAGCTTTGCTGAATCTAGAGGCTGACAGCATAATCCTGGGTCCAGATAGCGACCAGTGAGGTGTCTCCAGAACACAGGGAAGCAATCGAGCAGAGGAGTCTTTTCCTGCCGCCATCACGAAAGATAAGCTTCTGTGGCCAGAGGAGCTCAACATTATGTGTCCCCCTCTAAAATTGACATTATAGTAAAACAGAGGGACAATACCTTGTTTCAATTGATAGGAAGTGTAAACTTTTCCCCATACTATTTCCAAGATAAACAAACACTTGAAGTCATGATGACAAATAACAACATAGCTTGAAAAACAAAACCAGTATTACCTCATAGTACTACTACACAACTGACACACATAGGATAATACTAATAAAATATGTCAATACAAGGTTCATATTTATAAATTATGTACATATAAATTGTGATTACATTTGATTGTGATTCCTGGTTCACTGTGTAATTGAATCAGGATATCTATTAGTGAAAGTAATTAATACATATATATATTTGAAACTTTACCATTGACTCATTTAAGATACACAGCTGATCTCAGTCAGTACACTAAGTCCCCTATAAGTATTTATATCATCCCACATTACCACACCCGGAGACAATTTCTTAACTGAGTGGTGCCTGGTATGCAGGATGAATTTTGGTTAGATCACCAGCCTCCACTGCCAAGTAAGGATTCTGCTCTTGCAATATAACACGGAGGCACACAGTCGATACTGCCTCAATTCTTTAGATGCAGAAATATAGACAGGTATAGGTTGACCTGGGCTAACTTTGAGTCATAGATGAAACCCTGGAACGATATAAATGCGTCCTACTCAACCTCTCATATAACTCTCTCTTTCCCTAACTACTAAACATTTTAAATCATATTCAGACTCAGCATAGTAACTAAACAATTAGTTAACGTTCTTAATTGGTTGTATACCCCATTCATGGTCAAATAAACTTCAAACTACAGTTTGACACTTTCCTTGACAAAGGAAACATTTTACGTTAATAATATCAAGTCATGTACAATCACGGTGACTTGCTGAAGAAGACGGCCAGTGGTTTGCCTGGTCTTATGTCATAATACTGTACAACAATTTCCCTATTAATATTTAATTTTTCTTTCTCCCAAAATGTCAGAAAGCCTGTCTGGTTTTTCTACAACATGTTAATATATTTCCTAACAACTCTGTGAAACAACACAAAGTTTGATGTTGACTTCCCTCTAGATACTTCTACCCACATAATTTTCATACATATTCAATAATACATACATAATAATAATATAATGGTGATATAAATGTTTTCTTTCTTACCGCATCAGAGAAATATTAACACTAATAAGTTTGATTTGCGATAAATATGGTCAAATCCAGATCGCTTGCTGGTGTAGATCAGCAAAGTCAAGATAGTACTATTATCTTGCTTGTAGAACAACTTTAGTGTAGAAAATTTCTGTTACAAGTGGCCCCGAACACTAACTACAAATTAGTTTTATCCCTCCGTTAGTATATTAGTCTCCATCCAATCAGGGACTGTTTGGCTTCTAGCGTCTTTTTATTCAAAACTGAACTCAAATTTCAAATCTAGGACTAACTTCCCCTCTATCCCCACTACAGGGAAAACTGAGAAAGATTCAAGTCTGTTCGTCCATCTGTCTTCGTCAATATCTCAGTTATATCCTACAAGTTTATAATTCTGACAAGTAATTAGTGATCCTGTTGCTGTCTGTCACACAGTGGTTTTATTCTTTTATTTATTATATTCACTATTATCGTTTTTATTCTTCATTTCCTCAAATAACATATTTTTCTATCTTGCCAATTCAAATCTGTAAACACGAACTCGTGACACTAGTCCTATACTTCTTTTCTTCCCCTATCCGTACTGTATTTTCAAAATTTCCACGTTAAATCGCAATTTTTTTCTTTTTTCTTAACTGTCGTTCTCATTCAGAACGAAACAGCGCTTTTGTAGTACGTCACAAAATTTTCGACAACGCGTTTGCCTCATGTTACCTTATAGTTACTTTTTAGCCCGAATACGACTGTGTGTGTGTTTTGGGCTGTGTCGCGTCCAACAGCGTAGATATATACATAGAACCGCGTGTCAGGCGAAGAGGGGTTTTGCAAGGCGTTGGTAATATTTGCGTTAATTCTTACTGCAGTTTCGTACACTTCTGGAAATTGTCCGAATTGCTACTATTGGTGGCGTTAAAGTTAAAATCGTACGTTAATTCAGAACGGCAGTTTGGTGTCGCAGTTCTGGCACAAGTTAATTGTTAGTCTCAAGGACGAAACTAGGAAAGCGTATAATATTTGACGACGGGATCATTGTCTAAGCATTACTACTGCCTACAATTCAGCGCTCTACTGGCGTTGAGGACGACGATAGGCAAACACACACGGGCGGGTTTATTTATTATCATAGGAGTAAAATCTTACTGAATTTAGCGATTGTTTCACAGATTTCGCTACAATAACTAAACTATACGATCTAACAAAACCATATAATCTAACTTCTTCTTCTTCTTCTTCTTGCGATCGCATCTTTGATGATTACACCGTCAGACGAGTTCTCATGATGAATTCGACTGTTGTTTGAAGTTCCTCTTTAACTCCATATAGCTTTGAGTTTAGTGTTGAGTCATTGGGCCAGTATATCTTTCTAAACTGGTCATACAGAGGACAGTCCTGTAGAACATGCTCAGCAGTTTGTTCGTTTAATCCACATGTGCACAGTGGTGAAGCAGACAGTCGTAGCTTGTGCATGTGTTTATTCAGTTTGTTATGCCCTGTCCTGAGTCGAAAAATAGTTATCTGTCCCTGCCGGTCGAGAGTGTGATAGTCGTCTTTGGGTTGGTTCTGTTCTCTTCTGATAGTCTGGATAGCTCTCTTTTTCTCAAAGTATGTGACTTCATTATCTTCTTGTTCACATTCTCCTCCCTTTTTTGCAAGTTTATCTGCCTTTTCATTTCCGGGTACACCACAATGAGATGGTACCCACTGAAGTATGGTTCTCTTTTTGGCAGCTACCTTGTTTAGTTCATTTCTCAGATGCGGGAGTTTACCACCCTTGAGAGCTTGCAGGACAGACAGTGCATCTGTGAGGATGACTACCTGGTGGCAGTCAGAGTTGGTGTTATAAATCATATTTGCAGCTTGCTCTAGAGCTTGAACCTCAGCTGTATAGTTGGAACAGAATTTACCAGTGGGAATGTGCCTAGTCTCATAGTGGTTGTCAGGATATGAGATAAAGATACCGGCACCTCCATTCCTAACAGCATTAGTTGCTGATCCATCTGTATAGGCATGTATCCATGATTGATCGGGATAGCTTTCTTGGATCATACTCAATGTAGCAGTTCGTTTTTGCAGATCATTATACTCACATCCACTTGTGAGACCACTGACTGATGTATTAATTTGGAGGGCACTGCTGGCCTGCTCCCATGGTACAGGGTATAGGGTGGGCTTCAGTGGTGTTGTCTTCATGGATAGGTCTTCTTGATGCTGTCTTATAAGTCTTTTCCCCCGATGCACAAAGCTGCTACGCTTTAGACGTCCCAATGCCAGATCATCTAGTCTTGCCTTCATTGGGTGCATTGGCATACTGTTGTACTTTTCCATCTGGATCATGGTTTTTGTGTCTCTTCTATGGGACAATGTCTGTAATCCAGCAACCTTCTGCATCTCTGTTATTGGTGTAGTTTTCATGGCTCCTGTAATGAGCCTGAGAGCTTGATTTTGCACCTTGTCCAAAGACTGCAGATGTGAGTTAGCAGCTGATGACCATGCTGCTGAGCTAAACTCTAAGTGTGGTCTTATTACTCCATTATAAATCTTCTTTAGATTTCGTTCATTTGCTCCCCAGTTGGTACCTGCTAATTTTCTGAGTATGCCTAGTCGTCTTCGGGCCTTTCCTTCTGCGTTTTCAATATGCTTATTCCATGTAAGCCTTTGGTCAAATGTCACCCCAAGATAGGTGGGGTAGCTTTCTTCCTTGATCACGGTTGTCCCTAGGTGTATGTTAGCTGATTTGTCCTTTGGGGCGATGGAGAACAGTGTTGTGGAGGTTTTGTCTGTGTTTATTGTGATAAGCCATTTCTCTGCCCATGACACTAGCATGTCTGCTGCCCGCTGCATTCTATAATTTGCTGTGGTGACATTTTCATCAGCGCACCAGAGTACTAGGTCATCTGCATATAAGGCAGCTTTAACTCCTGCAGGGAGATCTTTCACCAGGTCATTGATGTAAACAAGGAAGAGTGTTGGGGAAATTACTCCTCCTTGAGGTACCCCCTGATGGAGCAACACTTTTCTGCTCTGCAGACCGTCAAGAGTGACTCTAGTTCTCCTGTTATGCAAGTATGACTGGATCCATTTCATCATGTTGCCTTGGATTCCACTTCTCCTAAGTTTTGCAATGAGGCCATCTTTCCACACCTTGTCAAAGGCCTGCTTGAAGTCGACCCAGATCGTTAGGATCTTTTTCTTCTCCTGGAAGGCATCTTCTATTGCTTGAGACAAGTAAGTAACTTGGTCTTCTATACTGTAGCATTCTCTAAATCCAGCTTGTTCCGGCACCAGGATCTGCTCAGACTCTAAATACCATTTCAATCTGTGGTTGACTATTCGCTCCATAGTCTTCCCAACACAGCTTGTGAGACTGATTGGCCGGTAACTTGCAGCCTCGGTCTTACATTTCCCTTTCTTTAGTATGGGTATTGTGATGGCTTCTCTCCATACTTGGGGTACCGTTCCTTTCAACCAGCTGTGGTTGAATATCTCAAGCAGTTTTGTCTTTGCTGCTGAGCTCAGATTTACTAGCATTTCGTTGCTGATTTTGTCTGGGCCGGGTGACTTTTGAAACTTAAGCTTGGAAATAGCCTTCTGTAGTTCTCCTAGTGTGATGGGTTCCCTCATTGGGGCAGGAGTATCTGTCTGTCCCATGGTTGCCAGTATTTCTTTTCTTATCTCTCTCTGATGATCTATGTTAATGGGTAAGTTGCTTTCTGAACTGTATCTTCTAGCAAACAAGTCTGCAGTTTGTTTTCCTCTGAAAAGTTTGCCACCTTCATCCAATGTGATAGTCTGCCTAGGTGAGGAACGCTCTTAATTTAGAGACTTGACTAATCTCCAAAGTTTCCTGCCGTCTTTCTCAAGGTTCAGCGATGCCGTTTTAGTTCTCCAGCTTTTCCGTTTTTCTTCTAGCTTTGTTCTCTGAAACTCTGCTACAGCCTTTTTCCATTTGTTGTGAGTTTCAAGTGAAGGCTGAGACTCTGCGTCCTTTCTAGCCCTGTCCATAGCTTCCTGACGTTCTTGGAGTGTGCTGGACCAGTATGGTATGTAGTTACGCCGGCATCCTTTGGGAATGGTTTCTTTTGCAGCTTGTAGTATGCATCTGTTGAAGTCTTTTACCACTTCATTAATGTCTCTGTTCTGTACCTTGAGGGTAGACAGCAGCGTGTTCACCTGATGCCTGAATAAACCCCAGTTGGCTTTTTTGTAGTTCCATCTTGTAATGGCTGGGCCTGTACTGAGAGTTGCACTCTGGACAGTAAGAAAGATTGGGCGATGGTCGCTTCCCCCTAGTTGGTCTCCTACTCCTCTACTAATAGATCCAGCTATATCTGGTGTGGAGAAGGCAAGATCTGGTGTTGAAGTTGTGTGCCATCCTCTGGAGTAGAAGGTAGGAGTATCTGTGGCATTATTGACTAGGATTAGGGAGTGATCATCTTGCCAAGTTTCAACCTCTTCACCTCTGTGATCCAGATGGTTATAGCCCCAGCTCTGGGAGTGGCTATTAAAGTCTCCAACTGCTATAAAGTTGGTGGCTGGTACCTGTATAGAGCTGAGACTCAGGGGTTTGTTGTTCGGACAGTAATAGTTCAGGAGTTCTATTTCCATCTTGTCTACCTTTATCTGCAACAGCTGATATTCTGCTCCATCCATGAAGGTTTTCCTTTCGTGTGCAGGGATGTTATTCCTTACAAGAGTAAGTAATCCTCCTTTTCGTCTATCTTTTATGTCGGATCTGAAGCATTGATATCTGATGCGTTATGCCATATGATGATGGATGGCATCCGCATGTCTGGTTTTGTGTAGTGTGTAGATGTGTTCAGTCAAAACAATGTTCATGCAACAATAACAGGGCAATCCACATAGGACGTCAGTAAACTCACGACGTATAAAGTCAATGAGTCTTGAAACAGCCGTTGACGTTTTTCTTCATTATTTATTGTGGACGCCACAGTGACAAAATGGTTACGCAAATGTGTAGGCACATCAAACAGTCATTATCACAGCAACATTCAATACAGCAATAAACGGTAGACAGCATTACAATGATGAGTCAGATGCATGTTATATTTCATAGTGCTGTAAATGTAGTCAGGTGAACAACTCCATCCTTTTCTATAACAGCCAGGAGATAACCAGATGTATGAGATCAGTTCACTCTCCTTAGTTTGACTTCAGCAAGACAGACACGTCTGCCGAAGTATAAATAATGTCCTCAAGAATATCCTCTACATAATAAAGGTTTTCTAAACCTAGTTCATTTAACAAAGTAGCAAGTAATGGTCCTTGGTACATGCATCAACCGATGCAGTACAATGCAGCGACATGTGAGCTGGAAAAGAACATCTCGTGACGACGACTTTCGGAGACAGGCTATGAATCGAAATCGCTCACGACCCAAAATCGATAGAGTTAATGAAAAAGTAATTTACCTTGCTTTCATGAAATACACAGAAATATCACGCCTCCCGACATGTGGGAAAACACTAGAGGTATTATCTCGACTAAACGAAATATCCATAAGAGGACTACACATCCCTGACAGAACAAAAGAAAGCGGAGATCCCCTCTTCAACGAGGCATCTCTTTCGCCATTCCAAATCGCTCACTCCCACTAGTGGTGGGCGGAAACCGATCGACCAACAACAAGACAAGTCATGCGCAGTCCAGCGCAAAAATGACCACAGCTCAAAAGTTAACTGCATTCGATACCAACGCGAGAAGACAAATGCTTACCGAGAAAAGTGACTATAGATTTCAAGCAGTTGTTGCCCTTGCGTTATAAAACAGACATTGAAACAAAACGATGTTGCGAGAATTTATCACGCAACATATCACCACCTCCTCCCGATAAAAAAAAAAAATGTGGAACATATTTTTTTTTTTTAAATATCAAAGAGCATGCGATAAGCGGCTCAAAACGCACGAATTATGCGCTGATAATTAACTAAATTGCCAAACAATAGGCTAATTATAGAGTGTCTGGTGAGGATATACCTCAACAGAAAAATAAATATGTCTCAAAAAATATTCACATCGGGGAGGTGTCACCAACACACATCACGTTAGCATGTAAACACAATATACGTATGCAAGTTACTATAATCATCATTAAACAGCATACTCTAATATTGTCTTTAAAAATGGATGTACAAATCTGATAGGAAAATTTAAATAGTACATTCTTTGACATGTAATGACATAAGTACATAGCAAAGTTAAACTACATGACGATCCAGGACATATGCTCTGGTATTCCGAGGGTAAGTACACAATCTAGAACTCGTAAGGTAAGTCCTCAGCTCAACAATGACATTCTGAGAAAGTACAAGCAATATAATGCTAATAATAACTAATATGCTTCATAAGGTACAATACATTATTAATAATTGTGGCTGTTTAGTAAACTAACGGCCCTTATATTAACTACTCAGTCCTCCTCTATCATTTTTAAAAAACGAACAGAAGAAGATGACAACAAAGCACGATAGTGTGTACATATAAAGTAAGTACAGATGTGCTAATCTATTGTAGAAATATAGGTGTGTTATGACTCTGTAATATATAGAAATATAGGACAGAAGTATTAGTTGGAGTCATGTGGGCATCTAGACAAAATGTCAGCCATCACATTATCCGCACCACGGATAGCTCGTACCGTGAAGTGAAAAGGTTGAAGAGCTATAGCATATCGAGTGGATCTCGAACTCTTCAAATTCTTAGTCTGAATAGCTGTAAGAGCTTTCTGATCAGTCTCTAGAATGAAATGTGCGCCCAGGAGGAATCTTTGTAGCTTTAGAATTGACCAAACCATCGCTAACAACTCACGGTCTAAAACCGAGTAGTTCCTCTCTGCCGCATTTAGTTTTCTAGAAATGTACATAACAGGATGCAGAGTATTTGCATATTCTTGCATCAGTGCTGCTCCAATCCCAGTGGATGAAGCATCACTCCGAAGAACAAAAGTCCTATCAAGAGTAGGTAATCTTAAGATGGGAGGAGAAGAAAATATATTCTTGATTTGGTCTAGTGAAGATTGGCATTCTTCAGACCAACGGACCAGATTAGGCGAACCTTTCTTCAACAATGTTGAGAGAGGTGCCATGATCGAAGATAAATTTGGAATAAATCTCCCATAAAATTGAATTAAACCTAAGAGACTCCTAACTTGTTTCTTCGTTTTAGGAACAGAGATGTTCAGTATTTTGGAAGTATTGTGGTCTTCTGTCTTCAAGAGACCATGACCAACACGATGACCCAGGAAAGAGATTTCACCAAAACCAACAAAAGCTTTAGAAGGTTTTGCTGTCAAATTATTCTCACGTAGAGTGGACAGTAAGTCATATAACCCTAAATAGTGATCTTCCCAGGTATCACTGAAGAGACAGATGTCATCTAAGTATGCGATGACATCCGAACGATGTGACAGAATTCGACGCATCATGCGAACGAAAGTGGCAGGGGCGTTCATGAGACCAAAAGGCATAACATTCCATTGAAATAGACCCCTAGGTGTAGAAAAAGCAGTAAGAGGTTTGGCATGCTCTGCTAAAGGCACTTGCCAATAACCTTTAGACAAGTCAAGTTAGTGAAGAATCTAGAATTAGAAAGTCTAATCAGTAGATCTTCTAACAAAGGCATCGGTTCAGCGTCGAACTTTGTGACCTGATTCAATTTGCGATAATCAACGCAAATTCGTATGTTCTTATCCTTCTTCCGGACAATAACCATGGAAGAAGAATATGGTGAAGTCGATGGTTCAATTATATTTAATTGAATCATTTCATCCAATTCCTTTTCCACTTGCGACTGAAAGTGTATAGGAATAGGATACGGCCTAACCCTAATTGGATTATTGTCGGTAAGAATTATGTCATGTTCTATGACATCTGTGTGTCCAGGAATGTCAGTGAGAACATCCTGAAATGTTTGTAACATCGACGAGACTTGTCGATGTTCGTCACCAGAAAGATTAGGAGAAACAGAAACGTTTTTCCAAGATTCCGTGGAATGTAATGGAACCACTGGAAGGGGAAGGTTGACATCAGAGAAGGTAGCTTCCTCATCCTGAATGACAGACAGGGATGAATAATGACCGTGAGGTGCAGGAGCATCATCCGTTGCCTGGAAAATAGGCAGCAAATAGTCCGGACGTTCGTGAAATTCCGAAAGCATGTTTATGTGGAAAGTTTTATGCTTTCCATCAATATCGACCACATAGTCAACATCGGAAATCCGAGAGACTATTGCATACGGACCTTTCCATGCAATAAGAAGTCTATTTTCCCTACTGGGGAGTAGGACGAATGCTTTGTCACCTGGACAAAGTTGTCGTAGACATCTATTCTTGTTAGCAAACTGCCTTGCCTTCTCTTTAGCAATTTCTGATGAAGCAGTTGCTAGCTTACATGCCTCAATGATCTTTTGTCTAAGAGCAATGACATACTCATATGAGGATTGAGTTTCATCGCTAATATCATCGGCAGTGATGAGATCGTGTAATAAAGACATAGGGCCGCGTGGACGCGCGCCAAAGACAAGTTCGAAGGGAGAAAATCCTGTGTGTTCATTAGGGACTTCTCTATAGGCAAAGAGAGCCGCGGGTAAAACCCTGTCCCAATCTTGAGGATGATCTTCAGTTATCTTACCAAGCAAAGTCTTGAGCGTTCTATTCAGACGCTCAACTAACCCATTAGGCATAGGATGGTAGATACTACTGAGAGATCGTTCAATATGTAAGGTAGACATCACCTGTGACATAGTGTCAGATATGAGTTGAGTGCCATGGTCTGACAATATTTCTCTGGGGAACCCCAAGCGAGAAAATATCAACCAAAGAGCATCTGCGATATCTGTAGTAGATATGCTCTTAAGAGGAATAGCCTCTGGCCAACGTGTGCACATATCGACACATGTAAGGATAAACTGATGTCCTCTGGCCGACTTGACCTTAAAAGGGCCAATAATATCTATGGCCATTTTCTGAAACGGCCGAATAGGAATGTCAGCAGCCTGGATAGGCGCAGCATGTCGTGGTCCTCTAGATTTGACCTCCTGACATACCTTGCATGATCGGCAGTAAATACGAATGTCCTTATTGACAAAAGGCCAAAAGAAAGCCGCAAGGACTCTCGACTTCGTACGGGCAAAACCCATATGTCCAGCACATTGCGAGTCATGAGCATGTTGTAATATTTGGACTCTCATGCTCTTGGGAACAAGAATTTGCGAATGTGCCGACGTAGTCGAATCTTGTACCATACGTACAAGTACGCCGTTTCTCATTGCAATCCAAGATTTTCTATTTGTATCCTGATTCGGATCACCTTTCTTCGCAAGAACGAAGAATTTTTTTAAAGAAGGATCTTCTTCTTGCAATTTTATGAAAGAGTCACGAGTAATTACTAAGTGACTATCTTGGCTATCAACTTCATTATCACTATTCAGTGAAGTTTCGGGTGTTTGTAGAGCTTGTGCTCTTGTAACTACTGCATTTGTAGCTTGCATGTTATTATCTTCCCAAGCAGCAATCTGCTGTGGGGTACACTCCCTAACTCCGTGAATACGACCAATAATAAGGTCCGCAATAGGATTAGGTAAGAGACAAGCATGCACATCTCCAGTAAAGAAAGGAGTGGCAATGCGAATTACAGCAGTAGGATATTTTTCTAGAGTGCCGCCAAATGTGACACATTTAATAACCCTTCCTGTAGCACAAGATGGATCTACAAGCGATTGTCTAACACCAATAGTGGTGCATCCGGAATCGAAAAGTAGTGAGACCGGAGTATCATTAACAAGACCCTTATGTAGAATTAAAGAACCCCTCCCGTCATGCGCAACAGCAGCAGGAAGAGCGGGAAGTGGGTGACCACAACTCAAAGTAGTTATGGTACCTGGTTCGAATAAAGTACTGCATTGGGGGCATTTGTTTGCTCTTTCAAAGTCAAAAGCAGAACTAGTGACAGCGTCAAAGTTTTTACTATCAACAACATGATTACAGGCTCCCTCAGTTTCCTGTTGTACAGCATTAGCCTGCTGATATCTCTTTTTTTTGTGTTGAGATCTACCCCGACTATTATTACCTCTGAAGTTATCAGAGTTATTATTATCTCTGCAGTTATTATTGTCTCTATTGTAATTGTTATACTGGTTCGAATTCCAGTTTCCACGATTACTATCATGTTCACATTGATGCGAACATCTATTTGTTTGGTTCTGAGATCTTCGGCAGGAATAACCTCTATTACCATATCCTCTTTTGAAATGCTTATAATTATTAGGGTGATAGTAACGACCACTATCAGGTTGTCTCCAATTCTTCGAAGAAGAATCACCATGAAATTGGTTTCCATGATTTTGACAGAAATTACCGCTACTCTTTCTATCAAAATTTTGTTGGAATCTACGAGCAAAGTTTTGACCATACGGAGCTGCCGAAGCAACTGGTAAACCTTCTTTCACCTTAGAGTTACCCATGGTTATGTGTGGGTGCGCAGTTACGTATTGGCAACAGAAATCTTCCATTTCTTTTATTGTTTTAGGTTTACGTTCATGAAGGAAAGCAAGGAAAGACTCATTGACAGACGACATGACTTTGTCTCTAAGTATTAAGTCCATAAGTCCTTCATAAGTTTTTTCCGTCTTAGATAGTTCAACCCATCGTGAGAAAGTAATGCGTATTCTTGCAATAAACTCGGAGAATTCAACTCCATTTTCAGGTAACATGTTTTTAAATTGTAGACGATAGCCGTCTTCGTTAAGCTGATATTTCTTTAACAAAGCGGCCCTGACAACCTCATAATTGTTCTTGTCAGGTTCATCCACCATATTTAATACACTTAGAGCTTTACCTGTCAGTATCCCTGATAACTGATAAACATATTTTGCTTTGTCTATGTTATGAGCTGTACATGCTTGTTCAAATCTGTCCAGATAGAACATTATGTCATCACTGGAAGGACTAAATGTTGGTAACTTAATCTTAAAAGTATCATTATTAGCCTTCCCAGAAGATGAACCCTTGTTTGAATCATTACCATTACTCATGCTCGTCAATTTCAATTTCTCCAACTCTAAAGCTAAGAGTTTTTCTTCATGTTCCATTTTTGCTTTCCTCTCATCAGACTCTCTTTGTAACTTCCTTTCTTCAGCTTGAGCCTGCATTTGAAGTCTTTCATTTTCAGCTTCTTTTTCAAGTCTTTTATTTTCAGCTTCTTTTTCAAGTCTTTTATTCTCAGCCTCTAGCTGTAGCTTTCTTTCCTCAGCTTCTGATTCCCTTTTTTGTTTTTCCATTTCCATTTGGAATCTCTTTTCATCCACCTGCATCTGCAGTTTCTTTTGTTCAGCTTCCATATGCAGTTTCTTTTGTTCAGCTTCCATTGCTTTATCATATCGAGCAGTTGCAAATTCTTCTAACTTATCACCAGTCTTCCCAAGCAATTTACCCTGCTCAATAAAGTGCTCAAATGTAGACATGTTGTCTAACATATGAGTCCAAAACCTGAAATAATTAACTAATTTATTTCAAACCTAAGTGTAACAAGTCTTAATTAAGCACTTGTATATTCACATCACCTTATATTATCCCAGTCTCTGTGGGAAACAAGTCTCCAATCAAAGAACTTGTATATGAAATATCAGCACTCAAATCTTGATCATAAGTGCACTTCTCATTCAATAGTGCACGACACTATTCATCATTCATTTATCATCAGTATAGTAGTAACAGTGCATTAGCATAGCCCATTAACTAATTACTATAACTGTAAACAATGACTATGTAAACACATGCAGAATGTAAACATTGAAAATGTAAACAATACAAACAATGTAAACAATAACAATGTAAACAATAACAAAGATCAGCAACAATACAAAAACTTTCGCAGAAATCAACTAAAAATAAAGCAGAAATTAATGAAATATCACAAAAAATGTGACGATATCTGCGCTATAATTAAACAAAATACATGACACCACAGTGTATAAACAAAAATGTTGTATGAAACTAAAATATAGTCAAGATGAGGCTAACAAATACAAACAAATCAAACAAAACTAAAGAATGCGAAATAATAACGACAACAATATTAAAACATGTCATCACAACTAACATAAATAGCAACAGAAGTCGCTTAGCAAATTCCAGTATCGGAAATTTGCAAACCCTACAGAAAACGCTCACAATAGACGACCTCTATGACGTGGCATAATCTAACGGAGACACCACCCAACCGAGAACCCGCTGAAATATAAACATATAAATATACGAATAACATATAAACATATAACATATAGAATGAGATGATACACAGAAGACTCAGCAGAAGTATAAGGGCACAGTTTACATACAAACAGGCCACTTAACTTAAAGGCTTCCAATCGTAGAACAGCAGAAAAACGGATGTCAATCAACGTCCTAAAGAGCGAAGCTCCAACGATGATGGCACATCTGAACTGCTTCCACTGCTAACACGATGGTACAAGAGCTTCTGACATACTGTGTGTTGAGTTGTTTCGGCACTTGACCTTCTAATCCAAAAGTAAGTTGATGGAAATCGGTACTTGGCCTTCTTCAGAAAACAACCCGTTTCAACCGGCACTTGACCTTCTCAAAAAACGACAGCACTGGAACCTTGACAGCAGCAACTTGCTTGACTTGCGTAAAAGATAACAGCAGTCCGAGTTATCCGGCAACATGTAACAACGCCGGGTACTGTCAAATTCTTGTTTCCGTCAAAAAAAATTGAAATTTTGACTTTTACCGGGCAACGCCGAGTACTTTGAAAATTTTGAAGATGTTGACTGTATTGAAGAATGTTAATTTCTTGAAGGATGCTGATGAATTCTTGTTGAAAATGAAGTGGGTAAGGGACCCCGTGTTTGCTAGTACCAGAATCAAACCAGCTTATGGCCACCAAATGATGCGTGATGCCATATGATGATGGATGGCATCCGCATGTCTGGTTTTGTGTAGTGTGTAGATGTGTTCAGTCAAAACAATGTTCATGCAACAATAACAGGGCAATCCACATAGGACGTCAGTAAACTCACGACGTATAAAGTCAATGAGTCTTGAAACAGCCGTTGACGTTTTTCTTCATTATTTATTGTGGACGCCACAGTGACAAAATGGTTACGCAAATGTGTAGGCACATCAAACAGTCATTATCACAGCAACATTCAATACAGCAATAAACGGTAGACAGCATTACAATGATGAGTCAGATGCATGTTATATTTCATAGTGCTGTAAATGTAGTCAGGTGAAAACTCCATCCTTTTCTATAACAGCCAGGAGATAACCAGATGTATGAGATCAGTTCACTCTCCTTAGTTTGACTTCAGCAAGACAGACACGTCTGCCGAAGTATAAATAATGTCCTCAAGAATATCCTCTAGATAATAAAGGTTTTCTAAACCTAGTTCATTTAACAAAGTAGCAAGTAATGGTCCTTGGTACATGCATCAACCGATGCAGTACAATGCAGCGACATGTGAGCTGGAAAAGAACATCTCGTGACGACGACTTTCGGAGACAGGCTATGAATCGAAATCGCTCACGACCCAAAATCGATAGAGTTAATGAAAAAGTCAATTTACCTTGCTTTCATGAAATACACAGAAATATCACGCCTCCCGACATGTGGGAAAACACTAGAGGTATTATCTCGACTAAACGAAATATCCATAAGAGGACTACACATCCCTGACAGAACAAAAAAAGCGGAGATCCCCTCTTCAACGAGGCATCTCTTTCGCCATTCCAAATCGCTCACTCCCACTAGTGGTGGGCGGAAACCGATCGACCAAACAACAAGACAAGTCATGCGCAGTCCAGCGCAAAAATGACCACAGCTCAAAAGTTAACTGCATTCGATACCAACGCGAGAAGACAAATGCTTACCGAGAAAAGTGACTATAGATTTCAAGCAGTTGTTGCCCTTGCGTTATAAAACAGACATTGAAACAAAACGATGTTGCGAGAATTTAGTTTTGTTTTGGTCAGTAGTTCTCCTCCGCCGTCTGCTGACTCCACAAGACGGTCTAGAGGGTCCTCCAGTAGCTGAGGGTGGGCTCTGTCGAGGCTCAGAGCCCGGCACTGCACCTGCCTGGTGGAGCTCCACAGGGCGAGCACCAGTACGAGATTTATTTGACGGTGTACTCTCCATAGAAAAAAAAAAGCGAGTTGCGTGATACTGTGGTTTCCGGTGCGCCTTCTGGCCCAGTATCTATGACTTTAGCACCTGTTCAACGGGAGAGTGGGCTCATCCCTAATCTGTTTATGTTCCCAGTAGTAGACTATTCGCAAGCAGCCTGGGGGTGTCACTGCTCTGCGCGGACCTTGTTTACCGAGGCGGCGTCCGAGCTCGTATGGTGAAAATATGGTTGCATTATCTTCAAAATAGCCCTGTCTTTCCTGCCATCCTGCAACTTTGAGTTAGGGAGTTCTGAGCTCCAGTCTCTTTCCCAGGCATTTTATCCTGGCCTGGCACGCATACAGAGGACCCCACTTCTGGTTCTAAGTTAGCAGTTGGGGATAGGTGGGGTAGCACACTGTGCATTCCCCGTCATCCAGGGGGCTCTCCAACTATGCAGAGCTTGCACAATGCTGTGCTCTGGTTCTGGGCTCACCCAAGGAATCCTCACGTCCTGCACAGAGCCACTTCCAGATACCCACCACCTGCCAACCCCCCATTGTAGAAATCTCCTGCATGCGGCCATCCAGTCAAGAGCCAGTATTAAGTCTGGTGCCCAAGTGATCCCCCCAAGCTCAGTGTGCAATTCTGGGTTCTCATCATGCTGCAACACAGGGGGGATTGTGATGCTCAGCCATCTCTCTCAACTCTGCACCGATAAGTGACATCGGGGACTTAACTGTGTCTCAGTACTGGGAGGCCCCGTTTCTGGGTACACCACACACAGCCAATTGAGGCAACGGTCGCCGTGGGCGTGTCTTCAGTGGGGAAGTTGTGGAGTCTTCCTGTCCATGTTCTTGCACATCCTAACACTGCCCGCAAGACATCGGAGGTTTGGAGAGTGGCCTTCTCTGCTTTTTTGAGCCGGGGTGGGCTCCCCGGGCAAGTCTCGATGGGGATCGGGACGTGTCCACGCGCCAGTGGGCCCAGCATCGGCCGCATCTGTTGTAGGACTTGCTCTGCCAGGTTTGAGTTAGTAAATTTCAACTTTGTCATCTTTTTGGCATTGTGATGCTGGGGTGCCTGTGGATTTCCTAACGCCCCGGGTAGAAGCCAGAAGTGTACTGTGCCAGCTCTGGGGGAGATAAAGGGGGTGTTTCTGCGTCTCCTTGTGATACGTAGCCAAGGTAGGGCTCACAGTGCTCTTTCCCCGCCACCAAATTGCCTGCTGGTTACGCCGAGTTCTCCGAGGCTCTAGGCATGTGACCAAGAGTTGAAGGCAATAGGATCGTCACGTCCTGAGTCTCTGTGCCTGTACGATGGGTTCCGATCTTCAGGGAGCAGTCCACACTCGTTCCCACTCCCAGGACTTGTTCAGTATCCATCTGGCTCCTTCCCACCCACAGAGGGCGTGTACGGTGTAGTGCACCGGTTTTATTATCGAGGTTTGCTCCTCTAGATCCGTTGTGTTTAGCCTGAGGATTCGCACCCTCAGTTACCAGGACTACCTCGAGGAGGGTGTGGCTCTTCACCACGCACAACGATCTTGGGGTATGAGAGGTTTTGCTAGGCCAAGAGACTAACACCGCAATGGTCGCTCCTTTCATGAACAGAATTCACTAGGCCTAGGGTGAAGCAAGGGGGGAAACCCACTACCCACAACACCAGCACATCATACCCCCTGTCTGTAGACTTTGCCCCATAATCTAACTAAGCGCTAAGAAAGCAGGAAGCTGTGATGATCCACTTTACAAACACTGAGCTCTGTAAATATCTACTTTGATAAAACCATGTCTGTTTTCGGGTTTTAAAGTATTTGGAACAATTACAGCACATATGTAAGTATTGTCTGTGCCGAAAGATCTTTTTCCCACATTTCAATCTGCAGAGCAGTAAAAATTTAAACTACATTATATTTCACCGAACGTTACATTCACTTCAAAGAAAAAAGATCCCATTCTTATCTTAGGCAGTTGACACATAAAGTGAAATTTAGTCAGCTAGTTTTCCCTTAAAACGTGGAAGAAGTACTTATAATCCTGGGAACATCTTACTTTTTAGTGGCGGCGGGAGGGGTCTACTGCGAAATTTCCTTAGCTAACCATTCTTTATTTCCCCCCTCCGTCACTTCATCATCATCAGCTGCCATCTCCACAACGAAGGTTGGCTGTAATGGATCTACAACGTCTTCTGTCTCTTGTCTTGGTGGTGAACTCTGATAGACTCTTTCCCGTCCATCTCTTGATGTTATCTTCCCACTT
Organism: Oreohelix idahoensis; assembly: GCA_024509875.1. Lineage (NCBI taxonomy): Eukaryota > Metazoa > Mollusca > Gastropoda > Stylommatophora > Oreohelicidae > Oreohelix > Oreohelix idahoensis. Next base: position 208,540 of record JAMPIV010021106.1, read on the forward strand.
AGATCGCTGTCTTCCCCTTGCACGTTTGAGTTTAACTCTCCCTTCTTTTATGGTCTTCTGCAAGGTGTTATGCCTTTTTATGTGGCCGAAGTATTTTAGCTGCCTAACTTTGATCTCCCTCATTGGTTCTCTTTTCATACCTAGATTTTGTAGGACCTCCTTATTTCTTTTTTTCTCTTTCCATGAGATGAACCCCATTCTTCTATACATCCAGGTGAATAATTCCTTCCAGATCTTACTGTGGCAGTTTTGCTCCCAGTAAAGGTTACTGAGTATTCTTATGTCTTTTCCATCAATACCTATGTCTTCGAGGCATTCAAGCCGTCTAGATAATAAATTGTCTATTGGGCTTAACGTTTGACCCACCCTGTATATTTCAGACTGTCAGCGTTAATACGCAAAAAACACTTCACTCTTTTTCATACAAGCTGCACATGAAGATCAGCACAAATTAAATAAAAAATATTAACAATAAATGAAACACCAAGAGAATTGTTAAAGCTGAACTAGTAAATAAATAAATATAGGTAATTAACATGCACTCGTTGGACAGACAGGACACTAGAACAAAGAAATAAAAGAAATATAAGTGAAAGGCTTACCGGGAAAGGAACCAAGGACCACCTGTTATGTTTAAATATCATAAAATTGGTTATACAGTATGTAATAAACGTTGTAAACTGTGCAAAGCAGTAAGTCTTATTTGACTGAGTGCCAGTGTGCGGGCCAGGGAGAAGTGAGTGAATGGCCATATTACCTACATAAGTATTAATACAGTGGAATCAAGAAGGATATCCCTGCGGCACTCAGTAGTCATAGGAAAGGACTTTTAAATACTCTTCAGACTGGAGAAGAGAACCAGCCTTAAGAAGTGGAGCCATTCATTATACCATATAATCATATCAAATTTGCCCGCAACACCACCCAAACGATGCCATCACCTGGCTGTGAAAGGTAATCATGAAAGGACGCCCAGCCAATTTAGCACCCCAAAGTTAAACTAAAAACAAGGTACTTGAATTACTTATGGGTGGTGAGGCTTCTTCAAGGTAAAGGCACCAGTGAAAGCCATCACCAACCAAGAAACGCTTACTCGGAGCAACCACGAAGACATGCACACCATCATCGCTGGCAGATACTGGAGTTGGGTTGGCAACGTCTTCAGAAGAGACCCTGATGCCATCACAAGAACAGCTATGCTATGGACCCCTGAAGGAAAGCGAAAGAGAGGCCGACCGAAAAGAACTTGGTGGAGAACTGTGGAGGCCAAGATGCAAATAATGAACCAGAGCTGGGGCATTGCACGAAGGATGGCCGCCGACCGAACAATGTGCAAGCAGTTTTTTGCTGCCCTACAAGACGCCACCAGGCGTGATGGCCACTGACTGCTTTGACATCGGACACTAAGGATCAAAGAAGAAAGAAGATGAGGCTTCTATGTTTATTCCTTAACAATCATTTCGTCGGCAGGTATCACTTCTGTCTTTCTTTTCTTCCTTCCCTCACATCCATCCATCTCTCCTTTCCATTATTTTGCTCTTGCATATTGTGAAATCTTTTACTTAGCTAGTAGCATCGCAAGGCAGCATTTTTTTTTTTTTCAGAAATCTCCAGCTGGAGACTGATATAAGGTGGATGAAGGAGGCACGGATTAAACTTGAACAGATGGTCCAGGACAGAAGTAAAAGCCATCTAGTAACTTTAAATTATTTCTTCCTTCCTTCCTTTTTTTGTTTGTTTATTTTTATTTTTTTCTTGGCTGTGGCATGCGGCATTATTTGTAATTTAAATTAACCATAAAAAATAAATAAATAAATAAAATGTTCCTTATGTGGGGGCTGGGTTCCGTGTAGTTCATGTAGGGCTAGGTTCCGTGTAGTTCATGTGGGTCTCAGAGTGAGCAAACAAAGAATATGACTTTTGCTTCCTCACGCATGTCGTAAAATGTGACTGTTATGAGGTTGTGCATGATGCTGGTAACCTCATCATGCAAAACAAACCACAACATAAACTACTGCTGAATGAGCATTGCTTTGAAGCAGGCTTCCTGCAAGATGGCCAGCTGTAGTGGTGTATCCGTGCTCTGTACGGAGCGAGAAGGGAGATTAAAAAATTAAGGCTGGCAACCTCATGATGTTAAACAAAGTGCTACAAAAACCAGTCTTGCAAGAGCACACGAATGCTTTGGTGTAGGCTTCCTGCAAGACAACTAGCTGCATCAGTGGCTCGGTGCACCACATGGAGCCAAACGGTAAAGGATGATGAGAATGGTGGTGTATGTTCGTACTCTGAAAATCCGTTAAGAATTTAAAAAAAAAAAAAACATTTGGGATTTATTCCGACAGATTTCTAATTCCATTTCTATTCGACTTTGGATCATTACTCTGTTACGTCCCTAATCTGTACAATACATATAAAACGAGCAAGTAACCTGTCAAAACAAGGCGGGGAAATAATTAAGTTGCGTTCTTTCTGTTACATGTCCTGATGACGGCACACACACACACATAAAAGGTTAAAGGATACCGATAGACGCCCATTGAGTCATATTGGGAATATAGTGGTGTTAGGCCCATATTTTCTTGATCATCGGCACACTAGGGGTGATGAGGTCTGTAGCAAAATATGCGAGAATAAACGCTCAATTCAGTACGATTTAGGCATAAAACGATAATAAATACATTAGCCCGCATGTGTCTGACGGTTGGCATCTTCGACGCCAGCAACGCTGCTTTTTGCACAGTGCTAAGCCTATAGAACGATTTCACGGAAAAAGTCTGACACGCTTTTGTTTCGTTTTCGACAAACACTACTAATATTTAACTTTTGCCCAATCTGCTGTATACACTTTGTAGTCTAGCCTTACAATTAACTATTGGCGGAAGCATACCGCAATATAGCTATCTGAAGTAACACTTTCTGTCAACTTTGTAGCAAAATCAGTAGTAATCCTTACATTTTTGGGTAGTATTACACGATACAATGCTAGCTAGTAACGCAAAGTCCTAACCCGCCCCGTCTACACCCCGCTTCGCTGACACAGTCTGCAACGCATATATTCACACTGCGCAAAAGCCAGCCAAGGCATAACCACGCAGACAGTTTTATTTCCTCCTAGTGGTAGCATTTCTGATGTAACTAAAAGAAGTAGTTATTTAAAAAAAATACATGCTCGCAAGACGAAGGAGAGGAAAGATGGCGGACTTGTGCAAAATTTTATTTGACGATGGACGATGACATAAATTGGAAATTTTAAACCATTATGAAGTTCCCCATAAGAATTATATGGTAGTATGACGTAAAGTTAGCTGAGTAAGAATGTACTTTAAATAATATGATAGTCCCAGTATTAGAGAAGTTATTGAAGAAATACTAATATCTAAGAACACACGACCAGACACACTGGCGTTCCTGCTCATGTTTTTTTTTTTGGTAACGTTAGGGGGACGCGAGCTGGAAAAAGAGGCAGGGAGGTACATTCAAATTCGCTTGGGGTGAACAGAGTATGAATGGGAAAGGGGAACGGTAGGAGAAATGTAATCCTAAAAGTGATATCTTTTGTATTTGGCATGACTAGAGCAGATGGGCCAATCGACCACCAGTTATTCAAAATTGTTTTGGGTTTTTCATTCAAACTGCATTTGAATTCAAGTAGTAGAACGTTACGATTGGCTAGTGCTGGTAGATATTAGCAAAAGGCTTTGATTATTCATTGCAAGTTGAACTAAAATTTGTATACAGATACACTGAAAAACAGCTGTGTTAATTTTAAACTTAAATAAAGAATAAATCCACAGTCTGTGCAGTTCGGAGGAAGCTGAGGCCATTTCTTCACCAAATCAGCGTCATTTGTTTATATATTTCTTGATTGTGGTAAGGATATTTTATGAAATTTAATATGTTTGGTCCAACTACAAAGTTAGATACTGCTATTGGGGAAAAAGTGAAGGACATGTCGGAAGCAGACATTGTTGAGTCCACACATTAAACGGTATCTGACTGATGTATGTTGTTATGATTATGTTGACATATTATTGTATTAAAATAGTTTAGCAAGCCTCTGTGTTCAATGAACACTGTTTAACATGCCTGAAGCAAATATAAGTGTAAAGAAAAGAAGAGAAGATCATATCACAGGAAATGTGGTTACTCCACATTATTGTATGGAGGAAAAGTATGTGAACGTACAGTGGCGTATCTACTATAAGGACTTGAGGTGTGGTCACAACAAGGTGGGAGTCCTGTACGATTCGGGGCGAGTGCATTTGTAAGGCACGCGAGGCTGACCCCATACCCACGTAGGAAATTAAGTGTTAGAATAAATGATCAGAAATAAAAGGCCAGGTTGTCCTTTTGTTGCAGAGGGTCTATGTTCCTGTTGCCGGCTGGTGACAGGAAACTTGCTGAGTGCTTATAAACGCCAACCAGTCTCCAACCAGACTTATATGCTGTCGAATATCCAGTAGGAGCTTTGGCGAGTGTTGAACTTGAAATTTCTGCACCTACCCATTGAATTATCTTACAACAAGAACTCCCAGGTGACGAGTAAAACATCTGGGGCATCTCTGACATTTTCTTGTGTTTCAAAATATTACACAGGAATTTTATGGGGGTAGGATGAACTACAGCCCTCATATACAGTGACTCTCCCGGTAGATAACTAAAGTGAACTCTGTAATATTTCATCCAGGAAGGACATTTATAAATTAGATAACTAAAGTGAACTAATTTAATATTTCATACAGGAAGGACATTTATAACTACATAATAACTTTTAGTTATTGGGCAGATTGTCCCAACATTTTTAATTGTTCTTTTCTGTAAACTATCTTGTCCTTATTTTCAAAGACCTGTCCACAAGCTATGAATGGACAGGCAAAATAAATTGTAAATATTTGTTCAAAGAAAAACTTAACTGCTAGTTATTAACTTCTTTAATATAAACTTAAAGTGTTTGATTGTTGTGTACCATCATTCATTTCTCCCCTAGACACTAGGTACATCATACACCATACACTAGAGCCATAAGATTGACCGTGTGAGACCTAGGGAGGTAGCGTTAGGTTCTCTGCACATAATTCATCATCATCATCTATAGAGTCAGAGACCTACATGTGCTTGACCTCACACGGTTATAGCAGACACCTTTTCATTCTTTTTAGGATACCATCATAACCTCCCCAGCAAAATCAACTTCGCTACAAGGTCATCATCGCGCCAGCCGCCTTAACCTTCCCAGAGTTGCTATGATACCCAATTCATGAGACTGGGTCGACCCCGGAGCTGTTTGCGGTCTAAAAAATCCCACCTCTACTGGGTGATCAAACCATGGACCACCGAGCTAGGAAGCCAGTGCACTAACCGCTGCTCCATATATATGTGATAGGGTGGGCGAGAGATGATGATGCTGTTGTGATATGTGATCACTTTCTTGCACACTCGCACCCAACCCGAACAACAATAAAACTCTTGATTCTAAGGCAGGGGCTGTATTTATTCATACCACTCATTCAGTGACAAAGAGCAAATAAAGCAAACACTAAACAAACAAAACACCCAGCTAATGCTCAATTGCTAATCCTGTGCAAATTTCTGCTTACTCTGGGTGTCTTTCACATCTTGCCTCTACTGCGAATCTTACCAAACTGCCTTCGGCCTGTGGCGCTCCCGTATTCTATACGCCAAATAACCGCACCACGCAGGGCTGGCGTGCTGGCGTAGTGATTTACGCTCGCAAAGCGGTAGCCTCGTGTAGGACTATTTACTTCAGTTTCTAAACACACAAATATGAACATCAGGGAGATTTTGGGGCGTTTATTATGGCCCCATCACACACACACACACACACACACATGTATATATATATATATATATATATATATAGATAGATAGATAGATAGATAGATAGATAGATAGATAGATAGATAGATAGATAGATAGATAGATAGATAGAAGGATAGAAGGATAGATAGATAGATAGATAGATAGATAGATAGATAGATAGATAGATAGATAGATAGATAGATAGATAGATAGATAGATAGATAGATAGATAGATAGATAGATAGGTAGATATAGATAGATAGATAGATAGATAGATAGATAGACAGACAGACAGACAGACAGACAGACAGACAGACAGACAGAAAGATAGATAGATAGATAGATAGATAGATAGATAGATAGATAGATAGATAGATAGATAGATAGATAGATAGATAGATAGATAGATAGATAGATAGATAGATAGATAGATAGATAGATAGATAGATAGATAGATAGATAGATAGATAGATAGATAGATAGATACTGAGGCGCATTACAATCGTACTAATATCAACGTGAACTGATTTCGACCAGCCAATAAAAAAAAATTATGTAAAAAGTTTACATATTTGAGATTGTTATTCATTTGTCTATTCACCCATGCTGGGCATTAATGTGTACATTTGATTTTGAAAACATTCTGTAATCATATCAGGCAAGCGTGAAAGCCAAAAATGCAACTAGTAACAAAATCAAACTGTCAACGTTTTAAAGTCAAAATCCTAACAAGCCTCAATATCTGGTATGGTCACCGTGTGCCTGCAAATACGCTTGGCAGTGGCTCCGCATAGAACGCAGAAGTTTCTGCAGGAAAGTCTGGGGAATTAAGTCCCATGCACGGCAGAGAGCAGCTTTCAGCTGTTGCAGATTAGCTGGGGACCCTTGTCTGTAGACCCTGCGTCCAATCTCATCTCACAGATGCTCCATGGGGCCAGGTATGGTGGTAGGGCAGGTTAATCAATCCTCACAATGTTCTGCTGCTGTAGATATTGATGAGTAATGCAAGCAGTGTGTGCACGTGCGTTGTCATGCAGGAGGAGTAGCTAGTCTAGATATGCTGTAAACTCAGGAACAACCAATGCATTCAGAACTTCATGACGATATGTCACAGCAGTGACATTCCCACGGAAGTTATGAAGAGGCAAGCGATGATGAAAACTGAATCCACCCCAAATGTGAACACTACCACCCCCAAATCGGTTGTTCTGACATATACAGCAATCGTCTCTGAATACAACGTAAAGTTAGTCCTATAGCAAATACTGCCGTAGGGGAGTGAAGTGTTAGAGATTTCACAATACAAGGTCCAGCATCTAGAGGTGGGGTACCAATTCCCTTCCTCGCTGCCTTTTCCTTCTCTAACTCAAAGCGCAGTCAGGTACCCATGTACAGCTGGGTAGACTGGAGCGTGTCGGTACCGTGATTCAAACCTAGCACCTTAGCCGCGAGAGACAAGCGCTCTAACCACTTTGTCAGTTGGACGCTCAGTCTCTGAATAGTACACCACTCCACTGCTGTCTTGCCCATCTGACATGTTGCTGTGCCCATTGCAGATGCTGTTGACAATGTCTGTGTGTCAAGTTTGGCCTCACGTAAGATCGTCTTGCAGTAAGACCGGCCGCTCTTAGTCGTATGACGGTACTTGGAGAGACTTGCCCACGTCTTCCCATTACTGGTCGCGCTGTGGCTTGCCGGGAGTGAACGATTCCGTAGGGGACTCGGCACGATAGGATGATCTAGTGCTGGGGTCATCTCCGAAGTCTATCCCGGGTACTGCCAGTTGTTCGGTAACGTTCAGTGAGACGTATGATAGTGCTATGATGGCAATGCATCCTTCTGGCAATGTCCTGCAAGCACATTCCGGCCTCCGCCATACCAATGGCTCGTTGGCTTCAGTCAGTCGTGGCATTTCAAGCACAAGTACTCGGTGTTCTGACCCAACGGCTTTTTTTTTAAACCAGGTCGCACGCTTGCATGTTGTCTGGGACATAAAAGTTGGCAATTGTGACGCACTTGGCTCTTCCATTGTTTTCATGTGGTGAGCATGATTTGCAGTTGGCTCCATCATTCAGTTGGTTTGCTGGCAGCACTTCATTCTCTACCTCGCAGGAAACACGGCAATATTCCATCCCTACAGTTTTTTTTACCGGCCGGTCGAGATCAGACCACGTTGATATTGGTGCATTTTTAATGTACTTCAGAGTATATATATATATATATACTACTGGACAAAAGTTAAGGGCCACCAAGAAAAACTCCTCTATGGACCAATTAAATGCAACCAGGTGTAAACAATTTATTACAAAATAGAGTTGATTCATCCGTGGAAAAGATCAGTCAAGTTTTTTTAAATAATGTGTGACTTACTAACAAAAAGAAATTCAACTCACTTTTTCACCTTTTGAACTAGGGGGGCGTGTTGCAAAAACCACGAGTTTTTGCAGCAACAATGGCAATTTTCACGTGCGGGTTAAAGTGACCCAGTTTTTGGACATTTAAAAAAAATTAACCTAGTGCACACAGAATACATTTCTTATTATTTTTTTTTTTTGGGATAGGAGCGACCGGACACTGCAAAACTAGTCTTTAATAAACCGACAATTACTAATGATAATCTTTGGTTTTGACCATGAGCACGCTCATCGCCTTCACGTGCCGGCTACTCAGCGGGTGTCTGTTCTCAAGAAGAAACCAGAGAAATTGAAAAAAATAAAAAAAATAAAACTAAAATTCACCAAAAAGAAGTAAAAAGCTGAACGAAAGATCATTAACGAACAAATTCGAGCACTCATTCAAAAAAAAAAAAAAAAAAAAAAAAATCCACCTGCATGTTATAACGTTTAACTTTCAACTCAAAGGCATAACGGAAGTCTTGTTATATCAGCCAAAAAAATATCGGCCATCCTGGTTTATTAAAAACGTGACCAAAAAAACTTCACAATACCAAAAAGATTATGAAACGAACAAAAAGGACTTTATTGGAGAACAGGACGTGTGAAACGCAAAAGGAGCTTAAAAAAAAGATAAAAGTAGTCACAAATCAGATATTGCCGTAGGGAGGGAGTAAATTGTTAAGAGACTTCACTATACAGCCGCTTGCACACCAGCTTTGTGAGGCGGGGTGACCAGCTCATTTCTTCGCAACCTTTTCCGTTCCTAACTGAAGAGCAGAGTCAGATACCCCTTAGCTGCTGCGTAGACTGGGGCGTGACGCTACCAACATTTCGATCCCAGTCGGATGCTTACTAGTATCTAAGAAACACAATTAAACAAACACAATGGAAAAAAAAAATTTAAAGACTACAAAATGCCTATTCTTCTTCCCAATGAGTATCTTGGCCGTGCCTGAACCTGGCAGTAGCGGGCGGGGCGCTAGCAAATTTTGAATTCATCTTTGGGTAGACAAGAAAAACATGACACACTGTGACTTAATTAAAGCAGTGACAGCCGTCAGCATATCTATATGCCTATCAATGCTCCAGTCAACAGCTCCCTCTCAGTTATAATGTCGCGCGTGCAAAGCAATAAACGTCATGGGCTCACTCTCACGAGCCGTAGGTCGATACCGGAAATCCCAGTCAAATCAATCTAATGTTTGCACGCGGTGCTTGTAAAGTTCTTGGATTACCCGAGAGGACAATAGGCGTGGCTATAGTGAACGAGGGAGTGTAGTATCTGTTGCCGAAGGTCTGGTGGGCGCGGCTTAAAATGATTACTACATAACAGTTTCGGAGATATTAATTAGCGGGAGCGATTAATGGTCATTGTTAGTTCGGCGATTTGGTATTTGGAGTCAGCGCCTGTGATGACTTTCGGAGATCGCCTAATCCATTGGCAATAAAAGCTGCGTAATGACTCCTGGTGTCTCCAGTATAAATGACTCTATCGTGATTTAAGTTTTACTCAAGTTAATATTTTCGTCATATACAGTTTTTGGATACCTGCCGGATTATTCCCTTCAGTTTATAACTGCGCGCGACTGGCGGGTCACCAACAGAGATTGTGCAGTTTATTAACTTAAAGTTTTTATATTTAATTACGTGTTTAGACGCTAAAAACTACAATATACGTACCGGCTTTTTTGGATAAAATTTTATTATCTCTTCTGCTGGGGAATTTAATTACATTTGTTAGCCAAATATAAACTGGTTAAACGCTGTTTTAGGGTGTTTGGCTGTAAATGACATTTCATCAAAAGAGCATAGACATTTTGTGACGAGTTTTGAAATGCCAAGATCGTATCTGATGAAGTGTGGCTCGCATCTTATGGCATTGGCGACTAATGACATTGATGACAGTGGGAGCGCTTTCCACGTGTTTGTGCCACCATCAGTGACAGGTACGCTGTGAACTGGATAGACAGATAGAAATAGACTTGACATATTAGAAAGAAATAAGAATGAACGAATGTCGGTGTTTGTTGTTGTTCATAAGAACAAGGAGCGTAAGACAGGACCGTAAACTGGTGACCACACAGAAAGCCCACATCAAAGGACTTTTATTGGACAAGATAAGGTTGCTAGCGTCATACACAACCTGAACTTTCTCCTCTTACGACATGCTTGATGAGAACAAGTGGTTCTATTGTTTGCCTTCTGAGAGATCATCCGGGAACCGCACAGGATAGAAAGAAAGGGGGTGTATGCATGGGTGTAGGTGTGTGTGTGTGGAGTAGAAGGAGGAGAGCAAGCAAAAGGAGAAGCTTGCTAATTTCTCTGAACTTCTCTAATTTCTCTGAACTTCTGTAATTTCTCTGAACTTCTCTAATTTCTCTGAACTTCTCTAATTTCTCTGAACTTCTCTAATTTCTCTGAACGTCTCTAATTTCTCTGAACTTCTCTAATTTCTCTAATTGGTTATTTATACAGGAAGTTTTTTTTTTTTTTAAACCGGGGTTCGGGTCCTGGGTAAGCCACTCACGTCTGTTGTTTTTCTGTTGTCTAGTGTTCTACTTCTTTATTTCTTACGAGTGCCTGAAAACATACCTTTATGTTTGTCTAATATTTATTTTAAAAAAACCCCTAGCAAAAGCAAAATGCCGGAGAAAACAAACATGTAAAAAAAAATGATTTATTTATCTAACGAAAAATTATTAAAGTAACTGTTTTCTAATATTTATATTAGCCTATTTATATGAACGCAGTTTCATAATCCAGAGATACCAGGTTCGAAACCCGCTGCAGGCGGTTTGGTAGCAGATCGCTTTGTGTGGATTTTTAACAATGGTATAAGCGCCGTACCGTTCAGAAAGCAATGGCAAACTACTGAATGAAAAAAATTGCCTAGAAAAATCACAAACAGCCAATAAAAGCTGGGGTTGATTGCCACGTCCTGTAAAGGATAAGCTTTTCTAATATTTACAAATAATGGAAAGATTTACTAACTAATAAAAAAATAAAAAAATAACACAGAAATCGACAATTGCACCAACAGACTAAGCACGTGACTTTTGATTATTTTTTTTTTCAATCCGCGGGCTGCTTTGTGTCACCGTGTAGAGGGTATTGCTGATATAAACTAAGCGACTACATACCTAAATAATGACATTAAACAAAACTAAATAATGACATTAAACAAAACTAAATAATGACATTAAACAAAACTAAATAATGACATTAAACAAAACTAAATAATGACATTAAACAAAACTAAATAATGACATTAAACAAAACTAAATAATGACATTAAACAAAACTAAATAATGACATTAAACAAAACTAAATAATGACATTAAACAAAACTAAATAATGACATTAAACAAAACTAAATAATGACATTAAACAAAACTAAATAATCACATTAATAATAAATTCTTTAAGCGCCAAACACGGCGCATAAGGCAGAAACCAGTGCTCTCCAGGTTGTTCGTTGTGACGCCACTCCTCTTAGCTCTTGCACATTATTTAGGCCCAACGTTCTTCCTTCTCTTATTATTGTTCTTCTGAGTGTTTCTTTTGGTCTTCCTTTTTTTCCGCTTACCCTCAGGAACCCAAGTCAGCGCCTGTAGTGGTATTCTGTTGTTTTGCATTCGTAGGACATGACCGATATATGACCATCGTCTTTTCCTTATATAGTCGGAGACATATTTCTGCCTAGAGTCTTCTCTTATTTGTCGATTAGTCTTGAATTCTTTCCAACTGATGTTCATGAGTTTTCTAAGACATTTGTTCTCGAATGTATTCAGCTTGTTCTCCAATGATTTTGTTATTTTCCAACTCTCACAGCCGTATGTTAACACTGAGATAACATTTGAATTAAACAGACGAAGCTTGGTATGTATATTCAATGATCGTAATTTCCAAATGTTAGATAATCTATTGAAGGCGCTAGCTGCCAAAGCAATTCTAGTATGGATTTCTCTTGTTGTGTCACCATCCTGAGTCATTTTACTGCCTAAATAATTGAAACTTTCAACTTTCTGTAGTTTTTCCCCGTTCAAGATGATATCAAAGGTCTCGTTAGAAAAGTTCATAGCTTTAGTTTTAGAGGCATTTATTTGGAGACCAATTTTAACCGAGAGATGACACAAATTATTTATTGCTTCTTGGGATTGTCTTGGTGTTGAACTTAAGAATGCTACATCATCTGCGAAATCCAGGTCCCCCAGGAATTTTCCATTTGTCCATTTTATACCCAATTGTTCATTGTGGGTATAGTTTCTCATAACCCAATCAATAGCTATTCCAAAAAGTAGTGGTGACATAATACAGCCTTGTTTCACCCCTGTTTCTACTGTAAACCATTCTGTATTCCCTTTATTTGTTCTAACACAACATCTTGCATTGTCATATAGCGCTTTGATTATATTCACATATTTTGTTGGAAAACCATAGATTGTAAGTATCTTCCACAATGATGGGCGGTGTAGACTATCAAAGGCTTTTTGAAAATCGACGAAGGTGATAATAAGTGGCGATTGCCTTTCCACTGATTCTTCTATAATTGTTCTTAGTGTGAATATTTGATCAATACATGATCGTTTCGGCCTGAAACCCGCTTGTTCTTCTCTGATCTTTTCGTCAGCATGCAATTTAAGTCTTTCTAACATCATGCAACATAATAATTTTCCAGGTACTGATAATAGAGATATACCACGCCAGTTATTACAGTCTGATAGATCACCTTTCTTCGGTAACTTTACAATAATACTGTCTTTCCATTGTTGTGGTGGTTGTTCTTCTCTCCATACTTCATTTATAATATCTAAAATTCTCAAGAGGTTGTTGTCATTAACTGCTTTAATCATTTCCCCTGAAATTTCGTCAACTCCAGCAGCTTTAAAATTTTTTAATCTTTTAACGGCTTGTTTGATCTCGTCCAGCGTGAATTCATCGCAAGTTATTGGCAAAGTGGTTGTGGATGTTTCATTATTAAAATCAGGTGTTACTGTTGGTGGTGGTCTGTTTAGCACCTCCATGAAGTGCTCAGCCCATCTCTTCATTTGTTCTTTTTCTGTTGGTATTGAATTCCCTAATTTACCTTTAACAGGTGTTTCCATAGCAGTAGGCTGGTGACATAGTTGTTTTGTAATTTGATAAAGGCACCTACTATTACCAGTTCTTGCAGCATTTTCAGCTTCTACGGCCAGTTCATTGATGAAATGTCTTTTATCTCTTCGAGTTTTTGTCTTCACTTCTTTATTTAACAAGTTATAAGTTAGTTTGCAAGATTCAACTGCATTATGTGTACTTGCCGCTAGTAGTTTAAGTTTTGCTGTTTTCCTTTCTTGTATTTTATCCCAAGTATCTTCTCTCATCCATTTTTTCTTTTTATGTACTAGGTATCCGGTGGTCGCTACAGCTGCTTCTGTCATTGCTGTTCTCAGTTGTTCCCATTTAGTATCGATTGTCTTGGTGGTGATATCGTTGTCAATTTTGCCTAAAGCATCGAAATAGTTGTTCATTTTGACATTATATTCCTTCTTTATATCATTTGATTGCAGTCTGTGTACATCTATTCTTCTATTTTTATTCGGTTGGTATAACTTCTTCAGTTTAATTCTCATTTTAGCTATGCAGAGGTTATGATCGCTTCCGATCTCTGCACCTCTGTATGCTCTGACGTCTTGAACTGATGAGCGAAATTTAGCGCTTATGCAGAAGTGATCTATCTGGTTCTTAGTTCTGCCATCAGGTGAATTCCATGTTATCTTGTGGATATTCTTATGTGGAAAGATGGTGTCTGCCACAACGAGGTTTGATATTTCACAAAGTTCTAGAAGTCTTTCGCCATTTTGATTCATACAGCCTATGCCATGAGTACCGAGATATCTTTGTACTCCATCGTTGTTGTCACCTACTTTGGCGTTAAAATCACCCATGACTGCTATTATGTCATGCTTGGGTATTGTGTTGATGGTACTTAGAAGTGCTTCATAGAAGTCATCTTTTGTGGTATCAAGAGCGTCGTTAGTTGGTGCATAACATTGTACAATTGAGAGCTTGAAAAATCGTGTCTGAAATCTAGCTAATATTAGCCTCTCATTGATAGGTACCCAGCTGATAAGCGATGCTGCTGCTTTCTGTGTCATTAGGATGGCTACTCCCTCTGTGTGACGATTATCATTACTACCAGAGTATATAATTTGCTTTTTTTCTTCTGAAATATATTTTATGCCCTTCCCCGTCCATCTACACTCGCTGACACCCAATAAGTCCAACTTATAATTATCCATTTCTTTAATTACTTCTTCCAATTTTCCGTCTTGATACATAGTTCTTACATTCCAGTATCCAATTTTAGAAATCTCCTTAGCCCCCAAGATATTAGAGTGAGTCATGTTTACTGTCGAGCCTGGTTCTGTTTCGGTAACAATAGCTTGTTTTACGATAGTGAATTGTTAACTCACTGATCAACCCTCCGATCCAACCGACCGATTCAAGGGTTTCGAGGTCAGTTATAGGAAAATATCTACACCACTAGATACTCTGGTGTATCTCTTATTCTATAATTTAACATAACATGGTGATATCCATCGAAATATACACATTCCTGATGTTTTTCTTTCGGCGTCTAAGGTGAGAAACGAATTTCACCTCCATCTTGGAAGGGTAGATAAAACTAAATAATGACATTAAACAAAACTAAATAATGACATTAAACAAAACTAAATAAATAAACATCAACTTAATTATTCTTTCAATTCACTATCATCATTTTCATTTTCACTCCATATGGAACCGGCAGCCACCACTGTAGTGGGTCTCCTTGCAGGAAACCTGCACCAAGCATTCATAGGCTTTTGTAGCTGTGGTTTATGTTGCAATCTGTTTTACGTGATGAGGTGCCAACCACATGCACAACCTTATATTAGTGGCCTGGTACGACATGCCTGAGGGAACAGAAGTCCTGTTCTTTCTTTGTCTCATCAGAGACTCCATGGAACTACATGGATCATTCTGTTAACTGGCTGTTATTAATCGCCCCCCTTATAACCAGCTGTAAGAGCAATCATCTAGTTAATAAGCCCCCGCTTTCTGTCATTCCCTTTCATTTCATACAAAACTTTTATACAATACCAAAACCTACCCTCTGTCCTGTACTTACTGTTCTTAGTCTTCTATCATTTACTAGACACAGTATTAAGGTCTTTGTCTTGTGTAGTCTGACCTATACTGTATAATAGGGGAACAACAGAAGTGATTGCGTCATTAATAGGCTGGACTGCCCATGGTAAATTTCCGGTGTTATGTGTTGCGGGTCGCACTAATGACCCGTCATCGAAGCATCATTTTTGTGATGCCTAGATGGCAGGGAGGATGGTGTGATTCGTTTGCATAGCTAGGCGGGGTTGTCGTACGGAGGGTCCTGGGTTCGAGTCCTGGGTAAGCTACTCACTTCTGTTGTTTTTCTGTTGTCTAGTTTTCTACTTCTTTATTTCCTACGAGTGCCTGAAAACATACCTTTATGTTTGTCTAATATTTATTTAAAACTTACAGTACAGTATTCGACTATTTCGTAGACTTATACTTTACACGTGAGCGTCTAAGGCAAAACAGTAAAAAACGCAATTTAAAAGAATTCCATAATTTTAAATGGATGAAATATAAACATTTAAACTTTATGAAACAAAATTAAGTTATTATTTTATTATCGATAAAAAAACAAATCCATGTTTAAAAAAAAAATTAAATGGCTGTAAAAGGCAGAAACAACAGTATAAAATTACGCGTTAATATCTTTTCATGGTTTAAACAATTTCTAAATAGCAGAATATTTTTGAAACAGGTTCTCGAAACAAAAATATTTATTTTAAGTCAGTGCTTCTTAACCAGGGATGCTAGCACCCCCTGGAGGTGCTAGACATACCTTCAGGGGGTGCGAAACATGCCAGTTTTTGTACAAAATAGATCATAGACAACGTGAATTCAATACCCAATCTTAGTCACACTTTGTAAATAACATTGTCCCAAAACATACTTGCATCTCTTTTTTTCAGTTTTGGCATATTTTGTGAGCTAGAAGACAATGTGATGTGAGGCTACTTAAGATGCTGTAAAGTGGCGCGAGATTCTGTAAAGGGGTGCGAGGATTCTATAAAGGAGTGCGAGGATTCTGTGAAGGAGTGCGAGGCTTTTTAAGATGCTGTCGTAGATTTTAGATAGGAGTATTAAGACTAGGGGTGGGTCCCTTCTGAATAGGTTGGAATGAGTGATCGATACAGTGAGAGCTGGTGAAAAAAACAATAGAATTTCCCACACGTGAGATGATAGAATGTGATATAGAGGCTGTCTTTGAGAATCGAGATAATCTTCTCTCTCTCACCTATCTTCTACGACCGCTTTTAAAGGGCGTCAGACAGTCTAAACACAGATATATATATATATATATATATATATTAATATATCTCTATCTACTCACGGGCACGCACATACACGTGACGACAGTTAAACACACAGACGTGGGAATCTATAACAATGCTTATATAGATAAATGGGATCGAGCTGACCAACGCACTGATTTTTTTTTTGTTCAAGAGAGATATTTTAATTATCATATCAAAATTTCTCACAACATCAAAAATTACATCTAGGAAAAACATATACAAATAGTCATAAAATTTAAGAAAAATGCTACAAGGATGATAGCTCGTTAAAATCTTACTCTAGGTTTAGCCCACAGCCCCGTTAAGAGAACAGATGATGGCCCAAAGAGTTATATATACGTAGGGTTGAGGCTAAGAGGTTTCTTTCTTTCTCGTAAATGTATGAACAGAGTTTGATAATCTGATTTAGCTTAAGGAATAAAGAAACTCTAGCAAATAGTAACAAATTCTGCAGGTTAAACAAAAAAAAAAAAAAGAATTAAGACAGTAAATGGGTGACAATATACAACGGTAAAATAACACTCTGATCTGCGTACACTCATTCATTCAGCCATGGCCATGGGTACACATTTATAACTCACAACTTTGCTCGCTGCCTCTGGGAACATAATAAATTCTAGGACCTCCACACAGACCCGAAAATGCAGTCCTTGACCAAGAAATCCCCAGTTCCAAAAGACGTACTAAACTCTCAGGGAAACGATTCCTTGGGTGTTCTAATTTTACGAATGTCTGATTAAGTCACATAAAATATTGTCCAGGCACGAAAGTTAGCAGAGCACAATGTCATTAGCTTTGGTTTCTAGAATTTAAGGAATGTCAGATCGGTGTCTACTTTCAGGAAGTTACTATATTTAGTCACCACCGTACTAGTCAAAACTCTGTCGGAATGTTTCTGATCTTTGCTTGCCACAACGGGCTGAATTGTACTGAAGAGTTATTCTGGAAGAATTAATTCTGGCGCGAAGGCCTCTTACTTCATTTAACTGTTACAGTTCAGGTAATGAAAGTGATTTGTTTCTTCCCAAATAATGTTCACGTACTAGAACGCTGGCAAAGTTGGGTACCACCGTTTCACTATATAAAAGAAAGAACACATATCAAATAATTTTACAATATGTACTCAATATAACTTACATTTAAAACAGCAAGCCTACAGCTTGACTTATTATTTAAACTTCCGGTGAAATAAGTTATATAAAATCGATCATCAGGAATTAGGAATATGGTGCGTATTCCGTCACTATTCACTGATGTCGCATCTAGCATTTTATAAGTTTGATATAAAAATATTCTCGACTGAGTATTAGCCGTTAAATTAAATTCCTTATAGCTACTAGTTTTAGTAAGCTAAGATATAATTTATTATGTATTTCCACTGTATGCGTCACTAGAAAATAATACAAACTATAAATTTGGCACTCTGCGCAAAATCTAACTAATGAAATATGAAATAAGCGACTTAACACTTTATCATTTCACAAAATACTAGATATAATATATATTACCTCAAGCACAGCACTACAGGGTATCGCACAATTAAGAATTATACGCTTATATTTATGGAAGTCTAGAAGTTCGACAAATTGTCGCAACAAACTAAGAAACTTCGCTTATACAGCTCTACTCTTCGCGAACCACCTGTCTACTGCGATTATAGAGAAAGAATGAAGATAAAGTTTCAAACTAGGTTTAATATTTTAAACCAGACAAAGGATGAACTATTATTTCGTAGAACGAAATGCTCTCCCCTTTCCGGCTTAAACGATACGTTTAACACCTAACATGTCGTAACTGCCGCCTACTGACCAAGATGTACGTGTTGTCAGTTTCAAATCTCAGACAACCGTCTGCTCTGGGCGAAAGCGGGTTGGCAGTTTTAGCACCTACGTTAGTGTCAGGTGAAACTGGTAGACCAAAAGTCTGCTCATGTCCAGCGAAACGAATTTCTCACACCCCAGGCCCAGAAATCCGGTCGGGCAGCGCTCTGACCGGGGAAACTGCAGACGAATGTCTGGCGAGAACTGTATATTCACAGCTATGGTTCGACCGGCAGAGACTGACATCTATGTAATAGAATTACGTATCCCAGTATGAGAAAAACACAAGGTAAAGTTTTAGAATACTGAAGAAAATATTTTTCGCAAACGAGTGATGCGAAAAATACAGGAAAAACAAGTAAGGAAAGATAATAAAATGAAAGGATTTGGGTGAGAGAATAGGAAGAAGATGTAGGCAATTTAATGATATAAAGACCCACGTGACAGGACGTCCCCCCTTAAGATATGGAAGCACTCCATGTCTACGTTATGGAATTAAATTTCCTATAACCGTAGCTTCAGTGTGTCTGTCTTCTTCCCTCTCATCTTCCCCCTCCATCTCTCTCCAATTCCTACTCAAGTCTACTCCTCAAAGTTTCCTTCCTCTGGAATGTCTCCCATGCGCGCTTGAAAGAGCGTCACCGCTTCTGACATTTTTGAAAGATTTCCTGTGATAGCGGTGGAATATCCCTGCCACTATCATCATCTTCGTCAGCTTTGGCGATCGTCAGGAGATGGTCGGAGGTCGGCACTGGTCTTTCCAAGTATCTCTTTAAGAGATTTAAATGGAAAACCTTTTCCTTTCCTTGAATAGATATCTGGTAGTTAGCCTTAGACATCTTTTTCAGGACGGTAAACGGCCCTTGCCATCCGATCTTCAGTTGGTTGTTCTCGGTCGGGAGTAACACCAAAACTTTCTCTCCTGTTTCCAGTTCTCTCTCTTTCGCGACTTTCCTGTATCGGTTAGCGTGCCTGGTGCGTGCTCGCTTAAAGTTAGTCGTTGCTAGGTCCCACCCTAGTTTCAACCTTTCCTTTAAAACCGACACATATTTACTTGCTGAGACAACTGTCTCATCCGCCTTCTCGTCTGTCAGAGACTGAAGTAAGGCTTCAAGCGGGCCCTTAATGGGTCTGCCGAATAAGAGTGTCGCTGGCGGAAATCCTGTGGAAGTATGAGGAGATTCTCTGTAGCCAAATAAAGCTCCAGGAATACAAAGGTCCCAATCTTCAGGTTTCACTTGTGCCAGTTTACTTAGCAGCATGTTGAGGTTTCCATTAGCACGTTCCACGAGCCCATTTCCGGTCGGAGTATATGGCTTAGTGTGGATGTGTTGGGTCCTCAAGATCTTAACGATCTCATCCATCAACAGGTTTCGGTATGGAGATCCGTTATCCGTCAACACTTGCTGAGGGAATCCCAACCGAGTGAAAATCTGCACGAGGGCTTCTGCGACATGCTTGGCATCTGCGCATGTTAGCGGTATAGCTTCTGCCCATAACGTGCATGTATCGACTAAGGTCAGGATAAACCTGTTCCTTCTTTTAGTCCTTTCGAAAGGCCCTAAAATGTCGATCACAACCCGTTCGAATGGTGTTCCCACTATTGGCATTTCACCCAACGAGACTGGGGGTGTCCGTTGCTTGGGTGGCACACGTTGGCACTGGGCACAGGATTTGACATATCTGATAATATCAGTATTTACTCCTGGCCACCAATAATGAGTGGTTATACGTTGGTTTGTGGCGTTCGGTCCCATATGTCCGCTGAAGGGAAGAGAGTGCCCCATTTCTAGGATTTGGCTTCTGTACTGTTTCGGTACTAGGAGCTGGTTGTAACCTTGGTCAGGCTTGCCCGTTCTGCGATACAGTACGCCATCCTTAGAAAAAATGTCCCCATGCTGTCTGGGTTCTTTAGCCATGGGCAGTTTCCTAAAGCAGGGTGCCAAAGTAGGGTCCTTGTATTGCGCTTCTTTAAGTTCCATGGGTAACAAATTAAGCGCAGGCTCCCGTTCCTTCTTCGTTTGCCCTCTTGTAGTTACTGCTGCCACAATCGGCTCTTCCGGTTTCCCAATACACACGTATCTCCCGCCAAGTATGACTGGGTAGATGGGATCATCCATAACAGCCGCTTTGATCACACCTCTGACAAAGTCAGAGTGTATCTCCACCAATGCGATGGGAAGCGCTGTAGGTGCATCACTCTTACGAACTCCACAAAGTTGGACGGTCTCTGCTGTCTCTTGACCGGGTTTGACCAGGTTTCTGGCAACAATGCAATCATACGAAAGCCCCGTGTCAAATAAACAAGAAGTTTGAGAACCGTTCAAAATAACAGAACCTCGCGTTGAGGGTGTATCCCCAACAGGTTGGGAATCACTGTCAATAATTCCACCTTGCGAGACTGTTAATAAGCATCCGATGCGTTTTGGCTCGGTGTGCTCGGTCTGATCATATGTCCCGTGCTCAGGGGTTCTCCCTTTGCCACCTTGCCCTTTCTGGCTACGCTGCCATGTAGGGCGGTCGGGTTGATCAGACTGTTTGGGGTGGTTGGGGTACTTGTTCTTGTAGAACTTGGATTTTTCAGGAGGGGGGTTTTGAGGTCCAGTTTCTCTGTGGTTATTTTGGTTAGAAGCCTGAGAAGATTGCTCTAGGTTATGTTTTCGAAAATGCTCCTCTGTCGGTTTCCGCTTTGTGGCCGGTAGTTCAGCCAGCGCATTATGGTAACGCTCAGACTTCTCTAGGATGTCTTCAAGTTTTTCTGCCCCCTGCTCAGCGAGAAATCTCCGGGTATCAGCAGACAAAGTGTTCTTTATTTGTTCAGTTAAAACAAATTCCTAAAGACCTTCATAGGTAGAGGGGAGCTGCGAGAGCTCAAGGTACTTTGTCAAATATCCCTTTAGACGAGATGAGAACTGGTGAAAAGTTTCAGAATTCTCTTTCCGGCTGTTGCGAAACAGTTGCAAAAACTTGCGAGCGTTCATTTCAAAGCGCTCCAGTAACGCTTTCTTCAACACATCGTAGTCGTCTTGTTGGCTACTTTCCAGCTTAGAATAAACATCATAAGCAGAACCTTTTAGGGCCTGGGAAAGTTTTATATTCCAACGCGACCTCTCTAAACCGTACAGAGTTGCAATTTTCTCAAATTTTTCTAGCCAAGTGTCAATCTTCTCATTAGGACAAGGGAAAGACTCTAGCGGAAAAGACATAGCAGTGAGATGAGTAGATTGAGTATTAGAAGGATCAGTTAAGGAAGAATGCGGAGAAGACTCTCCATTGCTGGAGGTAGAGGCAGCACCACGACTTTGGAATTCTAGAGTTTTGAGAGCTAACTCGTGCTGTCTCTGTTTCTCTTTTTCCTCAAGCTGTCTCTCCTCTCTCTCCTTCTCATGTTGTCTCTCCTTCTCTTTTTCCTCATGCTGCATCCTGCGAATTTCCATTTCATCATCCATCTTCTTCTGCTGTAAAAGACGGTCTTCCCTTTCCCTCTCTCTAGCTTCTGCTTCTTTCCTCTTGAGTTCTTCTTTTTCCTCTTTAGCTTCAGCTGCTTTCCTCTCCGCATCATATCTCTCAAGTTCGTCTCTGACAAAAGCTTTCGCTTCCTCTCCTTCCAGTCCCTCCTCTCTCGCTTCGTCCCTGAGGAGTTGTCTAAGCTTTGCCCTCTCGGCCATATTATGTCAGTGACTGAGAGTAGTGGAGAAAGAAATTTAGAAAAGGATACTCTGATTCCTACCACTTACGAGAAAAAAATGTACCAAGAATTCAAAAGATGATATCCTTAACCCTGGGATACCTCCTCCAAAGTAAAATCTAACTATCGCTGCTATTATCGGCAATAAAGCACTTAATGCAAAACACGACTACGCCAACTAAATGGTAGTTAAGATTACTTCTGAAAAATAAGTTGCTACAGTGGAAAAGCAAAATAATTATTGCAAAAATTAAAGAGAAAAATAATCCCTTAATTATAAAATCCACTCTAAGTTCACCCCTGAAGACAGTTAGGGTGAGGGAGGCAATTAATCTGGACAAATAGTCCGAAACACACTCCTTAGCTTTGCTCAAACACCTACTTCTTCAGAACCCTTGTGAATGTTATACACTCACAAAACTTTACCAGCGTTTAGTATTACAAAATCATTAATTAACATGTATTCCGACAAAATCAACCTGTAAACCAAATGTATAATGTTCAAATGCTGTGGGAAAAAACTTATCAGTTTGTGTGGTCAGCACGCCCGTAAACAGATCGTTAGTCTAGGGGATAAATTATTTTTAAAGATAAAAAACTCACAAGACATCACACTCTTACTCTATTACAGAATAAAGAATCTTAAATTCAAAATCCCTATAGACAAGTCCACATTTGTCGTACTCGTCTTCCTATTCTAAGTTCAAAAATCCGTCGGGCGAGACCACATTTGTCGTATCGCCTTCGGATTTTGGGATCAATTCCCGGTAACGAGCGACCATTTGTCGTACTCGTCTTCCTATTCTAAGTTCAAAAATCCTACGGCCGAGAACCCATTTGTCGTAGATTTTAGATAGGAATATTAAGACTAGGGGTGGGTCCCTTCTGAATAGGTTGGAATGAGTGATCGATACAGTGAGAGCTGGTGAAAAAAACAATAGAATTTCCCACACGTGAGATGATAGAATGTGATATAGAGGCTGTCTTTGAGAATCGAGATAATCTTCTCTCTCTCACCTATCTTCTACGACCGCTTTTAAAGGGCGTCAGACAGTCTAAACACAGATATATATATATATATATATATATATATATATATATATATATATATATATATATATATATATATATATATTAATATATCTCTATCTACTCACGGGCACGCACATACACGTGACGACAGTTAAACACACAGACGTGGGAATCTATAACAATGCTTATATAGATAAATGGGATCGAGCTGACCAACGCACTGATTTTTTTTGTTCAAGAGAGATATTTTAATTATCATATCAAAATTTCTCACAACATCAAAAATTACATCTAGGAAAAACATATACAAATAGTCATAAAATTTAAGAAAAATGCTACAAGGATGATAGCCCGTTAAAATCTTACTCTAGGTTTAGCCCACAGCCCCGTTAAGAGAACAGATGATGGCCCAAAGAGTTATAGATACGTAGGGTTGAGGCTAAGAGGTTTCTTTCTTTCTCGTAAATGTATGAACAGAGTTTGATAATCTGATTTAGCCTAAGGAATAAAGAAACTCTAGCAAATAGTAACAAATTCTGCAGGTTAAACAAAAAAAAAGAATTAAGACAGTAAATGGGTGACAATATACAACGGTAAAATAACACTCTGATCTGCGTACACTCATTCATTCAGCCATGGCCATGGGTACACAGTTATACTCACAACTTTGCTCGCTGCCTCTGGGAACATAATAAATTCTAGGACCTCCACACAGACCCGAAAATGCAGTCCTTGACCAAGAAATCCCCAGTTCCAAAAGACGTACTAAACTCTCAGGGAAACGATTCCTTGGGTGTTCTAATTTTTCGAATGTCTGATTAAGTCACATAAAATATTGTCCAGGCACGAAAGTTAGCAGAGCACAATGTCATTAGCTTTGGTTTCTAGAATTTAAGGAATGTCAGATCGGTGTCTACTTTCAGGAAGTTACTATATTTGGTCACCACCGTACTAGTCAAAACTCTGTCGGAATGTTTCTGATCTTTGCTTGCCACAACGGGCTGAATTGTACTGAAGAGTTATTCTGGAAGAATTAATTCTGGCGCGAAGGCCTCTTACTTCATTTAACTGTTACAGTTCAGGTAATGAAAGTGATTTGTTTCTTCCCAAATAATGTTCACGTACTAGAACGCT
The DNA here is from genome assembly GCA_024509875.1 of Oreohelix idahoensis. Classification (NCBI taxonomy): domain Eukaryota; kingdom Metazoa; phylum Mollusca; class Gastropoda; order Stylommatophora; family Oreohelicidae; genus Oreohelix; species Oreohelix idahoensis. The sequence goes on from JAMPIV010021106.1 coordinate 232,865, forward strand.
GGCAAAGTTGGGTACCACCGTTTCACTATATAAAAGAAAGAACACATATCAAATAATTTTACAATATGTACTCAATATAACTTACATTTAAAACAGCAAGCCTACAGCTTGACTTATTATTTAAACTTCCGGTGAAATAAGTTATATAAAATCGATCATCAGGAATTAGGAATATGGTGCGTATTCCGTCACTATTCACTGATGTCGCATCTAGCATTTTATAAGTTTGATATAAAATATTCTCGACTGAGTATTAGCCGTTAAATTAAATTCCTTATAGCTACTAGTTTTAGTAAGCTAAGATATAATTTATTATGTATTTCCACTGTATGCGTCACTAGAAAATAATACAAACTATAAATTTGGCACTCTGCGCAAAATCTAACTAATGAAATATGAAATAAGCGACTTAACACTTTATCATTTCACAAAATACTAGATATAATATATATTACCTCAAGCACAGCACTACAGGGTATCGCACAATTAAGAATTATACGCTTATATTTAAGGAAGTCTAGAAGTTCGACAAATTGTCGCAACAAACTAAGAAACTTCGCTTATACAGCTCTACTCTTCGCGAACCACCTGTCTACTGCGATTATAGAGAAAGAATGAAGATAAAGTTTCAAACTAGATTTAATATTTTAAACCAGACAAAGGATGAACTATTATTTCGTAGAACGAAATGCTCTCCCCTTTCCGGCTTAAACGATACGTTTAACACCTAACATGTCGTAACTGCCGCCTACTGACCAAGATGTACGCGTGTCAGTTTCAAATCTCAGACAACCGTCTGCTCTGGGCGAAAGCGGGTTGGCAGTTTTAGCACCTACGTTAGTGTCAGGTGAAACTGGTAGACCAAAAGTCTGCTCATGTCCAGCGAAACGAATTTCTCACACCCCAGGCCCAGAAATCCGGTCGGGCCGCGCTCTGACCGGGGAAACTGCAGACGAATGTCTGGCGAGAACTGTATATTCACAGCTATGGTTCGACCGGCAGAGACTGACATCTATGTAATAGAATTACGTATCCCAGTATGAGAAAAACACAAGGTAAAGTTTTAGAATACTGAAGAAAATATTTTTCGCAAACGAGTGATGCGAAAAATACAGGAAAAACAAGTAAGGAAAGATAATAAAATGAAAGGATTTGGGTGAGAGAATAGGAAGAAGATGTAGGCAATTTAATGATATAAAGACCCACGTGACAGATGCTTTAAAGGAGTGCGAGAATTCTTAAGGTGTAAAGGGGTACATGACCTCTAAGAAACACTGCTTTAAGTAGACTAATTCCTGTTTTAAACAAATCAGAATATTTACAAAGGAAATTTTGAGATAAAAAATACAGTTTTGTCGTGTAGTTCTTTGAGGGGACAATTAAGATTATATCTACTGCTACCTCATGCATGTAATAAACAGGTGCGTGGCCACCGGGTTGTATAAAACTAATTGCCACAGAAAACACCAATGCAAGGGCACATAAGTTCATGCTATGATGGTGACTCCATGCCTATAATAAGAGAAGGGAGAAAAGAAGAATCAGAAGAATTTATCGTGGTTTTGATCTATTCATTACATGCGAGCATTCAAAGCAGGACTTCTCAAGCTTTTAGAGGCATCGCACCCTTTTACAACATCCTAAGAAGCCCTTTAAAACATCTTTACACGCCTCGGACGCCATTATCTTCTAGCTCGCAAAATATGCTAGAATTGCGAAGAACAAGATTAAAAATGTGTTTTAAGAAAATGTTATTTGTGTGTATGGTTCGGTATTTAATTCACGTTGTATTTGGTCTATTTTGTACAAATACATTTGGGTTCTGTGTATTATATAGTGTTTATGATGATTCGCCTTCTAAAATATCTGGCATGTCTCGCACCTTTAGAAGTCCGGTCTAGTCCCCATCCCTAGGGTGCATGCACTCCTGCTGATCTAAAGCAGAGCGACAGTAAACACAATTTAAAAGAAGTTGATAATTGTAATTGAATGAGACTCAAACCTGTTATACAACAAATTAAGTGTTATGCCTATGCTATAATCTAGAACGACACAAACCAATCTATGTTTTCAGCAGGGTTGTGGAGTCGGCTAAAACATTTTCAGACTCGGACTCCTGCAATTTTAGAAATCCGATTACAATTTTTTTTTACTAGTCATGTGATTTCAAATTCGAAACTGGACTCTGAAGACTTTGTACCGACTCCGGCTCAAGTAAAAAAAAAAAAAAATACGTCCGGCTCCACGACTCCACAGCCTGGTGTTTCAGTAGAAAGAAGGCTGCAAATACAGACATAATTGTATAAAGTTAAGTATTCTATTTTCAGGTAAAATTTTTCAACATAGCAGAATATTTTGGAAACAGAGTGTATATATATATATATATATATATATATATATATATATATATATATATATATATATATATATATATATATATATATATATATATATATATATATATATATATATATATATATATATATATATATATATATATATATACATACACTCTGTTTCCAAAATATATATAATTATATCCAGTATGCTGGAAGCACATCACAGCCCTTTGACATACAAAATGGCATTAAACAAGGCTGCGTTCTGTCTCCAACCCTCTTCGGGATCTTCTTTGCCTTACTCTTGAAACATGCTTTCAGAGATACAACTGAAGGAATATGACTTCACACTAGGTCAGATGGCCGTCTGTTTAATGTCGCAAGGCTGAAGGCAAAAACAAAAATCAGAAGAGTCACTATAAGAAACTTGTTGTTCGCTGATGACGCTGAAATCGTCAGTCATCAGAGCTTGATGAATTGCTTCATCCAAGCATGCAAAGACTTTGGCCTCACTATAAGTCTAAAGAAACCAAATGTGCTTAGTCAGGATGTGGGTGCTGCACCAGTTATCACTATCGATAACTATGAATTGGCAGTGGTGCACCATTTCACATACCTGGGGTCTATTATCAATGACAAACTCTCACTAGGCACAGAAATTGACAGTCGCATTTGTAAAGCAGCTGCAGCTACCTTTGCCCGCCTCACATTGCGTGTTTGGGGAAACTCCAAACTCACAATGAAGACCAAAGCCGCGGTATATAACACCTGCGTCACCAGCACACTTCTATATGGCAGCGAGACATGTACAACCTATGCTAAGAAATAAAGAAGGCTCAATAACTTCATCTACGATGTCTACGCCACATCGTAAGTATTTCGTTAAAGGACAAAGTGACAAATGTCGAAGTGCTGTCAAGTGCTGGCCTTCAAAGCATGTTTACACTGCTTAGACAACGCAGAATACGTCTGTTTGGCCATGTCGCCGCATAGAAGATGCTGAAGGCAAAAAAAAATCTTCTAGGAAAAGTCAGATGGTAAAAGAAACTTGTTGTTCGCAGATGACGCTGAAATCGTCAGTGCATCAGAGAGATATGATGAATTGCTTCATGGAAGCATGCAACGTGGGACTTTGGCCTCACTATAAGTCTAAAGAAACCAAATGTGCTTAGTCAGGATGTGGGTGCTGCACCAGTTATCACTATCGATAACTATGAATTGGCAGTGGTGCACCATTTCACATACCTGGGGTCTATTATCAATGACAAACTCTCACTAGGCACAGAAATTGACAGTCGCATTTGTAAAGCAGCTGCAGCTACCTTTGCCCGCCTCACATTGCGTGTTTGGGGAAACTCCAAACTCACAATGAAGACCAAAGCCGCGGTATATAACACCTGCGTCACCAGCACACTTCTATATGGCAGCGAGACATGGACAACCTATGCTAAGCAAGAAAGAAGGCTCAATACCTTCCATCTTATTCTACGATGTCTACGCCACATCCTCGGTATTTCGTGGAAAGATAAAGTGACAAATGTCGAGGTGTTGTCAAGTGCTGGCCTTCAAAGCATGTATACACTGCTTAGACAACGCAGACTACGCTGTCTTGGCCATGTCTGCCGCATAGAAGATGGTCGCATCCCGAAAAATATCTTCTACGGACAACTGGCAGATGGTAAAAGAACAGTTGGGCGACCGCAGCTGAGGTTCAAAGATGTGTGCAAGAGAGACATGAGGGCACTGGACATGGATACAGCAACGTGGGAAGATGAAGCCGCCGATCGCACCAAGTGGCGATGCTATTTACAGCGCCACCTCAGGTTGGGCGAAAAGAAGCTCACACAACAAGCAGAAGAAAGGAGAAAACGTCGAAAATAAGCAGCTGAAGGCTGTCACGTCAGGGGCGCATACCCATGGTCAGTTATGACTGAAGGGGCTATCATAATAATAATAATAATAGATGTATATATACATGTATATTAATATAAAGTAAAGAACTCTGATTTAATCTTTATAATGTTTTATCGTTATCTGAAAAATCAGATCCAGTCGATTTCCAGCCTCTCAAAATGACACTGCAAGCACCAGGAGATTGTTCTATGGACAGAAACAACAACAGTAAAAAGAGCAACAGCAGGAATAGAGATACCATCATCTCTGTCTGTAACAGCAGCAAAATTGACAACACCGTCTGCAACGAAGATGTCGGAAGCAACAAAACTGCAAGTGTCTTTGATAAAAGCATGCAACATAAAGATAAAAACAGTGCGATTTTCAGACCATGGGAATGTGACAACGTTGAGGACGATACCGATTCAGAGGAAGGTAAATATTATTTAATTACATTATGTGTGGGAAGAGATTATATTAATTTATTTGTATATGCATATTTTCAAATGCATATTTCTACCAAAAAATAAATAAAAACAAACAAACAACAACAACAGCACACAAGAACAACAAAGAAGAGCAGAGTAAAGACAACTAATTCACTTTATTGAAAAAAAAATATTATCTTATCTATCCGTTACATTAGTAACACATAAGGAAGGGAAACCTTAGGCCTGTAAACAGTAAATAAATATTAGAAAAACATAAAGGTATGTTTTCAGGCACTCGTAAGAAATAAAGAAGTAGAACACTAGACAACAGAAAAACAACAGAAGTGAGTGGCTTACCCAGGACTCGAACCCAGGACCTTCCGTGTGACAACCCCGCCCAGCTATACAAGCGAATCACACTATCCTCCCGGCCAGCTAGGCATCCCCCAAAAAAGATGCTTTGATGACCGGTCATTAGTGCGAAACACAAGATAACACCGGAAGTTTATAATTGGCAGCTTAGCCTTATTAATGACGCAATCACTTCTGTCGTTCCCCTATTATACAGTATATGTCAGTCCACACAAGACAAAGACCTTGATACTGTGTCCAGTAAATGATAGAAGACTATAGAACAGTAGTATAAAACAGAGAGTAGGTTTCTGGTATTGTATAAACATTAATAACACATAAGGAAGGGAAACCCGAGGCCTGTAAACAGTAAATAAATATTAGACAAACATAAAGGTATGTTTTCAGGCACTCGTAAGAAATAAAGAAGTAGAACACTAGACAACAGAAAAACAACAGACGTGAGTGGCTTACCCAATATTTATTTAGTTACATTAGTAGCCAACTTTTCCCACCAAAGTTGCAATCTGTTTTGTGGCGCATTTTTCTGGATGACAACTAAATTGAGCACGTTTTAAAACAACGCAACTGTTTTACCATCCTTAACAATGGCGGATGTTTGATTTTGGACACAATTTCTTGAAATTTCCCCATTTGTAATTTAGGTGAGTATGAATAACGAATCTTATACACGTATGAAAGCAGTTCGTTACATATGCAGTAACTCGGCCGATTTAGTCACTCAATTTGAAACGAGTGCCTGTTAATTACCTTTATTTATTTATTTATATATTTATTTACTACTCACAGTGCTCATGTTTCCCCCATTATTTATTTAAGTGTCGTGAAGAAAAATTATGTTTTACCGTTGAATAGATATTAATCTTAAACAATGAGGAAACATACAACCAGTGGCGGCTCGTGACTGTGGTGTACGGAGGTGCTGCTACTTAAAGTTACATTAAACCGCCTTCGTTATTAGACATGTAGACATTGATAATAATAAGAAGCAAGTTAAAAATGCTACAAATCATTAACTGGGCATCCTTGGCAAAGAAAATCGAGTTTCAAGTACAAAATGTAGATTTTTTACTTTTGAGCTTATTTTATTAAATAATCATCGTGGAATCGATTGAGCAAGGTTTAGTGACATATAAAATGCATTTGATGTGTCAAAAAACATATTTTCCGCACTCCCCCCAAGCTATGGTTTGCAAATTTGTGCTGAAAATGCAAGATTTGCCTCTCAATAATACTTTAGTTACGCTGTCAGCATCGTGGAGTATGTGATATCGATGAAAAGGGAATGTTTGTATCTCCCCGATTATAGCAAATTCGAAACCTTTCTTTCGCATAGCTCTGCGGGATTTGGCATTCGAAACCCCCTTTATTTTACGCTAACTTCCTTATAAGGAGTGGTCACGCAGTGACCACATTCCCTCATTCATGACCCATTCACGCTTATCTTATTAATTGGTCATAGCTGATTGGCCAGCGCTATTTCGAAAGATAACAACCACAACTTCTCCATAAACAAAATAATTCTTTGTTCAGTGCATCGTGATGTTTCTCATCGACAGTTCTCTTTTGATTACAGTCTAAATCTTACTTCTTCTTCTTCTTCTTCTTCTTCCTCGTTCGCCTTCAGACTTCCACATTAATGACTCTAATAAAGGCAGTAGTCAACTCAAGGTTCCCGACATCTCCAAACAGTTTTTCGTTGACAGAAGTGGGTTGTTGCCATATGCTACTCCGTTCATTACTGTATGTTGGGCAGTATTGCAGCAGGTGTTCGACTGTCATTGGGCTGGTACCGCAGGTGCAGAGATCTGTTGCACCAATTTTGTATTTGTGGTACAGATGGTATCTCAATCTGTTGTGACCAGTGCGTAGCCGAAAAATGATGACCTGTTCTTTTCTGGATAGTTGATGATATGGGTGTACAAATCTTACCAAACTGTGTTATATTACATCAAAATGGGAAGAAAAGGTATGAAAGCAAGGCTTGAATAGCTTGCTGCTGCTAGAACACGTCGGCAGTGTGTAATTTCCAGCTATGGTGCGACCTAATCAACGGTGAATAATAACGAAACTGATGTAGGCTCATCATCAACGAACTTCTGTATACCAGTATCTGATAGATCTATAGTTCTTGTCACTGACCCAGTAGAGCCTTTTGCCCCTGGCCCAGTCGATCTCATATAAAAATGAACGTGAGCGCGAGCAGGAATGGTGCTCCTCCTAACACTGTCTGTGTTCAATCTAAACCTACGTACAGAACCATTGTGGACATTTATTTCATCAACAACCTGCTCACCAACGTGTGTTGCAACGTGTGCAAGCAGAGCACATTGCACACAAGAACTGACAACACCAAGTCAAAGGTTTTCTCTCTCCTCCTGGAAGTTGTTTGCCACACATGTGAAAAAGCAATTTCTGAAACGTACACATCCGAGAGGGAACCAGAAGGCCGCAGCCCTCGGGGACACGCAATCAACAAATCTGCTGTTCTTGGTGTCCTCATGTCTGGAATGGGCCCGTCTACGTTCAATCTCTTCTGTGAGAACCTAGATCTCCCTGGCCTGCACCAGAAAACATTTCACAAATATGCAGATCAAATTTTTGATCATTTTGATACCATGCACAACTCTACAGTATTTCAACGTGCCGTCAGCATTGTCCGAGCTAAACATGCTAAGATTCAGCATCGTACCATCAATAAAAAAGAAGTCATTGACATCGCTGTCAGCTTTGATGGAACTTGGCTAACTAGAGGTCATAAGTCACTGATAGGTGTTGGCAGTGTAAGCGACATCTTGACTGGCATGGTCGTCGATACGCACATTATGTCTTCATTCTGTCACACTGCAAGACTACTGGACAGTGGCACCCATACCCCTTGGTACTGTATCACCTCACAACTGTAAGTGGCACTGCCACGAAAATTGAACAAAAGGTCAGCTTTTACACCATAGTATCTTACTAGCACCCACACTGGTGCTGCTACTCAGTATGTTTACAAATGGCAAAAATAAAAATTCCACCGATAAGAAGACACACACTAAACACTACGATAACTACCAGTCACGAGGAATAAGATGACAGACAAGGTACGAGCAGAGATAGACTAATATATACAATGCGTGACTGACAACGAACGAAAACATGGGATACCTGTTAACGTATTTACAAGATAGCAAGAAGGAACGAGAGATAACACCACTTAAACACAACATTAGAATTACTGAATGTACAGGACAACGTAAATACAAACCACACCAGCACACCTAACAACTACTGAGCTTGGTATGTTAAGTAGGGCAGTCGCAGGAAATCCTTCTGTCTGACTCCACCCCTAAACACACGCAGCCACACCCTAGAAAGGATCAGTCTAATCCAATCTTTTCCCACAAGTAAGAAAAGAAAGAATTAAACTCGCCACCCGTCCACCCTTGAACTTACAAATATAATATTAAACACAGCAGACTAGAACAACAACTACACTTAACGATGACGTGCTGAGAGCTATCGCCCTAACTAGCAATTAACTGAATCATACCAATCAAAATAAAACTAAATAACATTCAAGCAATAATAACGGTGTAACATATAAATTTATACAACAATGATATAATATTGACCAAAAGTAAAAGTAAATCAAGGTAACAGATCCACCGTAACCAACTAACACTAAATCAAGTCCCAGACTAAGTCTCTACAACGAAAGCGACAAAAGAACAAAACAAAAGGAAGGAAAAAAAACCAAAAAAAATAAAAATTAATAAGAATACCTCCGAACAGACGTTGACACAGCAAAATGCTTATTGCTTTTTGCTAATTTAACACGACCCCAACAGAGATGTCCCACTAATCTATAAGACCAGACTTTACGATAAGTTGAACCAGATAGATAGACAGAAAAGGAAGAAGGAATTGAAGGGAAAAACAAGAAGCAAAATAAAAATACAACCAATCATACACAGATATTCAAACAATAACTTAACTGACGATCCAGCGATGCACCTCCGCGTAGCTCCGCAGACACAGATGATGGTCGATGAAAACAGCACACACTAGTCTCTACAAACTTGTAAACATCCAAACAGAAAACGATGTTCTTCACGGTGCTATCACAGTACTGTCCACAGCAAAAATAACGACCGTAAACGCAATCCTGTCCTGATGACGAGACTTCTTCACTAGTCTATGTGCCAGATAATAACGAACAAGTCCTTTGGCACGGTGATGCGTACAATATATTAGCACAGTTCAATTCGCTACGTCACTTCTTAGGAGGACCCGGCAGTCTTCACTCTTCAGCACAGTATATTCCAGGAACACTTAGATCAGCATGCTTCGGTAACTGGCATCCCTTCAAGCTGTACTAGGGCCACGAACAAGGCATGGGTAGGCTCCCACTGGAAAGACACATCGGTAAGGCATGATGACGACAGAACTTGGCAGGAACGCAGGAATGTAAAGTTCCCTCGGTTGGTAGAACAGTGTGAACGATGACACTACTGCAGGTTGGCTACATGCACGACAATGGTTGCGATCATCTAGACCATGATCCCGATACGAGGTGTTACACACACCCTGAGGTGCTACCACCACTATTGACACCACCAATACCAACAAATATTGACGAACTAATCTCTTCTGACGATACCACAGTCAGTCACCAGAGCCCAAATACTGCCACTATTGACACTACCAATACCATCAAATATTGACGAACTAATCTCTTCTGACGACACCACTGTCAGTCCCCAGAGCCCAAATACTGCCAACCTCACAAGAAATTCTGATCTCCTTTATATCCCTACACGGACCAACTGTAGACACCTGTTACAACTAACCTCCGCTGCTCTGTCTGGATCAACACCTTCCTAGCACTAAGCTACAAAGTGCACTTGTAATATATCAAACTGTGATCCTAGGCGCCAGCTACACTTCACTCTACAACTTGTGACACTCCTTCTATCAATAATTGAACAACCTAGCACAAACGTGACCTTCCGAAAATCATCATCTAACACAAAAAATGTCAAGTATAAATTGTATTTACAACGCTAACTTGCCACAGTGCCCTCTTTCAAACTAGGTCACATACCGCGACGGGTCACACCTGACCCAAAACAGTTCACTGCTACTGTCTAACACTGAAAACAAACACACTGCCGGGAACACTGGAAAACCAGCTGAAGTGAACACAATGCTTTGCTACCTACTTCTCCTCTGTGTGTATAGAAACTACTAGCCTTCTAAACTATAATATATTGGCCCCACGGCCTCTAAAGAATCGGACAAGAGCTCCCCAGCTGTCAGAAACCACTTATCGTGGATAGCACTCCACTGGTTACACCACTGCAATGTGGATTTATAATAATAAATAAAGGCCCCTTCTTCCATGGGTACAACCACACCACTATGGCTGACATAAGAAATAACACCTTTAACAGGAACTTCCCTTTAATACTTTATACACACAATACGGCCTCACACGACCAAAAAAACGCATTAAATACAATAATGAAAAAACCACTGTAAACTTGCCCTAGCAGCTTAATCTATCCCCTCCATACATGAAGGTACGAATTACATCAAAAACACTGCTATGAATATCGCTCACCTGGGCCGCAAAACTAAGACAATGACACACTCAAATCATTGACATCTTATTAAATTGCGGTCTGTAGAAATTACCACCTAGACCCTACACTGCTCTAGAATTACAACGTAATTATCAAGCAGGACCGAAATATGGCAAGCACTCATTTAATAGTCCATAACTTGAATCACCCAGCAATCTCGCTGGCAAAAAGGGAAATATACGTCCTTCCTGGATGAAGGCTAGTTTCTGACTTCCCAACTTTGCGCCTTTTTCCCCCAACTTCCGGTGGTCACATGACACACCAGTTCGGCTAACCTCGGCCTCTCCGAGTGACTTATCGCCGACCACAATACATACGATGCACTGCGGAATAGCGCTGTGACAATGAGTCAATTGTGTTAATAGCAGTCAGTAAGCCTTACAGGACATTAACCTGAATACAGTGATTATAATGATGTATTAAAGAACAGTGAATCAGGAACTTGATTAATAAAGTATTAACAGTGGTATTATAACAGAGTGAGTCTATAATTGTCCCAAGAGGTGAGTGACAGTTCCATGAACATTGTAATATAGTAAAATAATTGTTGTATACATTCCATCTTTTAAAATTCATTTGTTTACATCAAACCAAGAAAATAAATCAATATACATATTAAATTGATTATTTAATTGTTCCTGAGGACTTTGTCAACTTTTTACAAGTTAATTGTTCATTTTGATTTTTCCCTAAATCTTTTATTTATCATAGGAAAGTTGTAGAGAGGAGACACTTTAGAATCTGGTACTGCTTATTACCATCTGGGCCAGAATTCTTCACAGTCTGCCTATTCCTATGACAACTATACACCAGTGCTTATTTCTAAGACTGGGGTATTACTATTAAGACCATAACTCTTACCTGGCAGCTATACTAAGTATCATCTGATACAACTATTTATCTCCTTATCATCTAATACCAATTAACCTCTCATGACATCAGTTAATTTTCAATACTTGTGTAGATTACTGTGACGGTATTGCCTCCCCTGCTTTGCAGTAGTGGACCAACAGTGGCCAAAACTCAAGAGTATCTAATATGGGCTTCAAAGGTATCTACCTTCGCACAAGATTACTCTTGGCAGAGATGTAGATACAAGGGGAATGACACTTCTATTACAAAGGGAGACTTCATAAGATATTCAGATAAGCGAAAACAATGCTGCTTTGACTGAGCACATTAATTCTAGAATCTGCCGACAACTTTTGTGAAGAAATTAAGCACTTATTAATTTCAGCACGTTCAAGCCCCCACCCCTTATTTACTCAGTGGAATTCTTATTATTCTGGTATAGCTCTGTTTAGAGTGTGTGTAGTAAATTGACTGAGGCAAACATGCAGTAACTTTAAAATGATTAAATCGAAATTAAATTTGTAACATTACAAATAACAAAATTTAATAATCACTTTAGGTTTTAACAGTTGGAAAATAAATTGAATAGTTTAGAAGAACAGTGTTATCATTGATTTAAAGTAGAAATGATGGAAAAAATTCACTTTGGCAGCGTATATTTTTCACTTAGCTGCAAATAGTAGTTCCTGCTCCCGCTGATGGGTTCTGTTTACACTGCTCTTGCTCGTCACTGGTCAATGTTAAAGGCACCTCACGTTCCTAGAACGTCAAGGAGTAACGGCCAAGCTGGTCCTGCGTCTGTCTATAAGACCCTGTTATGATGGCGTCTCGTACAACGTCCACTTCTACCTTCACTTGGTTCCAGAGATAGTACTTTCTGCTGGTACCACCAATAACTATGGTAATAGAGACAAACGCTCTTCTGAGTATGGCGTTTTCCGATACATAGTTATGTGCCCTTCCCCCCCCCTTTTTTTTTTCTACCATCCCATTTATCTCAGAATTTACCCTCGATGAGAATTAAATTTAATCCCTCTGGATAAAACTTTCTTTACATTTAAATAGAATAGCTTTAGCTTTACAATACATTTAAATGAAAAGGTTAATAATACAGATAGAGTCTGTTTACATTTACCTCTCCACTGATTGAAAAGTGTTCACAATATAAATTGAATAAATTTTCTTTTATGTTTACACTGATTTAAAGCTTGAAAACTTACATTAATTGTAAAGTGAATATGTTTATATGGACATTTACACTGCTTTGAAACTGTAAGTATTTATACTTAGAATGTATATCATTTCTTACATCTTGTCCTCCCTGCTCCCTATGGAACCTGGGACTACTTTCTGCTTTTAGTTTTAATTAAGAAACTAGCAATAAAGCAATCACCAGCCCTGTAGTGGTGGTTCATGAATCATCATTCTATACGCTGAGGTTGCCAGCCTCAAATGACTTGGGCATCCACGAGCGATTTTCACATATTAAAATTCACATTAACTCCACCTAGGCCGGTCCCTAGCCCGGCTGAAAAAAAAGGAGGGCGGCCTGCATGGAGGCCGTAAGGAGGCAGCCCCCTCCACCATGCAAAGGCACAACAGGCCAATCATGTTTGCTTTAAATCACAAGTACGCGAACTACAAGAGAGAAAACCGGACTGATTCTAAAGACACGAACTGGAATGGACTACGGACTACGACTTATGGAACTTGAACACAAGAAGTATAAATGGGACAGAAGAGATGCTGGAGGAAGAGATGAAGAAAGCAAAACTAGAAATCCTGGCTATAACGGGAACGAAGAAAAAGGGACAAGGAGTCATGGATCTCGATTGCAACCCGCTGCTCTACAGTGGTGTACCCACATCTGAAAGAGCTAAAGGGGGCGTGGGTTGCATTGTGGCCAAAAACCAAAAGATAGTATCTAGGGATGGAACTTTGTCTCGGAGCGCATTATGGTTGTACAACTAAAAGAAGAATAAACCATAGTCAGCCTTGTCATAGTGTATGGGACAAATGAGGATGAGAGAGCAGACGTCAAGGGGGAATTCTTCGAGCTGCTTCAAAGGGCAGTGGATGACAGCCTAGATAAAATTATCATGCTCAGAGATTTCAATGCCCCGAGTTGGAAATGACCATGCTAGATGGGGTGGAGTTATCGGAAGATATGGGGAAGATACTCTCAATGACAATGGGCAGCGACTCCTTAGATTCGGCAGTGAGCAGAATCTGATCATTACATACACAAAGTTCATCCATAAGCGCATACATGCATACACTAGATGTGAACCATCAAAGAATGAGAAGTCAGTGATCGACTATGCCATAGTTAGGAGAAGCTCATTCAAATATGTCTGGAGGAGCCAGAGATTGGAAGTGATGACTACCTGCTTACAATTAAAGAACATCGGAAAGAGTTACACAGCTTAGGAACTGCCCACCATCACGCAAGAAACTAAGTAAACGAACGGGAGGAATGAGCATTAAGACCAACAAACTGAGAGAGCCAGAAATTAAGACCAGATATCAGGGGCTTATTGCTACAGCAGTGAGAAACACAGAAGAACAACCTGATGACTTTGAAACCCTCTGGCTTAAATTCAAGGACATCATAAAGACAGCTGCTGCAGAAGCATGTTGTGAAGTCCGACTAGGGAACAAGAGAAAGAGGACACCTTGGTGGACAGAGGAAGTCAAAGAGAAAATAAGAGAGAAGAAAATGGCATGGAAACAATACTTAGGAGCTAAAAACACAGCAGGACAAATAGAGAAATATAGAGAATATGTGGCACTCAGAACAGAAGCAAAGAACAAGGTGCTAGTAGCAAAAAAAAAAGTCCTGGGAAGAATGTGGAGAAAAGCTAGAAAAAGATGCGCAAGAAAATCAGAAATTGTTCTATAAGACCCTAAAGAACACGAGGAAGGAAAAACAATGCCCTCTCAAATTTATAAAGGACAAGCAGGGCAAATTGCTTACTGCCCCGAAGGAAGTAACGGAAAGATGGAAAGAATATTTTTCAGAACTCCTTAATGGTGAGCAAGGTCAAGCATCAGAAATGATAACCACTAGCACTGAAGCGAAAACCAATGGTGGTGAAGATGACATAAAGATGGAAGAACTGAATGCAGTACTGGAGAAAATCAAGATGGGCAAAGCAGCGGGCATGATGGTATAACACCAGAAATGGTTAAGTACATCGGAGCATCAGGCGACCTATTACTCTTAAGGGCCCTACATGCAACGTGGTGCAACAAGGCAATACCAAGGTATTGGGAGATTGCCATCATAACACCGATTTTCAAAAAGGGCGACAATCGACAATGTGGAAACCATAGAGACATATCCCTTCTCAGTGTCCCTGGTAAAATCTACTCTAGAATCCTAGAGCAGAAACTCCGACGCCTAGCTGAGCCACAATTGGATGAGATCCAGTGCGGATTCCGAGCAAACCGAAGTACTCAAGATCTAATCTTCACACTCAGACAGCTGAGTGAAAAGGCCCTTGAGTAAAGAGTGAGATCCATCTTTGTTTCTTAGATCTGGAAAAGGCGTTTGACAGGGTCCCTTGGGACTGTTTGGCAAGGAAGAACATTTCAGCACCTCTGATTCATGCTATACAGAGCTTCTACAAGTCTTGCAGAAATTATGTGAGGACAGCAAACCATAAGTCAGAAGAGTTCAGGACCACCGCTGATGTAGACAAGGTGATATCCTGTCACCTTATCTTTTCATACTCCTCATGGTCGATGTCATCAAGGCATGTAAGGAGAGAACAAGGAAGTATTCAGTGGGGTACTGGAAGTTGAGACAGGTCTGTATTTCAGAGCTGGCATTTGCTGATGATGTTGCCCTGATTGTTAAATCAGAGGCACATCTCCAATCCAACCTGCACGTCTGGAAGGAAGAGCTGGAGAAGAGAGGGATGGTCATAAGGAGCCCTAAAACAAAATACATGGTGATATCTCGAGAAGAAAGAAGACACCAGAGCAGGTCGACCACTTTAAATACCTCGGAGTTATTATAGACCGAAAGGGAGGCATCAAAAAAGATTTGGCCACTCGAAAAGCAGCAGCTGGGAGACTTTTTCAGGCCATAAATCGAGGATTCCTAAGCAAGAGAGAGGTTGGTAAGAAAACAAAAATGGTTGTATACCGCTCCACCTATGTCCCAGTCTTGACATATGGATGCAAGTCATGGGCAATGACTACAGCCCACGAAAGCCAGATCCAAACCTCAGAAATGAGGTATCTGACGAAGGTGGTCGAAGTAACAAGAAGAGACATGGTCCGCAACCAGACGATACGTCAAGGCCTAAAATCCCACCCCCTGCAGACCCAAGTAGAACAGTCCCAACTAAGATGGTTTGGCCATGTCTGCAGAATGGGAGAAGATCGGCTACCACGACAAGCATGGGAAACTAGAGACAGGGATCCACACCACCAGGACGACACAGAGTCCGCTGGGAGGACAACATTAGGCAATCTTTGAAGGACCGAGGACTAGAATGGAACCAGGACAGGAGGAAGATAGCCGATAGGATAGTCTGGCGCTTGTTCTTCCAGACCTCTACACCTCACGGTAGAAAGGGAACGACTAAGTAAGTAAGTAAGTAAAATGCACATGGCAATATACATATATATTTTAGTTCACATGTTAATAATGAAATATAGAATGTTAAATGACAACTTACGCCAATCCTGGCTCACAGACTTTTTGCTCAGATGAATAAAAGAGACTTAAAAAGGCCTCTTACACGCGTCTGGGGTGTCGTTAATTTACCACGGCCAAGTGTGGTACAAGGGAATTTTACCAACCTGCCTCTCGTAATACAATATCTACCTCTCCTTGCAAATGTGAGGTGATTATCATCCGCAAGGAGTGTCAGACAAGACACAATATACTGAAAGTAGTGAAAGAATACTTGAAAATATAAACTATCTGCTACATAGTATAGAAAGAAAGAAAGAAAGTGCGACAATTGAAAGCACGCAATAACATCAGTACTACAATTGCACCGATTACTACCGGAGTGAAACAGAGATCGAGAGGTTCGCCCCATTCTGTCACAATCATGTCTGTTACAGAAAACTTGTAATTCCATCAGAAGTTTTTCTCTTTCAATCATGGGATATGGCCCAGAAGTCTCCCTTACCTCTTCCATGGCCAACGATCAAATCGGCACTCCTCGCTACGCAGTTCCTTTGACTCGTTTTGTCCCGTCTAAAACATGTGTATTGGCATGGCCAATTTGGGAGCCCACCGACCAGGCAATGTTTCAATCACTGGGAGCAAAATATGGAACTGTTTAGCGCACAGTTCCGCCTACAGTTAAACTTCAAAGTTGAAAACGATTTCATTTTTTTTATTCGTTTATTATTGCAATGATTATTGGAAATAGAGGATAAGTATACTATATGCCGGACCCGTTAATAAAAACATTCGTTGCGTTACATTGTTCTTTACAAAATTTTATATAACTCCGCTGACTGCATGTTTAGATTTAAAAAGCTGGTGGTGCCGCAGATCCGCAGTGCCTACCAACGAGCCGCCCAATAAAAGTAATTGCAGTAACAGAGATAGGAATCCAGAGAAATAATATGAAGGAATTATTGCAAAACTAACAATTAAATCTAAGCCTATAATTTCAACAAATATTAGACGAAAGCAGTGTCACAAGATCATAGCTAAACAAATGTTAGAAGTAGCCAGACAAAACTCAGTTGTTGATAAATTTGTTTTGCCTTGTTTTGGCGATACGTTCCCTGTTCATCTTAGACATAAGGTACGTAGGTTACATCGGGACGCATGGCCAAATATAAAAGACCACATGGTTTTGAAAATAATTTTGGTATTTTTTATAAATAAACGTTAAACATTTTCCATAAGAATTCCGCAATATTGTATACAGTACTTTTTAGCTCTGTAAGGTTCCACTAAGAGCTACTTGTAGAAAGTTATTAGACGAGAGACAAACTGGAAGTGCAAATAACATATTATTTAAATGTATAATGCAGTGCGATCGCGATTTATGTAATGTCATTTTACGCGAATTCAAACTTACGAGCGGAGAAAGCAGTGCGAAAACTAAAAAAAAACAATCCCTACTACTGAGATAACTCTCACATGTGGTGTTAAGTTTATTACTTACTTACTTACTTACTTAGTCGTTCCCCTTCTACCGTGAGGTGTAGAGGTTTGGAAGAGAGAGCGCCAGACCATTCTATCAGCTGTCTTCTTCCTGGCCTGGTTCCATTCTAGTCCTCGGTCCTTCAAAGATTGTCTAATGTTGTCCTCCCAGCGGACTCTGGGTCGTCCTGGAGGTCAGGATCCCTGGCTCTTTGTTTCCCATGCTTGTCGTGGTAGCCGATCTTCTCCCATTCTGCAGACATGGCCAAACCAGCTTAGTTGGGACTGTTCTATTTGGGCCTGCAGCGGATGGGATTTTAGGCCTTGACGGATCGTCTGGTTGCGGACCATGTCTCTTCTTGTTACTTCAACCACTTTCCTCAGATACCTCATTTCTGAGGTTTGGATCTGGCTTTTGTGGGCTGTAGTCATTGCCCACGACTCGCATCCATATGTCAAGACTGGGACATAGGTGGAGCGGTATACAGCCATCTTCGTTTTCTTACCAACCTCTTTCTTGCTGAGGAATCCACGATTTATGGCCTGAAAAAGTCTCCCAGCCGCTGCTTTTCGAGTGGCCAACTCTTCTTTGATGCCTCCCTTTCGGTCTATAATAGCTCCGAGATATTTAAAGTGGTCGACCTGCTCCAGAACCTGTTCTCCCAACTTAATCTGATGTTTTCTTTCTTCTCGTGATATCACCATGGATTTTGTTTTAGAGCTGCTTATGACCATCCCTCTCTTCTCCAGCTCTTCCTTCCAGACTTGCAGGTTGGATTGGAGATGTGCCTCTGATTTAACAATCAGGGCAACATCATCAGCAAATACCAGCTCCGAAATATAGACCTGTCTCATCTTCCAGTACCCCACTGAATACTTTCTTGTTCTCTCCTTACATGCCTTGATGACATCGTCCATAAGGAGTATGAAGAGGTAAGGTGATAGGATATCACCTTGTCTTACACCAGTGGTGGTCCTGAACTTTTCTGACTTATGGTTTGCTGTCCTCACATAATTTCTGCAAGACTTGTAGAAGCTCTGTATAGCATGAATCAGAGGTGCTGGAATATTCTTCCTTGCCAACAGTCCAAAAGTTTGCTCCAGGGGACCCTGTCAAACGCCTTTTCCAGATCTATGAAACAAAGATGGATCTCACTCTTATACTCAAGGGCCTTTTCACTCAGCTGTCTGAGTGTGAAGATTAGGTCTTGAGTACTTCGATTTGCTCGGAATCCGCACTGGACCTCATCCAATTGTGGCTCAGCTATTCGTCGGAGTCTCTGCTCTAGGATTCTAGAGTAGATTTTACCAGGGA
Organism: Oreohelix idahoensis; assembly: GCA_024509875.1. Classification (NCBI taxonomy): domain Eukaryota; kingdom Metazoa; phylum Mollusca; class Gastropoda; order Stylommatophora; family Oreohelicidae; genus Oreohelix; species Oreohelix idahoensis. The sequence goes on from JAMPIV010021106.1 coordinate 251,827, forward strand.
CACTGAGAAGGGATATGCCTCTATGGTTTCCACATTGTCGATTGTCACCCTTTTTGAAAATTGGTGTTATGATGGCAATCTCCCAATCCTTTGGTATGGTCTTGTTGCACCATGCTGCCTGTAGGACCTTTAAGAGTAATAGGTCACCTGATGCTCCCATGTACTTAACCATTTCTGGTGTTATACCATCATGCCCTGCTGCTTTGCCCATCTTGATTTTCTCTAGTGCTGCCCTCAGTTCTTCCATCTTTATGTCATCTTCACCATCATTGGTTTTCTCTTCTGTGCTAGTGGTTATCATTTCTGATGCTTCACCATGCTCACCATCCAGGAGTTCTGAGAAATATTCTTTCCATCTTTCCATTACTTCCTTCGGGGCAGTAAGCAATTTGCCTTGCTTGTCCTTTATAAATTTGAGAGGGCATTGTTTTTCCTTCCTCATGTTCTTTAGGGTCTTATAGAACAATTTCTGGTATTCTTGTGCATCTTTTTTTAGCTTTTCTCCAAATTCTTCCCAGGACTTCTGTTTTGCTGCTAGCACTTTGTTCTTTGCTTCTGTTCTGAGTGTCACATATTCTCTATATTTTTCCATTTGTCCTGTTGTGTTTTTAGCTCCTAAGTATTGTTTCCATGACATTTTCTTCTCTCTTATTTTCTCTTTGACTTCCTCTGTCCACCAAGGTGTCCTCTTTCTCTGGTTCCCAAGTCGGACTTCACCGCATGCTTCTGCAGCAGCTGTCTTTATGATATCCTTGAATTTATTCCAGAGGGTTTCCAAGTCATCAGGTCGTTCTTCTGTGTTGCTCACTGCTGTAGCAATAAGCCCCTGATATCTGGTCTTAATTTCTGGTTCTCTCAGCTTGTAGGTCCTGATGCTCATTTCTCCTGCTCGTTTACTTGGTTTCTTGCGTGATGTTGGGCAGTTTCTAGGCTGAGCAACTCTTTCAGTTGTTCGTTTGATTGTTAGCAGGTAGTGATCACTTCCAATCCCTGGCCCCCTCCAGACTCTTGCATCTCGGACATATCTGAATGAGCTTCTCCGAACAATGGCATAGTCGATCACTGACTTCTCATTCTTGGTTGGTTCACATCTAGTGTATGCATGTATGCGCTTATGGGGGAACTTTGTGTTTGTAATGATCAGATTCTGCTCACTGCAAAATCTAAGGAGTCGCTTTCCATTGTCATTGAGAGTATCTTCTCCATATCTTCCGATAACTCCACCCCATCTAGCATGATCATTTCCAACTCTGGCATTAAAATCTCCGAGCATGATAACTTCATCTAGGCAGTCATCCACTGTCCTTTGAAGCAGCTCGAAGAATTCCTCCTTGACCTCTGCTCTCTCATCCTCATTTGGCCCATACACTATGACCAGGTTGATTATGGTTTCTCCTTCTTTTAGTTTTACAACCATAATGGGAGCCGCGCTAGCGTAGTGGTTACAACACCGCTCTGGCGACCGGGTGATACAGGATCAAACCCGGGCGACGGCGTTTGAGGATTTTTCGTCGACCGGGATTTGGACTGGATTAACTCGAGACCTGGCGAGGACATTTGAAGAAGTTTCGTCGACCAGGGACTGGCGGCTCCTGAGCCGACCCAGCTGCAATGGGTACCTCCGAAATCGGCGAGTATTTGCCTGAATGGCGAGGGGCACCTGTCTCTGTACAAGAAATAAAGGGATACTCACGTAAAATCAATGTCAGGTTAGACATAAAATAATAACCTGAGATTTCGCCTCGAGTATTAGTGGGCGAACGCAAAAAAAAACAAAAAAACAACCATAATGCGCTCCGAGACAAAGTTCCATCCCTTGATACTATCTTTTTGATTTTGGGCCACAATGCAACCCACGCCCCCTTTAGCTCTTTCAGATATGGGTACACCATTGTAGAGCAACGTGTTGCCATCGAGATCCATGACTCCTTGTCCTTTTTTCTTTGTTTCCGTTATAGCCAGGATTTCTAGTTTTGCTTTCCTCATCTCTTCCACCAGCTCCTCTTCCTTCCCATTTATACTTCTTGTGTTCCAAGTTCCATAAGTCGTAGTCCGTAGTCCGTTCCAGTTCGTCGCCTTTAGAATCAGTCCGGTTTTCTCTCTTGTATTACTCGTAATCATAGTTTAAGACAAACAGGTGATTGGCCTGTTGTGCCTTTGCATGGTGGAGGGGCTGCCTCCTTACGGCCTCCATGCAGGCCGCCCTCCTCCTTTTTCATCCGGGCTTGAGACCGGCATAGGCGGAGTGTAATGTCATTTTACGCGAATTCAAACTTACGAGCGGAGAAAGCAGTGCGAAAACTAAAAAAAAAAAACACTCCCTACTACTGAGATAACTCTCACAGGTTGTGTTAAGTTTATTAACATTCATAATTTCATGTCTTTATTGTATGTTTCTTATCTTTTATATTCGTCTTCTTATGATTTTGAATGGAAACTTTTATTATTTTTTTTATTTTAATCTACTTTGCAAAAGCATTCCCCTAATTGTTACATACTCAATATCTATGGAGAAAGTGACTTCAATTTATGTGAAATTCAAATTACGCGACTACCTACGGAACGTAACACTCGCGCAATTCGCGTTGTCACTTTTCCTCTTAGCATGTACTTCGTTTATATGGATGTGCTTCTGTGCTACTTTACATCTAAAACAATCTTATTTCTCTTCTCTTTGCGCATTAGGACACAGAGACAGTGATTCATTGTCGCCTACCAACAGCTCTCCGGTCCCATCATCGCCAATGTCATCGTCATCGTCCTTATCTTCAGTAACAACAACATCATTACCCAGACCACGTTCAACAATGTCCACTGTATCAATGCTCGACCTCCTTCAAAAGTTGAACTTATCGAGACACCACATGGATGGAGAAAATGCGGGACACGTAGCAGCACACTCGCACTGCTGCATTGAGCCAAATTTTAAGATATTCAACTCTGAACTTGAGAAATTTCACAAATACTTAAACGGCTGTAAAAATGACATCACAACATATTCAGAAACTCTCTGGCAACGATATTCCGCTTACCTGAATCCAAACTTGATACATGTTCCTAATATAAGTCAAAATATTCATCGAGATTTTCGCTCACTTGACAGTAGATACATGTACCTTTCCCCGCCATCTGCTAACATCAACAGACCAACTCAGTGTATGACATCACTTGGCGCGCTTACTGAATTTGCGTCCTCGTTTAGACCGGACGCCACATCATTTGGCCAAGATTTGGCTTCGTCTTTTTATTGCGGACAATGCAGCAAGCCATTCAGTACACCACACGGGTTGGAGGTTCATGTCAGAAGGTCACACGCCGGATCCAGGCCTTATGCTTGCGAGGTAAGAGGCCCATTTCTGTGTACCATTATCTTCATCAGCGTTTTCATTTTCCGCTCCTTGTTTAGCATCGCCACCACTGCAGCACATGTGCACCAAAGCGGTCATGTGATCTTGTGGTGGTGGTTGCTGTGGCATATTGTTCTATATAATGAGGTTGCCAGCCCCATCCACAACCTCATATTAGTCGCCTCATAAGGCATTCTTCAGGGAGCCGCAGCAGCCATATGTTTTCTTTGTCTCCAGGGATTTCTGTGCTTCGCTTTTCTAAAATATTTGAAGTAAGCATTATTAGACTTAGACAGGTAGTTACATAGCAGATACTGTTGTAGCGGAATGAAGCGTTAGAGCCGTCACTATACTAGGTCCAGCTGAGAGATCGGGTGAGCAGTTTCCTTCCTCGCTGCCTTTTCCTTCCTTAACTCACGAGAAAAGTCGGGTACCTATTTACAGCTGGGGCGTTCGTTTCAATATTAATTATGAAAGAATCCGTTTCAAATTAATTTTTGTTTCATTATTATTATTGTTGTTGTTGTCTTTTGGCATAAAACGACTTACATTAGCACAGACATATGACATGAATTTTATCACTAAGGTAGTACCTGAACTCGTACGCCTCATATTTATTTCTTCTTCTTCTTCTTCTTCGTTTGTCCTGAAAAGGACGGTGGTTGCGTTGTGTCTGTTTACGCTTAAGCTGTGATATCTGCACCTTTCGGTCGACACATCCGACTTCTGCACTGCATTTTTTAGGGACCGGGTTTGCCTTCCCATTTCGATCCGCACTCGCTCAGCCAGACTGCACTGCTGCAGACTGTTTCCAGGACCACCACGTGGAGGTGGAGTGCGGTCTTGACCAGCTCTGGTTCGCTGGTCCTAATGCAAGCAGTACAGCTATAGGTCGCTGACTGCATTCACTATTGCTGCATCTTGGGGTCATATTTTGATGTGCATTGTATTTTTACTTTTTTATCATTTGCTTGCGTTTCAGAGTTTATTTTGGATAAATGATCAAGTGTATGCAGCGATACGTTTAAACGAGAAGTGCCGATAATGAAAAATTTCAAACAGATTGTACAAAGAAGAAATCGACAATCCTTCACCCTTCCCCCAAAATGGGCAGAAAATACAAAGAAGCAATAAGGCTAAGCTTGAATCGACGCAGTAATGTTTAATCTCTAAAGTAGGGACAAACTAATTATATACACCCGAAGCAAGAAAGAAAATGCGGTCCAGAAATTGGTGTTTCTTGTACACTGATGAAAGTTGACTTACCGAAACGTTAACTCTTTGTGGGTGTGCGTTTTATGCAAGTTGACTTACCGGTATATTAAGACTGTGTTTTTTTAATGAAAGTTGACTTACCAGTAAGTTAATTGTGTTATCTGTGTCTGTGTTGATGAAAGTTGATTGCCGGCACGTTAAGTGTATCTGTGTTTGATGAAAATTGACTACCTGTGAGTTAACTATGTCTCTGATGAAAGTTGACTTACCGGAGAGTTAACTCTGTGTGTGTGTGCTTGATCAAAGGTGACTACCAGTACGTTAACTGTGTGTGTGTTTGATGAAAGTTAACTTACCGGTGAGTTAACTGTGTCTGTGTTTGATGAAAGTTAACTTACCGGAGACTTAAATCTGTGTGTGTGTGTTTGATGAAAGTTAACTAACCGGTGAGTTAGCTGTGTCTGTGTTTGATGAAAGTTGACTTACCGGTGAGTTAACTACGTCTGTGTTTGATGAAAGTTGACCTACCGGTGAGTTAACTACATCTGTGTTTGATGAAAGTGGACTTACCGGTGAGTGAACTATGTCTGTGTTTGATGAAAGTTAACGTACCCGTGAGTTAACTACGTCTGTGTTTGATGAAAGTTAACTTACCGGTGAGTTCACTACGTCTGAGTTTGATGAAAGATAACTTACCAGTGAGTTAGCTGTGTCTGTGTTTGATGAAAGTTGACTTACCGGTTAGTTAACTACGTCTGTGTTTGATGAAAGCTGACTTACCGGTGAGTTAACTACGTCTGTGTTTGATGAAAGTTGACTTACCGGTGAGATAACTTCGTCTGTGTTTGATGAAAGTTGACTATCGGTGAGTTTAGTATATCTGTGTTTGATGAAAGTTGACTATCGGTGAGTTTAGCATATCTGTGTTTGATGAAAGTTGATTATCGGTGAGTTTAGTATATCTGTGTTTAATGAAAGTTGACTTACCGATGAGTTAACTGTGTATGAATGTTTGTTTGTTTATTGTTTATTTTTATGATAATTACAAAAAAATGTTAATTACAAGTTTGCTTGCAAGTTGATTTTTAAAAAAAATATGTATGCTGAGTTGTAATTATTTTGAAAACTTTTTCGCTAAAACTAATAATACATTTTTTATGCAGGTATGCAACAAGACGTTTGGTCATTCTGTTAGCTTGAATCAACACAGAAGTATCCATAGCCAGGAGCGGAATTTCGAGTGCCACCAGTGTGGCAAATCCTTCAAGAGGTCTTCAACTTTAAGCACCCACCTCCTCATTCATAGTGACACACGCCCTTACCCATGCCCCTACTGCGGAAAGAGATTCCACCAAAAGTCAGACATGAAGAAGCATACCTACATCCACACAGGTAATTTATTTTTGTTTTGTCTCTTTTTGATTTTCCGGCGACAGAGCTGACTGTTTTTCTGTTGTTGTTTATTTATTAAGTGAATTGTTGTTGTTTAACTAGGGCTGTTGAGCTTTTTGCTCTTTAGCAGACAATACCATGTCTAAGAGTCTTTGGTATTATCTACACTGTAGATCAAGGCTTTTCCTGTAGTTTTCTGCCATTCCGAAACGTACTGAGTTGGAGTCATGAGCTTCAGCTTGGCTTGCATTTAAAGGATCGTCACATCTGGTCCCAAGCTAAGAGTAAGAAGTGTGTGGCATACTGTGCATTCCCCACCATCCAAGGTGGCTCTCCAACTATGCAGAGCTAAAATACTGTGCTCTGGTTCTGGGCTCTCCCAAGAAATTGTCACGTCCTGCACAGAGCCACGTCTCAGCTTCCCCTGCCTATCACTGGGTCCACAGTGAGATCCTCCTATTAAGTGAATAAACTCTAGATCAGGTGTGGGCAACCAGTTTTGTTTCCTAGCCATTTCTGTAGCCAGTCAGCCAATGAAATGACCACACTATTAATTAAAACTGTTTGTGCTAATTAAATTTATTTCAGAACTCTAATGATACTCAGAGTCAAATATTTTACATAGAAAAACTATATGTGCTTATTTGCCACAAGGTAAGATTATAATACAGCGGACGGAAATGTTTCGTCGGCAAACAAACAGTAGACAAATGCAATATTTATACCAAAAGTTGGTGAAGAGCTCTTTCATACCGAAAAAAAATAAATTCTAACCATAGTATGTCCATAGTCAATCGTCATGCAGGCGTAATATACACAGTCTATGAAAAATTTTATTTTAATTTAAAAAATAAACAACAACAAAAAACTGTGTTTTAGTTATTAATGGCATCGAGATTCGGAGATATAACTCTCGTAGAACTCAACCATTTTAATCCATCTATTCTGTACAGGCACTCATATATGAAAGTCCTCAACTTTGTATTTTGTTGTTTTTGTTCTCCGTGCTTCAGAGCCACACAATATGATACTCTGTCATAGCGCTGACAATTCTAATTTTTCTCGGCTTTCTGTAGACTGTGCAATAAACATTATAAATGAAAGACCGTCTTCGTCTAAGAATATTGACTTGCATTATCTCAATTGCTTTTATTGTTTCCTTGTACACGTTATTGCCTTTTTTTGGGCTTCAATTTTCTGCAGGAAAGAGTAGCCTGCCACATCCCCAACCTTTCTTAGGCGCCTTTTTTGACATGCCTGGCAGGGCGCAGTATTACTATTCTTTGGTTCCCGTTTGAGTCTGGTTATAAACAGGAGAGCTTGGCACGTTCGCTGTCATTTAACCTCATCTATTTCTCCCTCACAGGCTACGGTCAGATTCAGGATTCTCTCACAGCCTTACATTTTCTGCTTACATGTCTATTAGTCTGCGTGAATTTTTAGCACACTGCGCTTGGCCGCGAATACTCGCGAGGTACTCTCAAATGGCGAGGATTGACTATATATATATATATGCATGCTGTTTGTGTATGTACGATAGTTTTCATCATTATTTTTCTTTTGACTTCTCGTATAGCATAGAGACACTATTTGAAGAGTTCTTCCTGCAAGAAGGTTGTTTCTGTAGCACTTAGTTTTACATAATCAGACATGCACAACCTCAAGTTTTTTTTATCTCTCCGTCCGCTCCTTACGGACATGGAGCCACCCCTGTAGCCGGCCACTTCTCAGCAAAGCCTTTTCATAGTGCATGCTCCTGAAGCAGTGGCTTCCATATATACTACTGGACAAAAGTTAAGGGCCACCAAGAAAAACTCCACCATGGACCAAATAAATGCAACCAGGTGTAAACAATTTATTACAAAATAAAGTTGATTCATCCGTGGAAAAGATCAGTCAAGCTGTCTTGCAACATGACTAACAGATTGACCATCCTGAATCCATGCCATGTCTCGACCACGGTCTACAGTGCTGAGACTTCTCCTTGGTGGCATGGCTAATGCAGTGATCATTTCGACCACTTGTCATACTGATTTATTGCATACCAACGGTGAACACTCTTTACCGATGATCATTTTCCACGTGCATTCAAATTCAACTCACCTTTTCACCCTTTGAATTAGTGGGGCGTGTTGCAAAAACCACGAGTTTTTGCAGCAACAATGGCAATTTTCACGTGCGAGTTAAAGTGACCCAGTTTTTGGACATTTAAAAAAATTAACCTAGTGCACACAGAAATGTATACACATTTCTCTGAGCTCAGTTTTAATGATATTTTCACTTGTCTTTACAGTTTGCCAATCAATTATATAAACCTTGTCTAAACTGAATGGCGGCCCTTAACTTTTGTCCAGTAGTATATATATATATATATATATATATATATATATATATATATATATATATATATATATATATATATATATATATATATATATATATATATATATTATATATATATATATATATATATATATATATATATTAGGGCTAGGATTATTTTAAAAAAACCTTAATCGATTAATCGAATTTCTGCAATCGAAGATTAATCGATCAATTTGGAACAATTTGATAACTGTTTTTTTTTTTTTAAATCACCAAGGACTTTTGTTTATTTTACATGTTATGGTCCTGAAAATATAATGAAAATACTGAAAAGTTATAACAAAACAATTTATTATTATTGATCATACTTTCCAAATTCCATATCACAAACCTTTAACATAGAGAATGCTCTCGCATTCAAGCAAGTAACATAAGCATTGCTAAAAATATTATAACTTGTTTGATCAATGAAAAAATTTGAACCGATTAAGCGATTAATTAATCGGTAAAGATCCCAGCCAATATGTGTATAAATATATATATATATGTGTGTATGTATGTAGGCGTGTGCGTGTGCGTTTGAGTGCGCGTGTGTAAGTGCGTGTGTGTTCGTGTGGGAGAGGGAGAAAGAGACAAGGAGACAGGAGATAATGAATTCATTGAAATGTTTTCAAAGTCCTACGACAAAATGAAAGTGACATTTCGAGAAATTTTCGGGGCTAATCAAACTAATAAAGGAAAACAAACCCCTCGCACTAGGCAGCATACATAATCAGATCGAATCTAATCAAATGCCACAATCGTGTCGTAACAGACGGCGAAAGGTCAGATTAAATGCCAGGGAATCCCCGTTACACTTGATTTCGTCCTGCTATTATTCTGTGTCGTTTGATAACGTCAGGCGTATTCGAGTACTGAAGTTACGTTTGATTATCTAGAGCCCCTTGATGTATAGAGAGTTACGCGAACTAAAATTTGGCCGCCATTTTCGGCTGTACCCGTATTGCAGGAAAATGGACCCGATCGTGAGTTTCAGACCCAATTTGCATTTTCGTTTAGGTTAACTAATAATTTGAAACAAAATTAGATGCAAATAAAGTAGCACATATTTGAACTATTCTTTGTATTTCAACTAACAAAACAAAAAGAAGAAAACTAGTTTACTTACCGGTTTGTTGAATAGAATCAGTAGCGTGAATTTTTAACACATAGGCTACTCCGTTAAATTTTATATTTCGTTAGAATTCCACTATTTGGCAACAAATATTCCTTTAGAATTGCAACACTTAGCAAAACATACTCCCTTCGAATTGAACTATTTACCTAGTTTGAAATGTGGAAACTGGTGAATGACTTTTGTAGACACTGACAGTTTTACTAGATCCAGATGATCACACCAGTCTTTGTTTTCATTAAAAATGCGACAATGTACAGGTAGTTTTAACAAAATCTAATTACATATTTTGGACCGGAGATTTTATTATTATAATTATATTATATAATTATATTATATAATTTTTATTATTATATAATACAGTAGAACCTCCATAGTTGACCTCCTCCCTACATTGACCACCTCCCGAAGTTGACAACATTTTCATAGACCGGACACGCACCACATGTACTCAATGGAAGACGACCTCTATAAGTTGACCACCTCTGTAAGTTGTATCTTGACCACTTGGACTATGACACACAATAGTAATTTACCCTCTATTACTTGACCAGTTTAAAAAAAATCAGTGTCTGAATTTTTTCGGCACAGGCTTTCTGACCGCTATTCGAATGATGCTTGCCGACAAAGAAAATTAACCTAACCTTTTTGATTTTTTCGCAAACACGCAGTATAAAAAGACCAACTTCTAAGCAAAATCTTCATTCTTGCTATGACTGCCCTGCCGGTTGATAGTAATTCAACTACTAAACTGTAAGTTCTCTCTCAGACTGTGTTTTATACACTTTATATTGACAAAATTAACCTAACCTTTTTGATGGCCCAAAGGAAAGAACTCAAGGAGCTGACAATGAAGGAAATGGTTGATCTTCTACATTTTCTGGAAAGCAGCAGCCAAAGAAAGACGGCAGAACATTTTGGGGTTAGCAAGACCACAGTTAGCAACATCCAAAAACGTAAACATGAGTACTTGGAGAGATGTGGTAAGGTAAGCGGAGATCTACAGCGGAAAAGGGGGAAAACTCCCCTAGATGAAGTCAATGAAGCCACATTAAACTGGTTCAAACAAATGAGGGCACTTAACGTCCGATTCTCCGGGCCGATGATTCAAGAAGTTGCTAAAAAATTTGCAAGGGAATTCGGGGTGGCAGAAGATTTCCAAGCATCAAGTGGTTGGCTCGAGAAATTTAAACTGCGACACGCGATCTCCCAGAAAGTGTTGTGTGGTGAATCCAATGAAGTTCCAGTAGAAGCTGTGGAAGAGTTCATCAAAAAGTTTCCTCCGCCAGAGGCTTCAAAGACGACGACATCTTTAATGCTGACGAGTGCGGACTCTTTTTCAAGGCGATGCCTGACAGGAGCCTCGCCATGAAGGGTGACAAATGTAAGAGCGGAAAACTTTCCAAAGAACTTTTCACAGTTATGCTTTGCGCTAGCTCAACCGGAGAGAAACTAAAGCCCTTGGTGATTGGTAAATTGGCAAAGCCACGCGCATTCAAGAACCTGAAGCCCGAAGACCTCCCCGTCACTTGGAGATCAAACAAATCCGCATGGATGACTGGCGCCCTATTTGAGGAGTGGGTAAGGGGCATCGACCGAGAAATGAAGAAGAAGAAACGGTCTATTCTACTGACAGTAGACAACTGTCTTGGCCACCCACAAGTGGAACATCTCACAAACGTGACACTGAAATTTCTGCCTCCAAACACGACCTCAAAAACCCAACCTCTTGACCAAGGCATCATCAAAACATTTAAAATGCACTACCGGGCCTAGCTCCTGCAGTGGGTCATTACTAAAACACAGATCTTTGGTCCGCCTGTGGAAGCAACTTCATCCGCTGCATCAGTTAACGCTCTGGATGCTGTCCTCTGGACCAGTTCTGCTTGGAATAAAGTTCATCCGGAAACGATACAGAAGTGTTTCAAGAAATGTGGATTTGTCACAACCCAAGAGCATGACATTTTAGCCCCATCGGACAGTCCATCGGCAATGGCAGAATTCGAAGGAGTAGATTTTGAAGGTTTTGTTGCAATGGATGATGAGGTGGCAACCTGTAATGAACCTGACCCAGAAGGAATTTTCCAAGCGATATTGACCGAAGTACAGACAAGCATAACAGTGCATGAAGCAGCTGGTGAAGTTGAAGAAGCAAGTGACGATGACACAGAAATTGCAGAGACTCCAAAAGAAGAGGCTGTCAGGCATCTGATAATGCAGTTGAAGTCATTTGCTGTGGAAAAATGCCCAGGTATGTTGAGTGGTGTAGCCAGCGTTGAAAGTGCTTTCTCCACTTATGTTTGTAATAAGAATAAGACACAGACCAAGATTGACTCTTTTTTTCAGAAAGAATGATTAAACCTTGATAAAACAGATGTTGATGATTTGATTTGATGTTGTGATTATGTATGATTTCGTATGATACTGTATTCTCCAATATAAGCTGTTCAAGGAAGTAAAGTATCAGAACAATAGGCCTCGTTCCGTATGTTGACCACCTCCGTATGTTGACCGGTTTGCTACAGTCCCTTGGGTGGTCAACTTATAGAGGTTCTACTGTATAGAAGACTAAAGAAGACAAAAATTAAACAGTCATTCACTGACACCCTAGAAGACCGTCTCAAATCTATCTCGTTAGACGGCCAAAGTGCGGAAACAAATTGGACAGCCCTAAGCGAGCAGATCTACAACACTGCTACAGAGGTCCTGGGTCCCGCCATCAAGAAACAAAATGACTGGTTTGATGAGAACTCAGATGATATAAAGAAGATGTTGGCTGAGAAACACCATCTCCATAAAGCATATTTAAATGATCCAAAATCTACATCCAAGAAAGACGCTTTCAACAACATGCGTAGAATCGTCCAACATAAACTACGCCAGATGCGGGATTCATGGCTGAGTAATAAAGCAGATGAGCTCCAAGGCTTTGCTGACAGCCATGACTTGAAAAATTTTTACCATGCACTCAAAGCGGTCTATGGTCCAACATCATCAGGATCATTTCCCCTCCTTAATGCAGATGGAAAAACACTAATTACAGACAAGGAAAAAATCCTCCAACGCTGGGTCGAACACTTTAATAATATTCTGAACCAGCCATCATCTATTAACGATGAAGCCATCAACCGACTGCCCCAAATTCCTATAAATGAAGCACTAGATGATATACCGACTTTGGAGGAGACTCAAAAAACTTTCTAGTGGAAAGGCCCCCGGCTCCGATTCAATTCCTGTTGAGGTCTATAAAGATGGCGGTACAGTTCTGATAGAGAAACTTCACATAATCTTCCAGCAAATGTGGCAGAGTGAAACCATCCCACACAATCTCAAGGATGCGTCAATTATACATCTTTATAAACGTAAAGGTAATCGCCAAGACTGTAACAATCATCGAGGCATCTCACTACTATCAATCGCTGGGAAGATATTTGCCAGAATCCTTCTTAATCGCCTTACGGCTCATCTTGACAAAGGTCTTCTACCTGAAAGTCAGTGTGGATTCCGGAAAGAACGTGGAACCACCGATATGGTGTTCACTGCAAGACAGCTTCAAGAAAAATGCCAAGAACAGCACTGTGACCTGTACACAGCTTTCATCGACTTGACAAAGGCGTTCGACACGGTCAGTAGAGAGGGTCTATGGAAGATCATGGCAAAATACGGCTGCCCAAAGAAATGTATCTCAGTAGTGCAGCAGCTGCATGATGGAATGCAGGCTAGAGTTCAGGAAAACGGTGAGCTATCGGAGCCTTTCCCAGTCTCAAATGGAGTTAAACAAGGGTGTGTACTTGCACCGACTCTTTTCAGTATCATGTTTTCTGCTATGCTGACTGATGCTTTCAGAGACGGGGACACAGGAATCGACATCAGATATCGTATTGATGGAAAATTGTTTAACCTTAGGAGGCTTCAAGCAAAAACCAAGGTCAAATCACACACCATCAGGGATCTTCTGTTTGCTGACGATTGTGCCCTCAGTGCTGGCTCAGAGGCTGATCTGCAGCGTAGCGTTGATAGATTCTCCGAAGCCTGCTCCAACTTTGGGCTTACCATCAACACGGGGAAAACAGAAATCGTGTACCAACCAGCTCCTGGCACAATTTATACTGAGCCAGTCGTCAAGGTAAATGGTGAGAAACTGAATGTTGTGAACAGGTTCACATACCTTGGTAGTACACTATCCCAGAACATCGTCATTGATGATGAGGTGAACACCAGGATCTCCAAAGCCAGCAGCACATTTGGCAGACTATACAACAACGTTTGGCATCGAAGTGGCATTAGTCTACAGACAAAGCTGAAGGTATACAGAGCTGCTGTAAAGTGCTGTGTAAAAAGTCATCTGTAAACCATCTGTGTAAATTGTGGTGTATGGTGTTACTGAGATCAGGCATGCTCCAGTCTACCCAGCTGTAAATGGGTAACTCACCCTAGTCCTGAGTTAGGGAAGGCAAAGGCACTGTAAGCAGTAATTTCCCTCTAAGGCTCCAGGGGAAGCAGGCCCTAAACTTGGTCAATTCAACCGACGCAGGATGGTGTATATATGGAGTAGAAGTGTAGAGTGTGATTAACGCGAATGGTGTACTGTTCGTGTTCTGACCAATCTAATCACTCATACACTTGTGTCTACAAGGCACCAATGCAGACTGCTGGAATCTTTGTTTACACAGTTTATTTAGACGCACACACTGGGACATAACGAGTAAATCATGGGTACAGGTTGACACATCAATTTGCAGGCATACATAGTAGATCCCAAGTCATGACACATTCATAAATAATGGGTAGTACATCAATAGCTTCCAATGTCATGATACATAATGGCCGCATCCCCTATCTGACTAAGCGCGTCAGTGAAGGCGGATCGGTAAGTAACTAAAGTTGCTTTATGTTCACAGTTTATATCATATTATGAAACCATGGAAGGGGTTTCTATCAAAATTGAGATCTCCTTGCCACTGTCCGAATAGTAAGATACATGCCCCGTTCTTTGGACAGTGATTCAAAAATACGATGACAGGAATGTAACATGGCCGCCTTCCTGAGTTGTCGCTCACTCGCTCACAGGAGGATATATATATATATATAAGCCAAAGTTAATTCGAAATACATATGAATGATTTCCTAAAGTTTCTCCATACAGTTCTACAGTAATCCAGTTACTTCACGTAGACATAATTGTTGTATGGAAGCCCGTCATCTTTGTCGATACAAACGTGACCCTAGCGTTGCGAAGCACAAAATTCCAGCTAGGTCTAACCGACATGAGATCATCAAAAATAGGGTCTGGAATTACCTGGAGTCCGAATCATACATGGTACCGTACATTAGGAGAGTCTCTAACACAAGCTCTAGTAGAGACACAATCTCCTACAGAAGAAAAACCACTTCGTAAATCATTTTTACTGAAGAATCTACCAGCCCTGGAAAATGCGTAACCGCCATTGTAAACGGTACCTCGGAACTCATCACGACTAGTCAAGACAACTCCTACTTCCGCTAGAGCGGCATAACAAGAATATAGTCCTGCCTACCCATCAAAAATATACAATATAGGACTGATTCTACTTGTACTAATAATATGTAATACATATGAATTCAGGCCATAAACATAATAAGCAAATTAATATATTTTCTGGCCCTAACAAATAAGTACGGACATGGGTGTCATATCCATGCGCCGAATCAATATCAAGAACGATTACTCCTATGATCAAAAGTGTAAATCAATCATGAGTTATCTAGCTTTACTATAGACAGCATTTTCATACACAAATGAATGAATGTCTATATCTTTTCCATATTAAATAGCCATATCGATTTTTGTAATATGTGCGTCAAAATATGCACGCAACAGATTACCACACCCCTCGGAAAAAAAAAATGGTACATTTTTTTTTTTTGAAATACATCTAGGAGCAACATACAATAGGCTCACAACGCACCAATAACAATGCGCAGATGATAAGCATAAGTTTTATGACCTTAGAGAAAGTACTTCTCTAAGTATAAATATTTCCAGAGAGGTGTCACCAACGCATACTACAATATTAGCAATGACACAATTTCTACATTAGTTTATACATAAATTTCATCTAAGATATCTTAACATCATGATCATCAAAGACGAAAAACACATTGAAAGATCAGCGGTGAATAAATATCAATGAACCGCTAAGTAGTGTTACACGTGATGAACGCCCTTGGCGCTGTTCATAATTATGATTATCTTTTCTAGCACAATTGTTGTTATTTTTGCCTGTGGCAATGTGCTTAACAGAAGGATCGTACTGCTTGGGCTGAGTACGATGTGTACTAACAGTTTTATTCTCTTTTACCAATCTATCGGAACCTTGAAAAGTTGATGCACGGTTTTTCTGAGGAATCTTGTCATGACATTTATCAAAGTCCTCACCGTGATCCAAAAGACTGACACTTGATTTACTTTTGTCGGCCTCACGCCAACTCCCATTAGAGGCAGTATCGTTATTTCGTGGGAAACCATATTTTCCACGAAAAGATTTGTTCACATATTGCCTAGTGTTACCATGAGCATCGGGTGCAAGAGGCTGGCTCTTTGCATTAGTAACACGTTGAACATCAGATTTATGTTGAAATCTATCCACTTTATTATTAGACAACATCTTATTGTTCAAAACAATATCTAACAAACCGTCGACCCTCTTACGAAGTTTTGTAACTTCCACTTCTGCCAAAGCTTTCTCTCTAGAAAAAGCTTTCTGAGTTTTCTCATTAGTTCTCACTTCCCAGTTATAATCTAACTTTGTAACACGTAACTGAGATACAAGAGTTTTCTCTCTAGCAATACTATCTTTAAGATCGTTACTCAACTTTTCCTTCTGAGATGTGGTCTCTAAAACCTTAGCTTTCTCTTGAACAAGTTCAAGTTTCAGTGCTTCCATAGCACTATGATGACTAAGTTCATCAACCTTCTTATCGTTTTCCTTCATCGCTCTTAACTGTGTCAACTCCAGAATTGTTTCTTCATAAGACTTCTTGTCTTGTCCGGCCTGAAGTTGTACTTTGCGACACATTTCTTGCGCACTAGCAAGTTCTAAGTTTGCTTTATGTAAGTCATCTTCATGTCTTCTAGCTTCAGTCTCTCCAGGAACAACCATATCCTTCTCAGGGAATATTGCATTTTTTTCTTTAAGTTGGCTCTCGAGATTACTATTATCATGCAAGAGACCAAGAAGTGTTTTATTATAGGACTTTTCCCGTTCCTGGGCATTAATTTTTAACATCTCACAGTCCATTTTGACTTGCTTTAGCTCACTATTTTGAGAGACTGTTCTTTATCAAGATGATTGTTCTTCATTAAGCTGACTTCAACTTCTAACTTTTTTTTTCTCCTTTTCCAGTTGAGATTGTCTCAATTTATTCTCACTAGGAAGAGCTAATGTTTCTATAATCTTCCAAAGTAGTTTTAAATCAAGCGTGGAAGAGCTCACCTTATCTACCTGATTACCCAACATCTCTTTTAATGAGGTCATTTCATCTTCCAGCTCCTTTTTCTCAATGAGTAATCTTTCAATATTTTTTTGTTTTTCTTCAGTCACTTTCTCCTGTTGACACAGAACCTTTCTGAGTCCTTGATTACCCCGATCAAGATTTGTTACTTTTTTATCCAGAACTTTCATGTTCTGCTCCATCGTAATTTGCTTAGTAATCTTTTCTTTCAAAAGAGTTACCTCATCTTCTAACTCTTTCTTTTGTCTAAGGGAGAATTCACCAAATTTCTTATTATCCGCTATCAATCCCGTCACTTTACTCTTCAATATAGTATTCTCAAAATCCATTTCTGAGAACTTCTTCTCATTCTGCATTTTCAACTGTTGTAGCTCATCAGTAAGAGCTTTATTTTTACCCTGAAGCTCATTTATGGTTTTTTTTCAAAGTAACAATATTACTGGGTCAATTCAACCGACGCAGGATGGTGTATATATGGAGTAGAAGTGTAGAGTGTGATTAACGCGAATGGTGTACTGTTCGTGTTCTGACCAATCTAATCACTCATACACTTGTGTCTACAAGGCACCAATGCAGACTGCTGGAATCTTTGTTTACACAGTTTATTTAGACGCACACACTGGGACATAACGAGTAAATCATGGGTACAGGTTGACACATCAATTTGCAGGCATACATAGTAGATCCCAAGTCATGACACATTCATAAATAATGGGTAGTACATCAATAGCTTCCAATGTCATGATACATAATGGCCGCATCCCCTATCTGACTAAGCGCGTCAGTGAAGGCGGATCGGTAAGTAACTAAAGTTGCTTTATGTTCACAGTTTATATCATATTATGAAACCATGGAAGGGGTTTCTATCAAAATTGAGATCTCCTTGCCACTGTCCGAATAATAAGATACATGCCCCGTTCTTTGGACAGTGATTCAAAAATACGATGACAGGAATGTAACATGGCCGCCTTCCTGAGTTGTCGCTCACTCGCTCACAGGAGGATATATATATATAAGCCAAAGTTAATTCGAAATACATATGAATGATTTCCTAAAGTTTCTCCATACAGTTCTACAGTAATCCAGTTACTTCACGTAGACATAATTGTTGTATGGAAGCCCGTTGTCGTAGATTTTCGATAGGAGAATTAAGACTAGGTTTGGTCCCTTCTGAATAGGTTTGAATAGGTGATAGACTCAGTGAGAGTTAGTGTAAGGTAATAGAATTTCCACACACGTGAGATGATAGATTTTGATATAGTGGCTGTCTCTGAAAGCGAAAAAAAAAGAATTCTTCTCTCTCTCACCTATCTTCTACAACAGTTGTTACAGCGTCAGACAGACTACACCAATATACATATTACGTATATTGCTATCACTCACAGGCACGCACATACACGTGACGACAGGTAAACACACAGACGTGGGAAAACTATAACAATGATATATATATTATCTAGAACGAGCTGACCAAACACTATTATTAAGTTCAAGAGCGATTTTAATATCAGGGAAAAATCGGCTCACAACATCAAAGAAAGTACATCAAGGAAAATACATATACACATAGTCATAAAAATTCAAGGAAATGTTGCAAGGATGATAGCCCCGTTATAGTGTCAACTCCAGGTTTAGCCCGGCCCCGTTAAGAGAACAGATGATGGCGCCCGAGTCACAGATACATAGGGTTTGAGTCTAAGAGTTTTCTTTGTTTATCTCGTAATTATATGCACAGAGTTTGAAAACAAAAATCTGATTTAACCTAAGACAAAAACACAAGAACTCTAGCCTTAGCAACAAATTATGCAGATTGAAAAAAATTTTGGACAGCAACAGGGTGTCAAAGATATAATAGTGAAAATATCACTCAAACCAGTGTACACTCATTCATTCCGCCATGGCCTCTCATACATGTACTCACGACTTTGCTCGCTGCCCCTTGGAACACACTGATTTTAGATTTTCACACAGACTCAAAAAAATGCAGTCTTCTGCCAAGAAGTCCCCAGTTCCAAAAGACGTATTTAACTCGGAGTCTCCGGGAACGACTACTTGGGTGTGCAAATTTGTTCAAATGTCTGATTAAGTCACCTAACAGTTATTCCAGGCGCGGGAGTTAGCAGAGCACAGTGTCAATAGCGTAGGTTTCTAGAAATGATGAACGTCAGGTCGGTGCCTTCCCTCGGTATAGGATTCACTTTAGTCACACCACAGATTTGTCCACAAAATATATATATATATATATATATATATATATATATATATATATATATATATATATAGTCGGGAAATGTTAGTTAATACTTGAAGTATTTCGCGCCACCAGGCAGAAAGATTACGTAGAGTTTTTCTAGAAGAAATTAAGATCTGGCTCCAAGGTCCAGTATTTATCATTACAGTCTTTGAAAACCCGTTATTGGGATATAGTATTTCTGGCTAACTCGGGTTGCATATGCACTGTTTAGACCAGTGGTACTTAAGAAACCCACGTGGTTCAAAATAAGGACTGTCTATTTCTTCACAAGTATGGAAACTACTACTAGGTGCTGGTAAAGTTAGGGTCACCCCAAAACTTTCACTGTGTGGAGGAAAAATAACACATATAATATAATAAACAGAATCTGTACTGGTTTTAACTTACATTTAAACTTGCAAGCAGAGAGCTTTGCTTATCATTTAAACTTCCCGTGACGTAAGTTATATTTAAAAATCAGCAATTCTCATGAATTAGGAACACGTGCGTATTCCGTCACCATTCATGAGGCTCGATTCTAGAGTTTATACGTTAGTTTAGAAAAATACACTCGACTGAGTATTAGCGGTTAAATTAAATTCATAAATAGCTACAATTGCCGTTATAAGCTAGAAATTTTAATTTTATTCTGCTTTCCACTGAATGCTTCCCTAGAAAATATAATAGCCTACCACTTTATTTCTCTTCTGCGCTAAAGAAATAGATTAAAATGAATTAAGCGATTAAACACTTTAACACTCACAAAATCTATATATCTATCATATTAATTACCTCAACCACAGAATTACAGGTAGTCGCACAACTTAAGAATAAAAATGCTGAAAATATTTCTGGAAGTCTAGAAGTTCGACAAATTGCCGAAACAAACTGAGATCTTCGCTAACAGCTATTCTGTTTACGAGCAACCTATCTACTGTGAGTCTATGAGCGAGAATGAAATTAAAGTTTCAAACTTGGCCAATATCTTTAAAATCGGACACAGGATCCTAATCTTATTTCGCCAAGCGAAATAGTCTCCCCTGTCCGTATAACACCTTCGTCCGCTTATCGCGTGACGTAACAGCCATCAGTGGCCGAGGGCTTGCATGAGTTGCAAATCTCAGACCACCGTCTGCAGTGCGGAGTGGATTTTCACGCTAAGCCGGGTTTTTCCTGACGAAAAACCTCATGCGTTTACTGAAATGCAGACTCTCTGTCTACTTTCCATGTCCCTCGGGTGAATTTTCACGCCCCAGGCCAGAGACCCTCAGACGAATGTCTAGCGAATGCTGTAAATTCACGCCTATCGTCCGACCAGCGCGACTGACATGTACGCAATACCACCCAGGTGCGATTCTCAGTTTTAGAGAAAGGAAAACAGGTAAAGTTTGCGAATTATATGAAAATAATATTCGCAAACGAATGGATGAAAAATATACAGGAAAAAAAAAGAAATACAGAGATAATAAAAGAGAGAATTTCGGGTGAAAGAATAGGAAGAAGATGTAGGAAATTAAATGAATATAAACCCTACGTGACAGAGCCTCCCCCCTTTAAGATATGGAAGCACTCCATGTCTACGTTATGGAGTTTAATTTCCTATAACCGTAGCTTCGGGGTGTCTGTCTTCTTCCCTCTCCTCTTCCCCCTCCATCTCTGTCCAATTCCTACTCAAGTCCACTCCTCAAAGTTTCCTTCCCCTGGAATGTCTCATATGCGCGCTTGAAAGAGCGTCGCCGCTTCTGACATTTTTGAAAGATTTCCTGTGATAGCGGTGGAATATCCCTGCCACTATCGTCATCTTCGTCAGTTTTGGCGATCGTCAGGAGATGGTCGGAGGTTGGCACTGGTTTTTCCAAGTATCTCTTTAAGAGATTTAAATGGAAAACCTTCTCCTTTCCTTCAATAGAGATCTGGTAGTTAGCCTTAGAAATCTTTTTCAGGACGGTAAACGGCCCTTGCCATCCGATCTTCAGTTGGTTGTTCTCGGTAGGGAGCAACACCAAAACTTTCTCTCCTGCTTCCAGTTCTCTCTCTTCCGCGACTTTCCTGTATCGGTTAGCGTGCTTGGTGCGTGCTCGCTTAAAGTTAGTCGTTGCTAGGTCCCACCCTAGTTTCAACCGTTCCTTTAAAACCGACACATATTTACTGGCTGAGACAACTGTCTCATCAGCCTTCTCGTCTGTCAGAGACTGAAGTAAGGCTTCAAGCGGGCCCTTAATGGGTCTGCCGAATAAGAGTGTAGCTGGCGGAAATCCTGTGGAAGTATGAGGAGATTCTCTGTAGCCAAATAATGCTGCAGGAATACAGAGATCCCAATCTTCAGGTTTCACTTGTGCCAGCTTACTTAGCATCATGGTGAGGTTTCCATTAGCACGTTCCACGAGCCCATTTCCGGCCGAGGTATATGGCTTAGTGTGGATGTGCTGGGTCCTCAAGATCTTAACGATCTCATCCATCAACAGGTTTCGGTATGGAGATCCATTATCCGTCAACACTTGCTGAGGGAATCCCAACCGAGTGAAAATCTGCACGAGGGCTTCTGCGACATGCTTGGCATCTGCGCATGTTAGCGGGATAGCTTCTGCCCATAAAGTGCATGTATCGACTAAGGTCAGGATGAACCTGTTCCTTCTTTTAGTCCTTTCGAAAGGCCCTAAAATGTCGATCACAACCCGTTCGAATGGTGTTCCCATTATTGGCATTTCACCCATGTGGACTGGGGGTGCTCGTTGCTTGGGTGGCACACGCTGGCACTGGGCACAGGATTTGACATATCTGATAATATCAGTATTTACTCCTGGCCACCAATAATGAGTGGTTATACGTTGGTTTGTGGCGTTCTGTCCCATATGTCCGCTAAAGGGAAGAGAGTGCCCCATTTCTAGGATTTGGCTTCTGTACTGTTTCGGTACTAGGAGCTGGTTGTAACCTTGGTCAGGCTTGCCCGTTCTCCGATAAAGTACGCCATCCTCAGAAAAAATGTCCCCGTGCTGTTTTGGTTCCTTCGCCATGGGCAGTTTCCTAAAGCAGGGTGCCAAGGTAGGGTCCTTGTATTGCGCTTCTTTAAGTTCCATAGGTAACAAATTTGGCGCAGGCTCCCGTTCCTTCTTGGTTTGCCCTCTTATAGTTACTGCTGCCACAATCGGCTCTTCCGGTTTCCCAATACACACGTATCTCCCGCCAAGTATGACTGGGTAGATGGGATCATCCATAACAGCCGCTTTGATCACACCTCTGACAAAGTCAGAGTGTATCTCCACCAATGCGATGGGAAGCGCTGTAGGTGCATCACTCTTACGAACTCCACAAAGTTTGACGGTCTCTCCTGTCTCTTGACCGGGTTTAACCAGGTTTCTGGCAACAATGCAATCGTAAGAAAGCCCCGTGTCAAATAAGCAAGAAGTTTGAGAACCGTTCAAAATAACAATACCTCGCGTTGAGGGTCTATCCCCAACAGGTTGGGAATCACTGTCAATAATTCCGCCTTGCGAGACTGTCAATAAGCATCCGATGCGTTTTGGCTCGGTGTGCTCGGTCTGATCATATGTCCCGTGCTCGGGGGTTCTCCCTTTGCCACCTTGTCCTTTCTGGCTACGCTGCCATGTAGGGCGGTCGGGTTGATCAGACTGTTTGGGGTGGTTGGGGTACTTGTTCTTGTAGAACTTGGATTTTTCAGGAGGGGGGTTTTGAGGTCCAGTTTCTCTGTGGTTGTTTTGGTTAGAAGCCTGAGAAGATTGCTCTAGGTTATGTTTTCGAAAATGCTCCTCTGTCGGTTTCCGCTTTGTGGCCGGTAGTTCAGCCAGCGCATTATGGTAACGCTCAGACTTCTCTAGGATGTCTTCAAGTTTTTCTGCCCCCTGCTCAGCGAGAAATCTCCGGGTATCAGCAGACAAAGTGTTCTTTATTTGTTCAGTTAGAACAAGTTCCTCAAGACCTTCATAAGTAGAGGGGAGCTGCGAAAGCTCAAGGCACTTTGTTAGATATCCCTTAAGACGAGATGAGAACTGGTGAAAAGTTTCAGAATTCTCTTTCCGGCTGTTGCGAAACAGTTGCAAAAACTTGCGAGCGTTCATTTCAAAGCGCTCCAGTAACGCTTTCTTCAACCCATCGTAGTCGTCTTGTTGGCTACTTTCCAGCTTAGAATAAACATCATAAGCAGAACCTTTTAGGGCCTGGGAAAGTTTCATATTCCAACGCGACCTCTCTAACCCGTACAGAGTTGCAATTTTCTCAAATTTTTCTAACCATGTGTCAATCTTCTCATTTGGACAAGGAAAAGATTCAAGAGTGAAAGACATAGCATTTAGTTGAAGAGATTGAGTGTTAGCAGGGTCAGTTAAGGAAGAATGAGGAGAAGACTCTCCATTGCTGGAGGTAGAGGCAGCCCCACGCCTTTGGAATTCCAGAGTTTTAAGAGCTAACTCATGCTGTCTCTCTTCTCTCTCCTTCTCATGCTGTCTCTCCTTCTCTCTTTCCTCATGCTGTCTCTCCTTCTCTCGTTCCTCATGCTGTCTCTCCTTCTCTCGTTCGTTCGCCCTGCGAATTTCCATTTCTTCATCCATCTTCTTCTGCTTTAACGCTTCAGCTGCTTTCCTCTCCGCATCATATCTCTCCAGTTCGTCTCTGACAAAAGCTTTCGCTTCCTCTCCTTCCAGTCCCTCCTCTCTCGCTTCGTCTCTGAGAAGTTGTCTAAGCTTTGCCCTCTCGGCCATATTATGTCAGTGACTGAGACACGTGGAGATAGAAAATAGGAAAAAGAATAACCTGGTTCCTAACACTTACGAGAAAAAATTACCAAAAAAATCAAAAGATGATATATTTAACCCTGGGATACCTCCTCCAAAATAAAATCTAACTATCGCTGCTATTAATCGGCAATAAAGCACTCAATGCAAAACACGACTACGCCAAATAAATGGTAGTTAAGATTACAACTGAAAAATAAGTTGCTACAGTGGAAAAGCAAAAGAATATTGCAAAAATAAAGAGAAAAAATAATCCCTTAATTTTTAAAAATCCACTATAAGTTCGCCCCTGAAGTCAGATCGGGTAAGGGAGGGAATTAATCTGGACAAAAAGTCCGAAACACACTCCTTAACTTAGTTCAAACGCCGTTCTGCCTCAGTACCCAGTGAATGTTATACACTCACCACTTTACCAGCATTTAGTATTACAATCAGCAGTTAACATATATCCCGACAAAATCAACCTGTAACCAAAATGTATATTATTCAAAGATGCTGTGGAAAAAAAAAAACTTATTAGTTTGTGTGGTCAGCACGCCCGTAAACAGATCGCTAGTCTAGGGGGTAATATTTAAAGATATAACAACTCACAAGACATCACACTCTTACTCTATATCAGAATACAGAATCTTAAGTTCAAAATCCAGATAGACGAGTCCACATTTGTCGTACTCGTCTTCCTATTCAAAGTTCAAAAATCCTACGGACGAGAACCCATTTGTCGTATCGCCTTAGGATTTTGGGTTCAATTCCCGGTAACGAGCGACCATTTGTCGTAGATTTTCGATAGGAGAATTAAGACTAGGTTTGGTCCCTTCTGAATAGGTTTGAATAGGTGATAGACTCAGTGAGAGTTAGTGAAAGGTAATAGAATTTCCACACACGTGAGATGATAGATTTTGATATAGTGGCTGTCTCTGAAAGCGAAAAAAAAGAATTCTTCTCTCTCTCACCTATCTTCTACAACAGTTGTTACAGCGTCAGACAGACTACACCAATATACATATTACGTATATTGCTATCACTCACAGGCACGCACATACACGTGACGACAGGTAAACACACAGACGTGGGAAAACTATAACAATGATATATATATTATCTAGAACGAGCTGACCAAACACTATTATTAAGTTCAAGAGCGATTTTAATATCAGGGAAAAATCGGCTCACAACATCAAAGAAAGTACATCAAGGAGAATACATATACACATAGTCATAAAAATTCAAGGAAATGTTGCAAGGATGATAGCCCCGTTATAGTGTCAACTCCAGGTTTAGCCCGGCCCCGTTAAGAGAACAGATGATGGCGCCCGAGTCACAGATACATAGGGTTTGAGTCTAAGAGTTTTCTTTGTTTATCTCGTAATTATATGCACAGAGTTTGAAAACAAAAATCTGATTTAACCTAAGACAAAAACACAAGAACTCTAGCCTTAGCAACAAATTATGCAGATTGAAAAAAATTTTGGACAGCAACAGGGTGTCAAAGATATAATAGTGAAAATATCACTCAAACCAGCGTACACTCATTCATTCCGCCATGGCCTTTCATACATGTACTCACGACTTTGCTCGCTGCCTCTTGGAACACACTGATTTTAGATTTTCACACAGACTCAAAAAAATGCAGTCTTCTGCCAAGAAGTCCCCAGTTCCAAAAGACGTATTTAACTCGGAGTCTCCGGGAACGACTACTTGGGTGTGCAAATTTGTTCAAATGTCTGATTAAGTCACCTAACAGTTATTCCAGGCGCGGGAGTTAGCAGAGCACAGTGTCAATAGCGTAGGTTTCTAGAAATGATGAATGTCAGGTCGGTGCCTTCCCTCAGTATAGGATTCACTTTAGTCACACCACAGATTTGTCCACAAAAAATATATATATATATATATAGTCGGGAAATGTTAGTTAATACTTGAAGTATTTCGCGCCACCAGGCAGAAAGATTACGTAGAGTTTTTCTAGAAGAAATTAAGATCTGGCTCCAAGGTCCAGTATTTATCATTACAGTCTTTGAAAACCCGTTATTGGGATATAGTATTTCTGGCTAACTCGGGTTGCATATGCACTGTTTAGACCAGTGGTACTTAAGAAACCCACGTGGTTCAAAATAAGGACTGTCTATTTCTTCACAAGTATGGAAACTACTACTAGGTGCTGGTAAAGTTAGGGTCACCCCAAAACTTTCACTGTGTGGAGGAAAAATAACACATATAATATAATAAACAGAATCTGTACTGATTTTAACTTACATTTAAACTTGCAAGCAGAGAGCTTTGCTTATCATTTAAACTTCCCGTGACGTAAGTTATATTTAAAAATCAGCAATTCTCATGAATTAGGAACACGTGCGTATTCCGTCACCATTCATGAGGCTCGATTCTAGAGTTTATACGTTAGTTTAGAAAAATACACTCGACTGAGTATTAGCGGTTAAATTAAATTCATAAATAGCTACAATTGCCGTTATAAGCTAGAAATTTTAATTTTATTCTGCTTTCCACTGAATGCTTCCCTAGAAAATATAATAGCCTACCACTTTATTTCTCTTCTGCGCTAAAGAAATAGATTAAAATGAATTAAGCGATTAAACACTTTAACACTCACAAAATCTATATATCTATCATATTAATTACCTCAACCACAGAATTACAGGTAGTCGCACAACTTAAGAATAAAAATGCTGAAAATATTTCTGGAAGTCTAGAAGTTCGACAAATTGCCGAAACAAACTGAGATCTTCGCTAACAGCTATTCTGTTTACGAGCAACCTATCTACTGTGAGTCTATGAGCGAGAATGAAATTAAAGTTTCAAACTTGGCCAATATCTTTAAAATCGGACACAGGATCCTAATCTTATTTCGCCAAGCGAAATAGTCTCCCCTGTCCGTATAACACCTTCGTCCGCTTATCGCGTGACGTAACAGCCATCAGTGGCCGAGGGCTTGCATGAGTTGCAAATCTCAGACCACCGTCTGCAGTGCGGAGTGGATTTTCACGCTAAGCCGGGTTTTTCCTGACGAAAAACCTCATGCGTTTACTGAAATGCAGACTCTCTGTCTACTTTCCATGTCCCTCGGGTGAATTTTCACGCCCCAGGCCAGAGACCCTCAGACGAATGTCTAGCGAATGCTGTAAATTCACGCCTATCGTCCGACCAGCGCGACTGACATGTACGCAATACCACCCAGGTGCGATTCTCAGTTTTAGAGAAAGGAAAACAGGTAAAGTTTGCGAATTATATGAAAATAATATTCGCTAACGAATGGATGAAAAATATACAGGAAAAAAAAAGAATACAGAGATAATAAAAGAGAGAATTCGGGTGAAAGAATAGGAAGAAGATGTAGGAAATTAAATGAATATAAACCCTACGTGACACCCGTCATCTTTGTCGATACAAACGTGACCCTAGCGTTGCGAAGCACAAAATTCCAGCTAGGTCTAACCGACATGAGATCATCAAAAATAGGGTCTGGAATTACCTGGAGTCCGAATCATACATGGTACCGTACATTAGGAGAGTCTCTAACACAAGCTCTAGTAGAGACACAATCTCCTACAGAAGAAAAACCACTTCGTAAATCATTTTTACTGAAGAATCTACCAGCCCTGGAAAATGCGTAACCGCCATTGTAAACGGTACCTCGGAACTCATCACGACTAGTCAAGACAACTCCTACTTCCGCTAGAGCGGCATAACAAGAATATAGTCCTGCCTACCCATCAAAAATATACAATATAGGACTGATTCTACTTGTACTAATAATATGTAATACATATGAATTCAGGCCATAAACATAATAAGCAAATTAATATATTTTTTGGCCCTAACAAATAAGTACGGACATGGGTGTCATATCCATGCGCCGAATCAATATCAAGAACGATTACTCCTATGATCAAAAGTGTAAATCAATCATGAGTTATCTAGCTTTACTATAGACAGCATTTTCATACACAAATGAATGAATGTCTATATCTTTTCCATATTAAATAGCCATATCGATTTTTGTAATATGTGCGTCAAAATATGCACGCAACAGCTGCGGTGCTTCCAGTGCTGCTTTATGCATGTGAAACATGGACTGTATACAGGCGCCACGTAAAAAAGCTCAACCACTTCCATACAGTCTGTCTCAGGAAGATAATGAACATCAAATGGCAAGACAAGATCCCGGATACCGCCGTTCTTGACAGAGCTGGTATCCCTAGCATCGATACTATTCTGATGCAGTCACAGATTCGCTGGGCAGGTCATGTAGTCCGCATGCCAGACCATCGACTGCCAAAGATACTCTTTTATGGTGAGATGCAGAAGGGTAGACGCTCCCATGGTGGCCAGTAAAAGCGCTTCAAAGACACGCTTAAGGCTTCATTAAAAACCTTTGACATAAACCCAGACACATGGGAAGCTGCTGCGCAAGACCGAACTGCCTGGCGCACATCTCTTCGTAAAGGTGCAGTGGCATGCGAATCTTCCAGAAGAGCAGCAGCGGAACAGCGGAGACAAGCTAGAAAAGATCGTGAAATAAAACCTTCACATGAAGCAAACATTCCCTGCCCACACTGTCCGAGATCCTTCCAGGCCCGCATCGGGCTCATCAGTCACCTTCGAACTCATAGACTATCCTAGCATCCTAATAATTGGATGAACAGAGTGGTCTTCATCACCTGTGATGGACGAATATATACTGAGCGACTTTAATTACGCATCACTATATGAATCACTCACCAAGATGTCTGAGAATAAAATAATGGTAACATGTTTGATATCACTGAAAACAGTATCCTTTGCCCGACCGATTCCCGCAATCCGCGTAGCAGTGCATGCAGTGTTAAAAAAACTACAGTCACAAATGTAAGGTAGGGGTCAAATTGAAAAGTCACAAATGTCGTTGTTGTCATTGTAACGCGCTCAGTAGCGCGTTTGGCCACCGTTGGCATCAAGGCAAGCCTGGAAGCGTCTCAGCATGGAGTTAACCAGTGTGCGTAGAAATTTCTGGGGGAGTCGATCCCATACTTCGGTTATATCGCGTCGCAAATGATCCAGGGTCTGCGATCGTCTATGCCGATAGAGTTGGCGTCCAATCTCGTCCCAGACGTGTTCAATGGGTGCCATATCTGGGGACAATGAAGGCCATGGTATGACAGCGATGTTATTGGCCCGAAGGAACGCTGTGGTGGCCCTAGCTGTATGTGGTCGTGCGTTATCATGCTGTTACAGCTAGAGCTCGGGATGATACTGGAAGAGGATTGGGCCGACTCGAGGACGTCTGGCGTTGAGTTCTGCCGCCTGCAGTCGACGTCGCACGGTGTGCTCTGATATGGTTCCACGTCTCCCGACAACATCTCTTGCTGTTACAGCTGCCGCCAAAAACCGATTCCGCAAATGAAGCTGCCGTATATACGCGTCCTGTTCAGGTGTCGTAACTCTGGGTTGACCTTGACGGGGTCGATCTGCAATGAATCCAGTGGCCATTAAACGTTGTTGCAGTCGGACGATGGTGGACTGGTTGCAATTCAAGTGTCTGGATGCTTCTCTGGTGGACATCCCGCCTGTTATCATTCCTATCGCTCTTTCTCTCTCTGCAGCGCTCAGTTTAGGCATGGTTTGACGACGTGTTTGTGGTTGTGGACTAAAATATTGACTGTTTTCCAGTCCGTAGTGCTCTAGGCTGAGCTCTGGGTGAAAAGAAATTAATGTTTTCCGTGCAGAATTTTTACCAGGCACCTAAATCATGTTTTACGTGTGTCACGTGCTACTCTTTTCTCCAGCTTTGCTGGCGCAAAATGACTATGCTGGCCTCTGGGCGGTGACCTTGCGAACCTGTGTACTAATTTCGGTAACAATTGCATGAACATAAGATACTTTACCAGGCACTCGTATAGTGATGCGTAATTAAAGTCACTCAGTATATATATATATATATAATAATAATAATAATAATAAATTCTTTAAGCGCCAAACACGGCGCATAAGGCAGAAACCAGTGCTCTCCAGGTTGTTCGTTGTGACGCCACTCCTCTTAGCTCTTGCACATTATTTAGGCCCAACGTTCTTCCTTCTCTTATTATTGTTCTTCTGAGTGTTTCTTTTGGTCTTCCTTTTTTCCGCTTACCCTCAGGAACCCAAGTGAGCGCCTGTAGTGGTATTCTGTTGTTTTGCATTCGTAGGACATGACCGATATATGACCATCGTCTTTTCCTTATATAGTCGGAGACATATTTCTGCCTAGAGTCTTCTCTTATTTGTCGATTAGTCTTGAATTCTTTCCAACTGATGTTCATGAGTTTTCTAAGACATTTGTTCTCGAATGTATTCAGCTTGTTCTTTTTGTTATTTTCCAACTCTCACAGCCGTATGTTAACACTGAGATAACATTTGAATTAAACAGACGAAGCTTGGTATGTATATTCAATGATCGTAATTTCCAAATGTTAGATAATCTATTGAAGGCGCTAGCTGCCAAAGCAATTCTAGTATGGATTTCTCTTGTTGTGTCACCATCCTGAGTCATTTTACTGCTAAATAATTGAAACTTTCAACTTTCTGTAGTTTTTCCCCGTTCAAGATGATATCAAAGGTCTCGTTAGAAAAGTTCATAGCTTTAGTTTTAGAGGCATTTATTTGGAGACCAATTTTAACCGAGAGATGACACAAATTATTTATTGCTTCTTGGGATTGTCTTGGTGTTGAACTTAAGAATATTATTTTTTTTTTTTTTTTTGTTTTTCTTAACCAGCGGCACTTAGGCTTTCAGCCCTTCGGCCCAATGACATGTCATTGCGAGGCTGGGGAACCTGAGGACTTTCCTTCGAACCCGGTCAGGAGCTTCGCTCCTTCCCATCCACAGAGGGTTTATCACAGGAGCCGTTCAGGCTATTCAGTCAAATTTCCGGCCGTAAACATTTCTTCAAACGCCGACGCCCGGGATTGAACCATGAACACCTGGTCGCCAGTACAACGCCGAAGCCATTACACCAGCGCGGCTCCCATATATATATATATATATATATATATATATATATAGATATATATATATATATATATATATATATATATATATATATATATATATATATATATATATATATATATATATATATATATATATATATATATATATATATATATATATATATTATAATAATATTATTATATAATAATACAAATTATATAATTTATAAATTATAATATATATAAATTATAATATATATAATTAAAATTTTTATTATTATATAATAATGTTATATAATTTATTATATAATTTTATTATAATTAATAAATATTAATAAAATAAAAGAAATATAAAATTTTATTATATTATATAATTTTTATTACATAATTTTATATTTTATATATTAAAATTATATAATTATAAAATTCTATAATGTTATAAATATAGAAGAGGTGTTAAGAATAGACAGACCTCGGGAACTGCATAATATAGTCAAACAATATTTAACAGGAACAAATGTTAATATTAGTGGCTGGGAATGTGAAGGTCTGATGCTGTTCTTACAATGCATATGACTTTTAACAGATGAAAATCAATTAAATATCTGTTAAAGTCAGTTATATAACTGGAACCACCAGGCCTTTACACCCCTCCATTTTAATATTATTCTTGTTCAGAGTTTCTTCTTGATTTTGTTTGTGTTTTGTTTTGTTTTTTTTTTTTTTGTTTGTTTATTTATTTAACGTATTAGCATAATTGTGATTGTCCCTATTTACAATGATTTGACAAATGTGATGCCACTTTCTCATATCGGCAGTTGTTCATATTATTTGGAATTGAAAACAATATATATTCTAATTATAACCCATCAGAGGTTGAACGGGATATTTTTCTTTATTTATTTAAAAAAAAAAAAAAAAAAATCTTGCTTATTCTCGCTACTAGCCCTGGTATTGTCCAGCCGAAAATGGCGTCTACGTCTTTCAGCCTCGTTTTCGATTCTGACATAGTTCGCGTAACTCTCTATACATCAAGGGGCACTATGATTATCTAAAGCGAAGCAAGCGATTTCGCTGTTGGTAATATCCAAAATCCGCTATGTAACCGCGAGAACGGGCCTCTATTGTAGCTGCCTTCAGTGACGGATCTACCATTTGGGGGCCCTGAAGCTTGAACTCTTGGATGGGCCCCTTTTATTTAAAAAAAAAAAGTGTTGGAGGATGGGAAAGAAAGTATTATAGAGAAAACGTGACTGCGGGGCGGGGTTGGGGAAGGGGGGGAGGGAAGGGGGAAGAAGCTCAAGCTTTATTAGCTTCATAGTAGGTCCGCCTCTGGCTGCCTTATGGTTGCGCTTTATCATGGAGTCGAGTTCCATTATTGAGATCTGTCATAACTGATAATTACACCGTGTTCAAAACAGATCTGCACTCACACGTTAAAGCCATGGAATCTTGAAAATGCACATACCGACAACTCTTTGTGTCAGCTCCTACATTGTTTCTATCAGCAATTACTTTGTAATATTATAGCTTCACACGTGTGTTACCAGGGCCCGAAAGGGAAGCAAAGAATAGTAACAATGTACCCTACCTGGCATGTCGTAAAAAGCGACTAAGGAGCGTTGGGCATGGAGCTGGTTAGGATTCCGTGAGACGCCCATTGATGGCATATAAGGAATATGGTGTTAGGCCAGTATTTTCATGACCATCGGCACACTAGCGGTGATGTGGTCAGCATCATGCCGGCCGCCTTAACCTTCCCAAAGTTGCTCTGGTACCCAGTTCATACGGCTGGGTCGACCCCGGACTGGTTACCCCATCCCGTAAAAAACATTTTACCAAAAAACTTCAACAAACATGGACAAATAACATATAGAATATAAATCAACTCAGCCGCCGAAGACAGAAGAAGGTCCTCTGGAAAGGAGGCGCATGAAGCAACCCAGAGAAAGCCGAAAGGAGTCTGGGTTGCCGACTAACCTTTTTTCGTCTAGGAAAATCTCCAGGATTGGCACCTGGAATGTTCGCACTCTGTGTGAACAAGGGAAAACTGCACAGGTAGCAGCGGAAATGACAAATTAACAGGATTGATATCCCGGGTCTCTGCGAGACACGGTGGAAGGGCATAGAGATGAGGAGATTGATCACAGGAGAAATGGTGTTGTCCTCAGGACATGAGGAGGAAAGAGCCCACCACAGTGAAGGGGTGGCTATAATGCTGTCTAGGGAAGCACAGAAGGCACTTATAGAATGGGGAGCAATGGGACCACGAATTATAACAGCAAGGTTCAAATCAGACCCAAAAGAAAGTAAAAATAAACATCATCCAGTGTTATGCACCAACAAATGATAAAGAAGAATCTGAGAAAGAAGACTTTTACACCAAACTACAAAATGTCTTGGACAAAAAGACAAGAAAGGACATCACAATTTTGATGGGGGACCTAAATGCGAAAATAGGAACAGACAACACCGGCTTTGAAGAAATCAGGGGAAAGCATGGATCAGGTATGATGAACGAGAATGGGGAACTATTAGCTAACTTATGTGCTTCAAATCAACTAACTATAGGAGGGACCTGTACAACAACACAAAGAAGCTAACAGGGAACTAGAAGCTAATGGCCTCATAAAAGATAAGAATGGAAAATTGCTTAGTAATATACAAGAACAAATGAAGAGATGGACTGAACATTTTGAGGAATTTCTCAATAGATCAGCTCCAACTAATATCCCAGACATCCAGCCAGCAGAAGAGGAGCTACTAATCAGCTGTGAACGACCAAGTAGAGAAGGAATAAAGAAAGCCATAAAGCTTCTGAAAGATGGAAAAGCAGCTGGTCCAGATTGCATTCCAGCAGAGGCCATCAAAACAGATATTGATTCCTCTACAGAAATATTATACAAACTACTTGGCAAAGTCTGGGAGAGAGAGGAAATACCAGCAGAATGGAAGAACAGTTATCTGGTCAAGTTGCATAAGAAGGGAAATTTACAAGAGTGCACAAGGTATAGATGAATAATGTTACTATCAGTGCCAGGAAAAGTATTAAACAGAATCATCCTTGAGAGATTAAAAGAGTCCATAGACAAGCAACTGAGAGATGAACAAGCAGGTTTTCGACAAAGCAGATCCCGTACAGACCAGATAGCTACATTGAGAATAATAGTTGAACAAAGTCTGGAATGGAATTCACCGCTATACATCGGATTCGTGGACTACAAAAAGGCATTTCACAGTGTAGACAGAGAATCACTTTGGGAATTGATGAGGCATTATGGAGTTCCCATGAAGATCATTTAATAAGGAAGACATATGAAGACATGACATGCAGAGTTCTTCATGAAGGACAACTTACAGAACCGTTTAGGATTAGAACGGGGGTGAGACAGAGATGCCTCTTGTCTCCATTTCTTTTCTTACTAGCAATAGATTTGGGTTATGAAAACATCGACATCACACAACAGAAATGGAATCCAGTGGAATCTGACTAAACAGCTTGAAGATCTGGATTTTGCAGATGACTTGGCTCTTCAGTCCTATAACCTTAATCAGATGCAAGAGAAAATGAAAATTCTCGATGAGAGGTCACAACAAGTGGGCCTGAAAATACACAGGGAAAAGACAAAGATTATGAGAATAAATGCAAGAAATGATAACAAGGTTGACTTGAAGAAACAACACTAAAGGATGTAGAATCGTACACATATCTTGGCAGTAATATAGACAAAGTTGGAGGGACAGACAATGATATCAAAATAAGAATACAAATGGCAAGAGCAGCTTTCATTGCATTGGGAAACATATGGAGAACAAGAGAAATCAAGTCCAACACGAAAATAAGAATCTTCAACTCAAATGTCAAGTCAGTCCTATTGTATGGCTCGGAGACATGGAGAACAACAAAGACAACAACCAAAACGCTAGACTTTTATAAACGGGTGCTTGCGTAGAATAGAAGGACTGAAATGGTATGACAAAGTCACAAATGTGGAATTGATGACAAGAACCAAACAAGTGCCAGTGGAACAAGAGTTGAGAAGAAGACGCTGGCGATGGATAGGACACACATTGAGGAGACGTGTTGAAAGCATTACAAGGCAGTCCATGTTCTGGAATCCTTAGGGAAAGGAGGCAGAGGTAGACCAAAAACACATGGAGAAGAGAACTGGATACAGAGGTGAAAATGATGAGGAAAACATGTAAAGAACTTGAGCGGATGACTCAGGACAGAAAGACTTCGCAAGTGTTTGTTGAAGGCCTATGCTCCTCGGGAAGCTAAATGGTATTGATTGATTGATTGATTGATTATAGCTTGAACTTTACTATTAAATATGTAAGTCATTGCTTCCCTTCCCCCTTCTCTCTCTTTTACTGAATGCAGTGTTAATATTAAACATTATTTGTTGAAGTTACCAATGTTTTAATCTGAGAACTCTTTCACAATTGTGTTACTGTAGGGCAGAAATGTAAAAATGCAATACTGCTTATTTCTTTACCCTGATAAAATAAAAATTTCGCTCGTTCAGAAAATATATATACACTTGACTATAATCGTTATTTATTTAAAAATATCGTTAATCTTTTTTCTTGAGACTGCATGTGTATATAAATGGTGTATGTGTGTATGTGTATTTTCTCTGTGTATTTTATGTTTATGTGTTGCTACAGAGGGGGTGGTTATCTTCTTGTTGTGAATAAAATGTTCCTTTTCCTTTTATCATTCACATGTGTGTTATCTTGTTGCTTACTAAGATAATTGAAATATTAACAAGGGCATTCTTATCACCACTTGTCACTACTTATGTGTATGTATGTATATATATATATATATATATATATATATATATATATATATATATATATATATATATATATATATATATATATATATATATATACACACACACATGCATGCATGTACCTATATTGAACTACTTGAAACGTCTTCCATTCTGTTGTAAACTCTAATAATTCTCCTGTATGGTATGTGGAACGTTATTACATCTGTGACGAGATGGAAGTTAGATAGAAAACAAAGTATATTTCCCAGATATGGAGAAGAGAGCTGGTGAACTAGTGGTAGGGATGGTACAGGACAAATCAGGTAGTTAACTGCACAATCCTAGACGGTAGCTGTAGAAGGGAGCTGTGAAGTAAGTCACATTCTCTCTAGACCTGTCCTATGCTCCAAGGGTGTCTCTATTAATAGTTGGTGTGAAATGCAGCTCGTTTATTCTCCCCGATCGATATAAAATATTAGATAATTTTGAATTCCACACACGAACAAAAATTTAGATCTTTAATTGGAATTTTAACAACGTCAATCAACTGCAATTTATAAAAAATATATCAGCACACTTTAATAATTTAAAATAGAAATTTAGCAAAAATTGCAGATACGTATTTACAAAAATCACAAACTGGAATTTAATCATTTGTCATTGTCTTTTCATCACATTGACCATTTGGTGACTTGGATTTTGCTTCTTTAATGAGTGTTTACTTAACTCCTTCAGTTCCTGTTGCTAAGACACTTCTGTCATTGGTCATGTGTAGACTTTCCAAGATACTTAATTCAACTGGACAGGCAGACGCAATGCTACTTCCAGGCGATGCAGAGGTGGTGTTTTACTCACACACTACAGTCTATTAAGCTTCTTACTGAAGGTTTGTTGCGACTCTCTCTCGGATAGGAACCTGAAAACATATACACCAGACTATGGTGTCTGTTGTCTACAATCAAGGTGATCCTCCGATGATGACGGGCCATTATTATATTAATATTTCCTCTTCTTTGTTCCTTCACCGCTTGATTGACAAAGCAATCAGTGACCATTACGTCTGGTGGCGTTTTGTTGGGCAGCAACAAACTGTCTTCACTTTGGTCCTTCGCATCTTGACTGACAAAGCAATCAGTGACCATTACGTCTGGTGGCGTTTTGTTGGGCAGCAACAAACTGTCTTCACTTTGCCGGGTCGGCTGCCATCCTTCGTGTGGTGACCCAGCTCTACTTCATGCTTAACATATCTGCCTCCACAGTTCTCCGGCAGGTGGCTTTTGGACAACCTTGCTTTCGCTTTATTGCTGCAATCCATAGCATGGCAGTTCTGGTGATAGTTTCAGGGTCTCTTCTAAGGATGTGGCCAACCCAATTCTAGCGTCTTCCCGCTATGATGGTGCGCATGTCTTTTTTTTTGTGGCTCCGAGTTAGCAGTTCTTGGTTGGTGATGGTGCTCAGCCAAAATATTCGTAGAATTTTACTTAGGCAGATCGTGTATTGTGTGGGAAAAGGACAGTTTGGCCATTTCAGTTTCTGTTACTCTTCGGCATTCTGCACTGCACAAATGTATAAAAATTACGCAGCTCTCATATATGTTTAATTTAGTGTTTGTACTGTACTGTGAAGATTTCCAAGTGTTGTTTGGATTGGCGAAGGTTCTTTTGGCTTTATTTATTCGGCTACTGATGTCTTTGCTAGTTCTGCCATCTGGTGCTACTATGCTTCTTAAGTATGTTGTGGTAAAGTGGGATGTTATAAATTTTTATGTACAGGATTTATCAATATGAATCTTGTAGTGACATATTTTATTAATATTATCTTATGTGTGTCAGTTGTGTAGTAGTAATATGAGGTAATACTGGTTTTGTTTTTTCAAGCTATGTTGTTATTTGTCATCATGACTTCAAGTGTTTGTTTATCTTGTAAATGGTATGGGAAAAAGTCACAGTTCCTATCAATTTAAACACTGTATTTTCCCTCTGGTTTATTATAAAGTCAGATTTTGAGGGGGGGGGGGGGCATAATGTTGAGCTCCACTGGCCACATAGGCTTATCTTTCGTGATGGCGGCAGGATAAGACTCCTCTGCTCGATAGCCTCCCTGTGTTCTGGAGACACCTCACTGGTCACTATCTGGACCCAGGAGTATGCTGTCAGCCTCTAGGTTCAGCAAAGCTCAGACCAGGTGCTGCTCAATAACTTTTTGGACCACGGTCCCTGAAACAAGAAGGTTGTACCTCCTACTTCATAACTACTTTATAATCTATTTACAGACTGAACACATTACATAACATACACTGAGTTCAGAGCGGTAGGCCAACTGTCAGCTTCATCTGAAATAATTTACACCAGTATATTCCTCCCTAATGGTTACTACGCCTCTGCAATTCCAGCATTATTTCTTTCTAGTCAATAAGCTAGGTGTCAGTGTACTGTTTGGCAATTCCATGCAGTTTTACTTTCCTCCGACACCTTCTGTTCAGGTTGGAGCACTATATAGGCTTTACCTCATGTTCGCTACTGAACCACACATATATACAGACATAAATTATCAATTTACATTCAATTTTCATTTTAAAAAGATATTGAATATATCAAGCTTACCACAATTCATGGAATAATACACAGTTACGTTGACTGGCACTGAATATAACACAATTTCGATCTGCCGATGTCCCAGGCTTTTATTTAGAAAAATATGCACTGGTGCTCAACGCACTGGTTCTGTAGTAAGTTTATTTGAACATGTGGTGGTGACCTGACGCCTCTGATTGACTATATTCGCGGGTCTAACCAATCGTGCCATGTTTACCCAATCGTTTGAAAAAAAAAGTACTCCTACTCCCGTTTCCCCTGACAACAAAAGATAGTATTTATAGCCCGACTAATCGTGTTTAGCCTTACATTTCTTGCGCTCCAATCAAATCGGATTTAACATGGAGACCCATTTCCCGTACAATGGTGGGGTGAAAATCTGCCACTGAGCGATTCTGATTTGGGTGTTGTCTGACATCCCTCACTATTTCTTTTGGCTATAATTTGGTAATTCTTAGACTATTTGCGTAACGTTTAACATATTCTTTGTCAGCAAGTCCTAAGGAACCCAAATATACAAATTTAAAGGAGCTAAGTGGCTGCGTTCAAAATATGCATTTTCTTCTACCTCCTGTTCACTTCGAATACGATGTGGTGTCTGGGTACTGTAATGTTTTCAAACGTAAACCAGTATAATGTCATGTTTCCTAATAAGCGTTTTGTGAGTTTTTAAAAACTAACTCTCGTGTGTGTAGTGTTTTTTTATCACTGTCGATTTGAAAAAAGCTAGTGCTTGTGGCCTTACACGCGTGATGGTAGTAATTGTATAGCGAGACGCGTGTTTAGTGTTGCATGCGTTCCTGCTTTCAGCCCCTCCCTTTCTTTCTATCTTTAGTCCATCTGTCTTTCGTTTTTTTGGTAACGTAGTGTATAAAATGACATGAATGGAATTTTAAATCTAGGTCAGATTGCGTATCTCAAGGTTTTTCTTAGAAAGGGAGTACACATTTTATTGTGTTGGGGAAACGCGTGTATGTTGCCGAAGGCTTTTACTATCAACGTGAAACGTTACAATTTGCAGACGCAGGAGAAAACAAGGGGGATTTCGAGTACAGTCATTGTGACAGCACTGTTCTTTACCATTCTTCTTTCCTTTTATTAAATTTATTTGTTAGGCTTTATATTTACGTTTTAATTTATATATGTGGATTAGAATTTCTCACGACAAATCCTCCCCACTTAAAACAGACGTTATATGTCAGTCTATAATTCTATATACACATAGAGAAATTTATTATTATTCCTGGGGTTTAGGGTGATTCTCATCACACGGATGGCGGCTTAAAAAAATCCGCTCCCAGATTTGTTTTTCCACTTATATACTCTATGCTAAACTCAAATGGCTGCATCAATAATGACCAACGGAGTAATCTCGAGTTCTCATGCCTAGCCTGTGCTAGAAACGACAAAGGTTTGTGATCCGTTTGCAACTTAAATGCTTTCCCATACAGATAAATATTGAATTTCTTTATCGCCCATATTACTGCAAGACATTCTTTTTCGCTAGTTGAGTAATTGGTTTCAGCTTTATTCAACTTTCTGCTAGCATATGCCACTGGGCTTAATTCCCCATCCAATGCATCTGATTTCTGTAGCAGAGTCGCACTTAACCCAATATTACTGGCATCCGTCCTTACTATGAATTCTTGACTTATGTCAGGTAATTTCAAAATAGGTTTACTTGTGAGCTTTTCCTTCAATTCTTGGTAAGCCATTTCATATTGTGGTGTCCATGTAATTCGATCTGGATGTCGTTTACGTGTCAAATCAGTTAACGGTGCACATATGGAATTAAAGTTTTTGATATACTTCTGGTAGAAACCACATAATGAGACAAAGGATCTCACGTCTTTCTTGGTTTGTGGTCTCGGGGCTTTCTTTAGTTTCTCTAAATTCTTTGGGTCAGGGATCATGTTTCCCTGATAAACTGTGTGTCCCAAGAATTCTAATTCTTTACATCCAACGCAACATTTGGTTGGTCGGGCTGTTAAATTCGCTTCCCTAAGTCGATTAAACAGCATGTTCAGAGAGTCAATGTGTTCCTCAAATGTTTCTGTTGCTATAAGGATATCATCCATGAAATTTGTGATACATGGATTATTCAGAGGGTCCAATAATTTTCTCATCATTCTAGAGAAGACACTAGGCGCATTCTTCAATCCAAATGGCCATCTGTTAAACTCATAGTGTCCTTCTGAGGTACTAAAAGCTAGGTATGGTCTAACCTCAGGCTTTACTGGAATCTGATAGTATCCTTTACTCAGGTCCACTTTTGAAAAATATTTAGCTTTATTTAGTCGGGCAAACAACTGATTTGTATCCGGCAATGGATCCACCTGTCCTTCTGTAATAGCATTCAGTCTCCTGTAATCTATACAGAGTCTATGTTCTCCAGAGGGCTTCCTTAAGAGTACAACACCGGAACTATACGAAGATTCACTGTGTGAAATAATTCCTTCCTTCAACAAATAGTCTATCTCTTCCTTCAAAGCTTTCTCCTTAGCAAAAGGAATCGAATATGGTTTCATACAGACAGGTGTGGAGTCTATCAGTTTCATATCATATTCCAATAAGTTTGTATGCCCAGGTCGGTCTGTTAACACCTCTGTATGAGTATCTAGAACCTGTTGCACTCTCTCTTTCTGAGTTTTCGTTAAATGTGTACTGATTTTCACCTGTGCCGCTGTCTCACAGGGGTGTAATGGATATTCAAATGATGAAAGTGGTTCCTTTTTCATCTGCATGGCAATGGACAAGGTCAACAAGTGTGTCTCTTCCTGATTTTCTCTTTCCAAATATTTCTTCAGGAGATTCACATGATAGATTTTTTCTTTCCCCTTCTTATCTATCTTATAATTGGTTCTAGACACCTTCTCTAGAACTGTATATGGACCTTGCCATCCAATTTGTAACTTATTCTGGCTACCGGGTAGAAGAAGCAGTACCTTCTCTCCCACAGCCAAATCTCTGTCTTTAGCTTTCCTGTTATAATAGGCAGCATGTTTCTTCCTGGCTTGTTTCAAATTTTCATTGGCAAGTTTCCAGCCAGTTTTTAAACGAGTGGTCAGCTCATTCACATATTGGTATGAGGATGTAATATTTTCCTCTGCCTTTTTCATCAGTCCACGTTCTTAACAGCGTTACATATGGACCTTTAGTTTTGTGGACCTATTTGTCCATGCACCGGTATGGTCTCTTCCACTGGAAGCGCTATAGTGATGATTTTTCTTCCCAGAATTATCAGTCACAAAACGACCGCTACCAATTCTTTTCTTGGGGCTGTCTCCCCACTTAGAATTCTTGATGAGAGATTTCCTCTCTACATCTTCTTCCTCCAGTTTGTTTAAGTCCGACTGAGGGATTTTCGGCTTATCCTGGGGTAAGACATCTTTTTGCACTCTCTGCATAGTGGCCATTGTAAAACAGTTAAGTGAAGCTTGTCCGTGAAAAGGGGCTTCCCATTCCCTTTGGTCCACTTTATCAAATTTATACTTCTTTTTATTGTCAGGCCTAATTTTGCCCCTTGGCGTGTCCAGGTCCTGATCAATGTTCCCACTTGTGGGTGTTCCCTCGTGTGCTATGCTACACCTTTCTACAAAATTCTCAATGTCCCATCTTGCCTTGGGCCAATAATAATTGTGAGCCACCTTTTGGATGATGGTACCTATTTTCTCATGGTCCCCATCTGGTTTCACATGTAGGCTCCTTATTAATTCTGCCCTATATCTTTTAGGAAGTACCAGCTGTCCCTGACCTTTGGATCTAGCTCCAGTCTTCCTATACATCAACTTGTTTTTCATGTAAAAATCTCCCTTGCCTGGAGTTGTATGACAAGTTGACAATTTCCTGAAACAAGGCTTGAGGGTCTTATCCCCAGCCTGTGCCTTCCTCATCTCTTCTGGAGTGGTATCTAACAGAATATCCTCCTCCTTTCTTGAGGTCGACCTGACCTGAAGGGTGGCCATAACTATAGGGTTCCTTCTGCAACGGTCAGTGTCATGATTGTTCATCTTACAATTTTTACACCACCTTTTCCCTTGGTTGAAAGATTTTCTTTCATCATATTTCCTTTCATCGAATTGTGGGGTTTTATTTTTATTGTCATACCGTGGCCTATCAAATTGGTGCTTACCTTTGTTTTGATCTCTAGGATCAAATTTATTAAAGTTCTGTGGTGCACTAAAGTTTTCCAGCTGTTTCTTTTTATTACCTGATACTTCTGCCTGAGCTGCTTGATACCTTTCAGCAACATTTAGCAACTCACCCAGCCTCTCTGCACCTTGTTCCATGAGAAACTTTCTCAGGTCTGGAGCCATGGACTCTCTTAATTGTTCTATAAGGACCATTTCCTTAAGATCTTGGGTTTTCCCAGAGAAGTCCATTTCTCCAAGTATGTCTCTAACCGTGCAGAGAACTGGTGATAGGTTTCACCTGACAGTAGTTTAGCATTCCTAAATTTTTTCCTATAAAATTCTGCGTTCTTTTCATATCTTAACAAAAGAGCCTGCTTTAGCATGTCATAATTTTCCTGATCACCTCTGCTCATTTTGGCAAAAACTTCATAAGCTGCCCCACGAAGTCCTTGAGATAACTTTAAGCTCCACCTTTCTCTTTCTAACCCATATGTGGTAGCTAATAGTTCATATCTATTTAGTTAGCTCTCAATATCATCGTCTTTCTCAACAAAATGATCTAAATGAAAATTCATAGCTGAGGTTGAGGCTCCCTGGCTAACAGTGGCATCAGAGGCAAAGGGACTGGCACCATTTTCAGGAGCATGGCCTTGAAACTCAAACTCCCTTAGTCGTAACTCATGTTCCCTTTGTAATCTTTTATCTTCTGCTTCCCTTTCTGCAGCTAATCGCTTGTCTTCCCTTTCTGCAGCCTGTCTTCTTTCCTCGGCTTCCAATGCTTTAGCCTCTTTGTCAGCCTCAATCTGCAACCTCTTAGCCTCAGCCTCAATCTGCAACCTCTTAGTCTCAGCCTCTAACTTTCTTTCGGCCTCTTTTTCTAATCTTCTTTCTTCCCGTTCAATATATTTGTCACATTCAGCAGTGACATAAGCAATCATAATTTGCCCGTCCATTCCTAACTCTTTCGCAGTCTGTACAGCAGCAGATCGAAATTTTGCCAAGTCGGCCATTGTCTAACATGCAATTGTAAACAATTCAATCTTTCAATAATTATCTAAGGACACTACAGGCACTGAAAGCTCAACGTTATTTATTTTCACCCAAGGATACTTTTTAATTCTTATTATTCCTTGAAGTGAATTACCCCCAATATTTTTAATAGGGAAAGATTCAAAATCCCGAGAGCGAGACCCCAATATATGTGGTAAAGTGGGATGTTATAAATTTTTATGTACAGGATTTATCAATATGAATCTTGTAGTGACATATTTTATTAATATTATCTTATGTGTGTCAGTTGTGTAGTAGTAATATGAGGTAATACTGGTTTTGTTTTTTCAAGTTATGTTGTTATTTGTCATCATGACTTCAAGTGTTTGTTTATCTTGTAAATGGTATGGGAAAAAGTCACAGTTCCTATCAATTTAAACACTGTATTTTCCCTCTGGTTTATTATAAAGTCAGATTTTGAGGGGGGGGGGGGGGGCATAATGTTGAGCTCCACTGGCCACATAGGCTTATCTTTCGTGATGGCGGCAGGATAAGACTCCTCTGCTCGATAGCCTCCCTGTGTTCTGGAGACACCTCACTGGTCACTATCTGGACCCAGGAGTATGCTGTCAGCCTCTAGGTTCAGCAAAGCTCAGACCAGGTGCTGCTCAATAACTTTTTGGACCACGGTCCCTGAAACAAGAAGGTTGTACCTCCTACTTCATAACTACTTTATAATATATTTACAGACT
This sequence comes from Oreohelix idahoensis, assembly GCA_024509875.1. Lineage (NCBI taxonomy): Eukaryota > Metazoa > Mollusca > Gastropoda > Stylommatophora > Oreohelicidae > Oreohelix > Oreohelix idahoensis. The sequence goes on from JAMPIV010021106.1 coordinate 295,971, forward strand.
GAACACATTACATAACAAACACTGAGTTCAGAGCGGTAGGCCAACTGTCAGCTTCATCTGAAATAATTTACACCAGTATATTCCTCCCTAATGGTTACTACGCCTCTGCAATTCCAGCATTATTTCTTTCTAGTCAATAAGCTAGGTGTCAGTGTACTGTTTGGCAATTCCATGCAGTTTTACTTTCCTCCGACACCTTCTGTTCAGGTTGGAGCACTATATAGGCTTTACCTCATGTTCGCTACTGAACCACACATATATACAGACATAAATTATCAATTTACATTCAATTTTCATTAAAAAGATATTGAATATATCAAGCTTACCACAATTCATGGAATAATACACAGTTACGTTGACTGGCACTGAATATAACACAATTTCGATCTACCGATGTCCCAGGCTTTTATTTAGAAAAATATGCACTGGTGCTCAACGCACTGGTTCTGTAGTAAGTTTATTTGAACATGTGGTGGTGACCTGACGCCTCTGATTGACTATATTCGCGGGTCTAACCAATCGTGCCATGTTTACCCAATCGTTTGAAAAAAAGTACTCCTACTCCCGTTTCCCCTGACAACAAAAGATAGTATTTATAGCCCGACTAATCGTGTTTAGCCTTACATTTCTTGCGCTCCAATCAAATCGGATTTAACATGGAGACCCATTTCCCGTACAATGGTGGGGTGAAAATCTGCCACTGAGCGATTCTGATTTGGGTGTTGTCTGACATCCCTCACTATTTCTTTTGGCTATAATTTGGTAATTCCTAGACTATTTGCGTAACGTTTAACATATTCTTTGTCAGCAAGTCCCAAGGAACCCAAATATACAAATTTAAAGGAGCTAAGTGGCTGCGTTCAAAATATGCATTTTCTTCTACCTCCTGTTCACTTCGAATACGATGTGGTGTCTGGGTACTGTAATGTTTTCAAACGTAAACCAGTATAATGTCATGTTTCCTAATAAGCGTTTTGTGAGTTTTTAAAAACTAACTCTCGTGTGTGTAGTGTTTTTTTTCACTGTCGATTTGAAAAAAGCTAGTGCTTGTGGCCTTACACGCGTGATGGTAGTAATTGTATAGCGAGACGCGTGTTTAGTGTTGCATGCGTTCCTGCTTTCAGCCCCTCCCTTTCTTTCTATCTTTAGTCCATCTGTCTTTCGTTTTTTGGTAACGTAGTGTATAAAATGACATGAATGGAATTTTAAATCTAGGTCAGATTGCGTATCTCAAGGTTTTTCTTAGAAAGGGAGTACACATTTTATTGTGTTGGGGAAACGCGTGTATGTTGCCGAAGGCTTTTACTATCAACGTGAAACGTTACAATTTGCAGACGCAGGAGAAAACAAGGGGGATTTCGAGTACAGTCATTGTGACAGCACTGTTCTTTACCATTCTTCTTTCCTTTTATTAAATTTATTTGTTAGGCTTTATATTTACGTTTTAATTTATATATGTGGATTAGAATTTCTCACGACATATGTAAATGTGTTTGTACGTTCTAGCTCTTGGTTCATATATGGTATGTCGTTCTTTATTATATTATAGCAGTACATGTCTATGTATTTTGTGGAGAAAAAAGATTCTGGTGTGTTTTCCGCGCGTCAAAACTGTCCAGTGACCAAATAATTCCTTCAGAAGTATTTAAAAAATAATGTTATAAACCATGTTATTAAAATTAAAAACACATAATTTTAGAATGATTGTTCTCAAAAGCATTGTATCTACTCGGCGGTGGAGAAATAGACACAGAACGAGCAATGTAAAAGAATGGGCCGCTTTAGTGTTTACAGTTACCAATAACTCTTGAGAAAACTAGTATTGACTAAAATAATAACAATAATAATACATTAAGCAAATAAACCACAATTATTCGTATTCGATACTTTGCCCTCAAAGAGTTTTTATCCGTTGAAATCCCTAATGAACAAAAGATTGTAGGAATACGGACAAAAGAATGATATCGATACACGTGAGCAGATAACATCAAGAGATGCACGAGAAGTTATTGAATGAGTGTCCTATAAGATAGTTAAAATATTTTGGCCCCATAAAAAGACAAAGCACATTGCTGAAGACCATAATAGAAAGCAGATTGGAAGGCAGAACAACTTCTAGCACTCAGACCTAAATGTCATTTATATTTGAACATGTGCTCTAATAACGCCGATTGGGTTGAACGGGACGCGCCTCGCCAAAACTAGGAAATGTTATTTAAAAATAAAATATTAATTAAAAAATAAGAAGGTAAACGTACACGAGGAAGACACCTCTATAAGTGGGAAGATAACTTCAAGAGATGGACAGAAACGAGTCTATCATAGTTGACCAAGAAGACGTTGAAGATCCATTGCAGTAGACCTTCGATGTGGAGATGGCAGCTGATGATGATGATGATTATGATGACGATGATGATCAGGACTCGAGATACTGTTGAAGATCTACTGCAGTTAATCGTAGATTTGTATATAAGTGACGTCTCACTCCGACCCAGTAATGTGTGTATGTCATTCTGTTTTATTTTATAGAATTGAGTTTAACTTTTATGCCAGAAATCACTACTCAAGCAGTTGAAAATCAGTATATGACGGAAACGACAACTGGTATATTCACCAACTCTTAGCTATTAGTGTCAAATATGGTTTCTGAGCACAGAAGATGAAAATCACACCACGCGAGATGAATGGCTTAAGACGAGCTATTAATGTTACAAGAAGAGGCAGAATGAGAAATGGTGACATCAGAAAATTTGTAGTAACTACGTCCTGCATCAAGTAAAGAAGACAGAAAATAAAATGGTTTTGCCATCTCACGAGAATGGAGCCAAGTTAGTTACCCCTGCGCGACTACAGCAGGAGAAGTTCTGGTGTTAGGGCATCGGGGAAGGCCAAGATGCTGATGGATACACAATGTTTCAGAAATGTTACCACAACAGAGGCTCACAGCAGCCAATACGACACACTTGTCTCAAGAACGAACGAACGAACGCACTTTATTTTCAAAGGGTTAACAATTGGCACGCAGGCCCGTCTAATATTTTGCCCTCCCCTTCTCATCTTGCATACTGTGTTCTTTCATTTCCACATTTCTCCAATCATAATCAAAATTAAGTATTTTTTTAAAAAAATAATTAAAAAAAACAAAAAACAAATAAACAAATAAAATTCAAACCCTCCATACAGTACAGTACGCAATGATTTGAAACATAATCAGGTTATGGTGACACATAATCAGGTTAGGGTGACATATAATTAGGTTAGGGTGACATATAATCATAACTCATCAAGTATAAGAACAAAAACTTGAGCTACCTACGCCGTTACGAGGCAAGAATAGACCAAAAAAAAAAAAAAAGTAATCACTCGTGTAATTCCGTTTAAACGATATTAACCTCGATTACTGTAATGTCTGGTATCGCCCAGCTTTGTCACAGAGGTCGACGGATTTACAGTCGCAATCAGAAAATGGAGTTTGAAAAGATCAGCCCTTATTGGTCAGCACCCAACGGAGACGCAAAGCCATATGGTTCCCCCACGTGACTCACATCGGATTTCAGAATGGGCGAGAGAAAGTCCGATTTGGGACAACGGAGTTTCTCGTATGTTGACATTTTCTGACAGTCACCCGTGATTCCAGACTCCAGACACGCTATAGTGCCCATAGTTCAGATTTTCGGCTGTAAATTATTGATGCGTGTATGATATTGGATGTGGCTGTTCGAAGCGTCAAACTATGTTCTGTTCTGTTGCATGTAAAATACGATATTCGACATCCGATACATGTTTGTGAAGTAGTACAGGAACTACCGCTGTAAGAACATGTGGATGTTGAGTGTATTCTTCCTGCAAGACAACCAAATGGACTGTTGGCCCGCATGTTCGACTAGAGCCAAAAATGAACAGAATGAGACGGACTACACGATTCTACACCAGCGGTTTCCAAATGTTTTAAATACTCGTACCTCCTTGCCTGGTAGTAAACCGTCCCCTAACCCCTATTCAACATGATAGGAAATATATTTGATAATTTACTAGGCATATGCAAATAAGTTATTAGCTTTTTTTCACGAAAGAAACTGTATTCGGTAAATAGCAGCATTTTGTAATATCATAAAGTTGTAAAATATTTATCAAAACAAAGTCAAATAAACCAGTTAGATCCTTGATTCAATTTCTTGTCAACCAACTGTTTTATTCTTGGTACAGTTTTGTATATACATGCTAGCTTCTCACGGCTAGCGTCAAGTTATTTTTTTGTTTCTTGCGTTGGGTTTGACTAAAAGCATGACAGAATTCTGATTCACGGAGATAATATTTTAGTGGGATATATATTTATTTAGCAAACATTTCTCGTTTCCACTTGACAAGCTTCTCGTACCTCCATCTGGGGTAGGCGTATCCCAGGTTGGAAATCAATGTTCTATACATTAAAGGTGTAGAAAACAACACTTCTGCGCCAACACATGGTAAGATTCTCTCTGTGCCTCTTTCTCTCTCTGTCACTCACTCTCTATCACCAACTCTCCCTCCTGGCCGTGTGCTTTTATCTCATATCTTTATTTTTTTCCTTTCGTTCTGTTTTCTCTGTTTTTCTTACTTGTTCTGTCACTCCTTTTCTCTCTTTTTGTTCATTCTCTCACAGTCGTGATGTTTTTCTTTCTTTCTTGCAATATCTTTTGTCTCATAGTCTCTTATTCTGTGTGTTTTTTTTCCATTGCTTTATCTTTAACTATTTCTTTCCCTTTCTGTTTCTTTCGCGTTATTTCTTCCTGTCGTAGTAAACCTCTCTCTCACTGCCATCTTTCTCTCTGTCTCTCCTTCTGTCTCATTGTTTTTCTCATAGTTAGTAGCATGTCGTTTATAACAACCAAACCTCAAAACATGAAGTTTAAAATAGCCTCACATAAATAGAGAGATGAAGAAGATGGAGGAGGATAAGAAGAAGCCGGTATAGTTTTTTTCCGACGCAAAAACTAAAGGTTAAAACGCCAGGATAAGGTCCCAATCAGGCATTTCTCTCTCTCTCTCTCTCTCTCTCTCTCTCTCTCTCTCTCTCTCTCGCTCGCTCGCTCTCTAGATGAAGAAGCACTACAATTGTTCTGTATATCTCACATACAAGCAAACCTTGACTATTGCTCCACAATCTGGGATGGTTGCTCAATGTCCAACACAAAGAGACTCCGTTCACTACAAAAGCGTGCAGTGCGTCTAGTCTCTGACAACTGCCTAACTCAGTGTGTAGATCTATATACATATCTCCAAATACTGTCCTTAAGAATGCGCCTTCTGTTTAATAAAGCTAAATTTGTTCACAAAATCCTGTCACACAATGCTCCAGCATATCTGTGGCCAATGTTCAAATACAATGAAAGACGCAGTCAACGATTTAACAAATTGCAAGTGCCCAAGCCTAGGCTTGACGTATTCAAGAAAAGCTTAGCGTACTGTGCTGCTCATCTTTGGAATTGTCTTCCACATAACCAAAGAAACAACCTCAGTCCCTATTCATACAATCGTAGACTATTCTTCTTCTTCTTCTCCTTCGTTCGCCCTGAAAAGGACGGTGGTTGCGTTGTGTCTGTTTACGCCTAAGCTGTGATATCTGCACCTTTCGGTCGACACATCCGACTTCAGCACGGCATTTTTTTAGGGACCGGGTTTGTCTTCCCATTGCGATCCGCACTCGCTCAGCCAGAATGCACTGCTGCAGACTGTTTCCAGGACCACCACGTGGAGGTGGAGTGCGGTCTTGACCAGCTCTGGTTCGCTGGTCCTGATGCAAGCAGTACAGCTATGGGTCGCTGACTGCATTCACTATTGCTGCATCTTGGGGTCCCAACTTTATTAGTTCTGATTACATGCCCCCCTATCCGGATTATCTTTTCTTATAATGTCAACTGTAGGTTCTAATGACGATGTTTTCAACATATATTATGTCATGCTTATAAGTAGTTAATGTTAATATGAGTGTGCTATTTTATTTTAATTTACAACGTTGAATTCCTTGAAATTGATATGTAAAATGCATGTGAGAATAAATGAATTCATATGAAAGGGGAGAGAAAGGAAGGGCAGAATGTTTGACGAGCCTGCGTGCCCAATTCTCAACCCTTTGAAATAAAGTTCGTTCGTTCGTTCGTTCTCCCCCCCCCCCCCCAATGGAAGGGTGGTGGGGGGCGGGGGGGGGGGGGGAAAAATGAATTAAAGAAAAGTTGCAGAAATAGACAAGAATGGATAAAAAGAAAGAAGAGGGAAAACACTATGTCGTGGTAAAACTTTATTATTTAAAAAAAAAGTGTTTCCTAACTCATAAAACATCAACTCTAACGTGTTAAAATTTTTTTTACAGAGAAATCATTCGTCAAGTTGTTCTATGACTATTTCAATATCTTGTTTAAGCGTGTTCCCTTTTTTAGGTGTTCGACTGTTAGAACGAATACCGAGCCATATCTTAAATTGGGTTGACAGCGCCCGGATACATGCATTTTGACTTCTGGGAAAACAGGGACATTGTAATGTAACACATGGGGGAATAACACTTACCATAGATGCACAATGGCTTACTCAGACATGGAAATATATTCGTTTATATTCGTTGGTATTTAGTAAGTCACGAGGGAAGTCACGTGTTCAGACTTACAAAATAGAATGATATAGAGGAGGAAGCATCAGGGGTGTTTAGGGCTGTTGGCGATGTGCAGGGATGAGATTACGTCATAAGATAAAAGTGTTATGGCTAGTTGTTGAGTTGCTGTTCTGCGTGTATGTATGTCTGCATGTATGCACAGTGAAACTCGATATAACTATAATCAACCAACTAGCAAGGCTGTTGGTCTGTTAGAAGTAGCAACACCGCATGATGTTTATTTAGATACGTTACAAGGTATCAAAAATACATTTAATTAGTGCAGGCCATTGAGTGCGAAAATCAACGAAACAGGTTATCGTACATATGGACTCTTTATTGCTCTGTGGTGTAGAAATATGGACAATGAACAAGCAGATAGAAGAAAGAGCTGAGGCCCTTGAGATATGGTTATATACAATAATGGTATGCATCTCATGAAAAGAGATGAAAAACAATTAAAGAAATGCTAGAAAACCTAGCTAGAGTAAAAAGATAATTAACGCAGGGTATCAAAAGACAGCTAACATATTTTGGTTAATAAAAAGACACAAACTGGATGAAAACAGTAGGTGAAGAGTTGAAGGCAAAAGTGCAAGGGGGAAATCTATAAGTGGGGAAGATAACATCAAGACATGGACAGAGTGCACCAAAGACAAGTTGGAGATCTATTGTAGCTGACCCTTCGTTTTGGAGATGGCAGATGATAATGATGTTTGTTTGCATGTACGCTCAGTAAAACCCGATTGAAACTGTAGTCAATCAACGAGCAAGGTCGCCGTTTGTGTAGAAGTAGCAATACCATAAATGATCATTTAGTGCAAAGTGCCAACAATGAATTTAATAAGTACTAGCCACTGAGTGCAGGAATCAACGAATTAGGCTATCGTAAATGCAAACTGATAATTGGTATTTTGTGACATACAAAATGTATGAGTTGATTGATGTCTTTGGGTCTAAGGAGATTTGAAAGCCAGATTATTATGTAAACATATAAATACCAGTGCATTTACAGAATCATACAGGATCTGGAAGTTTGGATGTAAAGAAAATAATTATGGAATTACTGGTCACGTTTGTCACACTGCTGTTAATTCTAATAATTATCCTGTATAGTATGTAGTATTTATTGTATCTTGATTACACATTAATGTATTTTATGTAGAAGAATGATTATTATATGTATATATGTATTAGGTCCGGCTTTATGATATGTGGTGATCAATTCTCTACATAGCTGCCTATACATCATTGCCTAACTCAATACCAAGTAATTTTGCGTAATGTATAGTTTAGGATTTTAATTAATTGAGGAAGACAATGCCTAAATATAGATGTGCATTTATGGATAAACTAAATGTAGATTTATCGTTTACAGTGAAGTCTATGCATGAGACTATTGTGTTTATTATGCGTGGTTAATTCTTTACTGCTGACCTTGCAGGACGATTAAATATGGTGCAACTAATTATAGACGCAGTCCAGTGTAGTTCCCCTGTGGTTTCTGAGAGACGAAGGAAGAATGTGACTGCTGCTCGCCCAGGCATGTCGTACCAGGCTACTAATATGAGGTTGTACATGAGGTTGGCAACCTCGTCATGTAAAACAAATTGCTACAGAAACTACTATTACAAGAGCAGGTTAATGTTTGGTGCAGGCTTCCGGCAAAGGGGCCGGCTGTAATGGTGGCTCCACATGCTTCATTGGGAGTGAACGGGAGAAAATGAGGATGAGGATGAATTATAGACATATATCACCGGACGTGGGAACTGATGGACACAGCCAGACAAATACCAAAGGAACAAAATGTGAGGAGACGGCGCTACGGTTGGATGGGACATGGGACAGCTGATATTATTACAAGGTAGTCCCTTTCCTGGAATCCCGACGGTACGAGAAATAGAGATTTAGAAAATGGAAAAATAGAATTGGAGAAAAGATGGTAAATAGATAGCAATGGAAATGACAGGACGTTTGGACATATTTATGATGAAGACGTGTGCTTCATTGAGAGCTAAGAGATATTGGTGATAGAAGTAGTAGCTTCCTTCAGTCATAACTGATTATGGGAATGTGCCCATGAGATGATAGCCCTGCCTTTTTTTCCTGGTGTTCCTGTTTGGGTGTTCTTTTCTCTTCTGCTTGCTGTGTGAGTTTCTTTTCTCCTCTGCTGTGTGAGTTTCTTTTCTCCTCTGCTGTGTGAGTTTCTTTTCTCCTCTGCTGTGTGAGTTTCTTTTCTCCTCTGCTGTGTGAGTTTCTTTTCTCCTCTGCTGTGTGAGTTTCTTTTCTCCTCTGCTGTGTGAGTTTCTTTTCTCCTCTGCTGTGTGAGTTTCTTTTCTCCTCTGCTGTGTGAGTTTCTTTTCTCTTCTGCTTGCGGTGTGAGCTTCTTTTCTCTTCTGCTTGCTGTGTGAGCTTCTTTCCTCTTCTGCTTGCTGTGTGAGCTTCTTTTCTCTTCTGCTTGCTGTGTGAGCTTCTTTTCTCTTCTGCTTGCTGTGTGAGCTTCTTTTCTCTTCTGCTTGCTGTGTGAGTTTCTTTTCTCTTCTGCTTGCTGTGTGAGCTTCTTTTCTCTTCTGCTTGCGGTGTGAGCTTCTCTTCTCTTCTGCTTGCTGTGTGAGCTTCTTTTCTCTTTTGCTTGCTGTGTGAGCTTCTTTTCTCTTCTGCTTGCTGTGTGAGTTTCTTTTCTCTTCTGCTTGCTGTGTGAGCTTCTTTTCTCTTCTGCTTGCTGTGTGAGTTTCTTTTCTCTTCTGCTTGCTGTGTGAGCTTCTTTTCTCTTCTGCTTGCGGTGTGAGCTTCTTTTCTCTTCTGCTTGCTGTGTGAGCTTCTTTCCTCTTCTGCTTGCTGTGTGAGCTTCTTTTCTCTTCTGCTTGCGGTGTGAGCTTCTTTCCTCTTCTGCTTGCTGTGTGAGCTTCTTTTCTCTTCTGCTTGCTGTGTGAGCTTCTTTTCTCTTCTGCTTGCTGTGTGAGTTTCTTTTCTCTTCTGCTTGCTGTGTGAGCTTCTTTTCTCTTCTGCTTGTTGTGTGAGCTTCTTTTCTCTTCTGCTTGCTGTGTGAGCTTCTTTTCGCTCAATCTGAGGTGGCGCCGTAGGAAGAATCGCCGCTTGATGCGATCGACAGCTTCATCTTTCTCCAGGTTGTTGGATTTATGTCCAGTGCCTTCATATGTCCTAGAGCAGAGACTTAGACGCCTAGCTTAGCCACATATGGATGAGGCCCAATGTGGCTTCCCAGCAAACCGAAGTACTCAGGACCTTATCTTCCCATTTAGGCAACTGAGTGAAAATGGCTTTTAATATAAAGGTGAGATGCATCTTCGTTTCTTGGATCTGGGGAAGGCGTTTGTCGAGGTCCCCTGGAGCAAACTTTGGAACTGCTTGGCAAAGAAAACCATGCAGGCACCTCTGGGAGAGCAAGTCTTGGAGCAGGAAAACCACATTAAATTGGAGCCCTATCACTAGACCAGAAGAGAGGAACATCAAGAACAGTTGGATACCACGACTAAGCCCAGATAACGGAGCGAGCAGCAGGACCAGGGTAAGACTTTTTAAGGCACATGCCCATAAATCGAGAGGATTCCTTTGTAAAATGAGCAAGATGGCAAGAGGACGAAAGATAGACATCCACCTAATGTTTCAAAGTCTATGGCGTCGATGGTTGTGAGTCATAGACAATGACATCAATCCACAATAAGCCGAAGCCTTCTGCATACATCCCAAATGAGGTATATGAACAAGGTGGCCCGTTACACAGTAACAAGAGAAGAGGACATGCCCGTCCGCAAACTATAAAAGGCTCAGGGCGCTGAAAATATTATCCTCTGCAGACCCAAGTAGAAAAGTACACTAAATTATGATGGTGTTGGCCAGTGCCCTGACTGGGAATGGGAGAATCTCAGCACTGTACCACTGAGCAAGTATGGGAAAAAACTTTGAGCCAGGGAATCCAGTTGTCTTCAGGAGACGCACACATGGAGTCCGTCTGTGGGAGAGACCAATATGTAGACAAATCTCACTGAAGAACCGTGGAGATAGATTGGAAACCAGCGGTCAGGAGTCATGACATGCCTATTAGGATAGTATAGGCGCTCTCTCTTGGCCAAAACTATACATCCCAGGGCGTAGAAGAGGATTCAATGGACTAAGTAAATACATAGTAAACCTTCATATCCTCTCTCTTGCACCAACATCTTTTGAACCTCAGTCTGCGGTCGCCCCGAATGTAAGCATTAAAAAACAAAAAACTATTATGAACCGACGTCAAAGGTCAATGAATAAGAAATTAAAAATCGGATATTATTTTTTATAAACTGGGACAGTATACCTTTTTGCAATGGAATTGGGAAAACGGGATCGCCACAGTAAAAAACAGGACGGTCCCGATAAAATATTAGGTAATTATGTCACTAGCAGTTGACAGTTGCCTTTGATGTTTCATAGGTCTCATTTTAAAATTTGACCTAAATATTTCTCTTTTAAATCCAGGTGAGAAGCCTCACAAGTGCCAACAGTGTGGTAAAGCTTTCAGCCAGTCCTCCAACCTCATCACCCACAGCCGGAACATACTGGGTTTCAAACCTTTTGCATGCGGTCAATTGGATAGAGCTTTTCGAGAAAGTGACCTTCGACGCCATTTTGAAACCCTGCACTCGTTTGGTACTTTGCTACGAAATTGTCAGATGTGAATGCCGGTAAAGCGACGTAAGCGAAGCTATGAATGTTACACGAAACAAAGTAATATAAGCTTGGAATGTTATTAACCAACGTAACGTAAGCTATGAATGTCATTAACCAACGTAAGCTATGCATGTGATAAATCAACGTAATGTAAACTAGGAATGTCATTAACCAAAGTAATATAAGCTATAACTGACATGAAGCAACGTAATGTAAGCTATGAATGTCATGAAGCAATGTAATGTAAGGTTGTAATGTCGTGAAGTAACGTAGTGTAAGCTATGACTGACATGCAACATCGTAATGTAAGCTATGAATGTCATGAAACAACGTAATGTTGGCTTGGAATGTCATTAACCAACGTCATATAAGCTATCACTGACATGAAGCAGCGTAATGTAAGCTTTGAATTCCTTGAAGAAATGTAATGTAAGCTACGGAGATCCTCATCATCGTGTTCCTTCGCGCTCCTTATGGAGCGTGGAGTCACCATTAAAGCTGGCTTACTTGTAGGAAGGTTGTACAAGCTTTGGCATGATCTTGCAGCAGTAGCTTCCGTGGCGATTTGTTTTATATGATGAGGTGTCCAGCCTCATGCACAACCTTACAGTATTCGTCTTATACGTTTAGCCTGAGGGTGTATGAATTCCATGTGGCAACGTAATGTAAGCTTAGAATGACGCGAAGCAAAGTAATGCAACTGAAAGCAACATAACTTAAGCTTGGAATTTCAGGAAGCCGCGTAATGTAAACTGAAAGTGTCATTAAGCAATGTAATGTAATCTAGGAATGTCATTAAGCAAAATAATGAAAGCTGCAAAAACGTATTGAAGACAACAGAAGATAAAATAGATTTTCTTGCACAGTGAGCTGCGAATGTCATGAAGGGAACATTATGTGCAGCTGTGAGTGTCACGAAGGGAACACTGTGTGTAGCTGCGAATGTCACGAAGGGAACATTGTGTGTAGAAGTGAATGTCACGAATGGAACATTGTTTGTAGCTGTGAATGTCACGAATGGAACATTGTTTTGTAGCTGTGAATGTCACGAAGGGAACATTGTATGTAGCTTTGAAAGTCATGAAAGGGATATTGTATGTAGCTGTGAATGTCTACGAAGGGAACATTGTGTGTAGCTGTGAATGTCACGAAGGTAACATTACATGTAGTTGTGAGTTTCAAGAATTCTGTTAATTGTAAATATGTGAATGTCACAAACAGTGTAGACAGAGAATCACTTTGGAAATTGATGAGGCACTTTGGAGTTCCCTTGAAGATCATTAATTAAGTAAAGAAAACATACGAAGACATGACATACATATGTCTTCATGAAGGACAAACTTACAGAACCTTTTGGGATAAGAACGGGAGTGCGACAGGGATGCCTCTTGTCTCCATTTATTTTCTTACTATCAATAGACTAGTTTACGAAAACATGTACTACACACAAAAAGAAATAGAATGCAGTGGAATCTGAACTAAACAGTTAGATGATCTAGATGTAGATGATGACTTGGCTCTTCTGTCTCATAACCGTAATCAGTTGCAGGACTAAATGAAAACACTCGATGAGAGAGGTCACAGCAAAATTTGGTCAGAAAATACGCAGGGAAAAGACAAAAATAATGATATAATACATGCAAGAAATGATAACTGGTTTTTTTTAACTTGAAGAAACACTACTACAAGTTGTAGAATCTTACACATATCTTGGCAGCAATATAGACAAAGTTGGAGGGACAGATAATGATACCAAAATTAGAATACAAAATGGCAAGAAGCTCTTTCATTGCATTGAGAAACATATGGAGATTAAGAGAAATCCAGTCCAACACAAAAATAATAATCTTCAACTCAAATGTGAAGTCAGTCCTATTGTATGGCTCTGAGACATGGAGAACAACAAAGACAACAACCAAAAAGCTACAGACTTTCATAATGGGTGCTTGCGTAGAATAGAGGGATTAAAATGGTATGACAAGGTTACCAACGTGGAACTGATGACAAGAACTAGACAAGTGCCAGTGGAACAAGAGATGAGAAGTAGACGCTGGCGATGGATAGGACACACACTGAGGAAACCTGTTGATTAGCATTACCAAGGCAGTCCTTATTTCTGGCAAACCCCAGGGCAAGAGAGGCAAGAGGCAGACCAAGAAGCAATGGAGAAGAGAGCTGGAAAACAGAGGTGAAAATGGATGAGGAGAACGTGGAAAGAACTTGAGATGATGGCACGTGACAGTAGGACTTGGCATGAGTTTTGTTGAAGGCCATTGCTCCTTGGAAGCGGAGGGTAATGAATGAATGTCTCTAAGTAGTTTTCTTTACGTTTTAATCGTTTATATATCATCGATCATCACTACCTGAGCTGCAAGGAATAAGATACCTTCAACAAATTTGTTTTTTATGCAGTTCTTGCTGTCCAGTGCATCTGCTAATATATTTCCATTCTTTATCCCTTTCATGTCTGTCTCCAGTTTCGTCTCCAT